>SNQJ01S0004610.1:10601-56443 GCA_010110895.2 Picea sitchensis | reverse complement strand
TTTGTCACTTCACTTTATTATTTAAATAATCTTCCTTGACTTTGTCACTTTAATTTATCATTTAAATAATAATTTCTTCTTTGCAATCTCTTTGACTTCTTTGACCTTTTGGGTCTTCAAGCCAACGTATGAGGGTCCTCCAACTTCATAAGGTCGTAACTCTCAAACCGTGAGGAGTTATGTGACGTTCATCATACCACCAGAAATGACATGACATGTACTATCCATATAGAATAGTATTACCTTCAAATATATTAAAACTCATACCATTATACATGAAACACCCTTGGGTCCATTACCCAAACCTTTGTGCTACCGGAATTCGCTACCGGACTTTCTTCAAGAGTTGACATCAATGAAAACCACCCTTAATCAACATTCTTGATACATATTTTCTAGTCAAAAGGAAAATAATTTATGGTATATCACTACTTGACCAACACTACTTACACCAATTTTGAACCACCTATACAACAAGATATTTTCAAATATTTTGGCCATTCTTTCCACTCCTTTCCAATCATTCAAGTCTCACTTACATAGATAATTAAAATGTAAAATTAGTCTCTTAAAGAGACGTTGCATATGTCTAGGTGGACCTCTTTCTTATATTACAAAGATTCAATCATTAGATGCATGTGTTGATAAACAATTGTGTTTGTTTTAGTGACAATATATAGCTAGTAGTTTCTTTGTAAAAGTAGTTTTTTTCACGAGTAGACATTATCACATTATGATAGGACCCTCAATGGGAAAATAATTTAGATAAATTAATATTTGGTCTTAGACATTATAGGATATATCATGCGAGGATAATCTTCGATAAGACTCACTCTTATATTTTAGTAAATAGTTTTAGAATTGGTTTGAAGTCCGGAGTTTCCCTGACTCTATAAATACGATGAAATTATTCACATCGTGTATCTTGTTGCATTGCATAACGAAGAATACTTGAAGGCCTCCTGTCCTCTATCAATAGTTCCCCACTTATGGTATCAGATCCTTGTTGTGAATCTATCCATAGATTTCACTTGTGAATCTGTGTTATCCTTTAGTGTGATAGATCACTTAGTTTTGTTTGTTAGGAAACCTGTTTGTATAAGTTTTGAACATTAATTATCAATCCAGGAGTTTGTAAACTTTGAGGTGCAAGCACGAGAAATGCAGGATCAAAGTTTATTCCAACAAACTAAGAATTAACTTTACTTGAACTATTACAATGTGAAATGAAATTCTAAACTAGCAAAATGACATAATGAACTAATCTTATCCAATCTAGGATGCCACAACTTACAAACGTAGAAACTCTGGTTGTGAGATATCACGCCTCAAATGGCTCATACAACGATATTTTCTTCACTTTTGGAGATTGATGATTGGAAAAGAATATTCATCACATTCATTAACTTAAATCAAACAGAAAGTTTCTAAGATAAATTCTTCCAATCTAAGGTCCACAACTTCAATGGTAGACAAACAGGTTGCAAAGTGTATTTACCTCATAAAGTGAGGGTTCTTTGTAACAAGACTCTCCTGACTGTGAATTTTAATGACTAAAAGAATATTTACCACACATTCATGAAATCAAATCATAAGAAAATATATAAATGCTAAATTCCTTCAATCTAACTATCACAATCTCATTGGTTGAAAATCATATTATAGAGTGTGTTTTCCTTCACAGGTGATGAGCTATAGATGTCATAGTTTCAATGGTTGAAGTGTTGTTTGTAAAGTGTTAAATTGTTTACAACAATACACAAATAACTATGAAGTTTAAATGAGCCAACAAGAGGTGGCTCTCTGCAATAATACTCTGCTATGCTTTATTGTGAAATTTTGTGAAGAAGATTTAAACCCACACATGCATTAATAAATTCCAATGATAACATCCTAGGCTAGACTTCAATTAAGCCAATCAAATGACTATAGTAGTTTCCTACTGGTTGCAAGGCATGTTATAGTGTTTCCACAAGAATCAATGGTCCATGGAAGATTGTATCTATACTCTAAGAAACCTTTTTCAGTTTTCAATGAAGGATATAATTGATTCTTGACTCTACGACATCAAGATAAAAATAATTTAATGAAATCCAACCATGGTATATAATGCAACACAAATATAAATTTTATCTAAACTTTCAAATAAAATGACAAAAGGAAATTACATAAAACAAAGAAATAGAAAAATCACACACTAATTTACATTGTTGCCACATGAACCAAACATGGGGGCCCTCCAAGCTGGAACATGTACAGAGAGAGAAATCAGATCACTTTATTAATCAAAAAGTTGTTACAGTCTGCAATTCAAAGGTTGTCTATGGATAAATTCAGATCCCTTTGCAGTGTTGCTTTATTGTCTTTATACAAGATGAAATATAACAACCAAGGCATAAATCTCTCCCCGGGAGTGATGACATATCAAATAATTTTCTATTTCATCTAGGTCGAGCTCAGAATGAGCAATTTTCTCAATGATTTGATGGGAAAATAGAATCCCTGTGTGAAAAACCGGTCGCACATAAAATTTGGGTTTTACATCTTTAGAAAAACCTTTAAATCTCCCAAATCCCACTTTTTCTCGAAAATCCACTTGTATTTTACTCAAATTGGCTCATTCTACACAAAACCCATGTTTTAGTTTTTCAATATTTGTCCTAATGACCTCATAAATCGTGTCGAAAGGCTTTTCCCTATTGTAATAGCATGCTTTTTTCTGTTGTAAGTGGCAGAGTTGACCATGCGTTGACCGGGGATGTGCGTGCACTTTTTCATTGAACCAAGGGGGAAATAATCATCTCATGAACATGAGGAACAAAACTCAAGTCCCCAATTTCACCCAAGTAGCCTGCAAATAGCTAAATGAACGAGCAATTACATGAACTCAATTTTTCTAGTAAAAACTACTAAATTTATTTACAATGCATACAATTTTATGAAATTTCAAAAATTAAAAATAAATGATAAAATACCTTGGGAAGTGTTTTATTGATAAAAATAGGTGAAAATGTAATAAAAGTGGTGGAGGATAAGTTTATTTAGGTCGGGATATGGTTTATTAACATGGAAAAATATCATCAAAATTGAGGCCCGACAATGTTTAGTGTTTGTGAAGGATCTTGATTTTTGAACAATCTAGATGTTGGTTGTGTATGCTCTTCACTTCATGCTATGTATGACCTGAGTGAGTCAAAATATTTATCTCCCCAAACTTTGTTAGAGTATATTTCTTCATCCCCTTGTTAAAATCGAACATCGTGCTTGCACACCATAGTGGTTATTACAAGTCATCATGTGTTTTCTCTCTGTTCTACAATCCTCATGGAATCTATTTAAAAAATTTGAAGTTCCTAAAATTTCATCATCACAAATCAATTTTCTAAAGATATTGAGGATGAATCTAGTTCTAGTCTTCCCTAGATTGAGCCGAGGTAAAAAAAAAGGGGGGATAACATCTATCGCTTCTATATGATGAAAAATATCAACCCCTTTAAGGTGTGGTCTCAATAATTTTTGCAAACCACTGAAGTCAATAGCATCCAAGCCAATATATTCTCACTCTCCACCCCATATGAAATCAAATCTCTCCACAAAGAAGGTAAATACAATTTTATACTTGTGGATGTTACTGTATAGTTGTAACTATTATGTGTCATTTGGGTACCAATTGTGTTGCCTATAAATGTTTGCTCGACAAACAACATATAATAATAATAATAATAATAATAATCTAATTTTAAGGTCACAACCTATCCAGATGTCAAATATTGACATATGAGAACCCTTTGTTTGTGGGACAAGGGACCCCCTCCATGAAACTATTTGATTTCTCAATCTACCCTACCCCCTCCAAATTCAAACATGTCACCTCCAAGGAGGAAACATATATTCATAACCATTAGGCCCACTTGTTGACCAAAATTTGGTCATCTATTTTTTCCCACCCTTGGATTCATAAAAGCCTTGATATCAAAAGAAGACATTTTTGAACTTTTATAATTTCATTCTGCATCCCTCGGTATCATCTTCGCCACGTATTTTTTGGATCAGAAATCCGTTTTCGTATGGCTAAGTTATTCAAGATCTGGTCCAGAGATCCAATTTTGAAGAATCTTTCTAAGTATCATGTTCTTCTATCCTTTTTCAAATTTTGGATAAGTATTCTCATCACTTATTTCTCTCACCTTTCACCTCTATCCATATCAACACTTAACCATTTTTCTCCTTATCTCTCCACTCCCTTATCCCTTATCCTCCCATACTTAGCCATATTTAAATCTATGGAGGGGGGGAGGACACCCACTACACCTCCCCTTATTCCCTTTTTCTTTTTTCCTTTCCTTTCTCCCTTTCTGGTTACTATACTTAGTCATATTTCAGTGATTTGTGGGTTCATGGGTCTTCATCTCCACCCACTTGCTCATCTCATGAGTTTGTTTTAACACTTATCCATTTTTTCAGTTTTGTGGCTTCGATCCCTCACTCTCCATTTTTCATGACCTTCACTTTGCACCCCAAGATCTGTGATCTACATTTCAACCATTGGCCTTGTCATAAGTGGCTCCAAAGTATCTCATTCCTCTTGCATGCGAGTCTGACCAATCGTTCCTCTACACTTAGTACATTTTTTATCATCTATACAACCACGGTTTCGCGGGTTCCTGGGTTGGCAGGTTCATAAAAAATTTATATTCGATTTTCCTCTTGTCCCTATTTGTAGCCTACAAACTACCCCCTCGAATTCCGCTACCCACAATTTTTGCTCCTCCCCTCTCATCCCATCTCCTATACTTAGCCAAATTTTCAAAGCTATTCCAAGGCATGAAAACCAACGAATGAGAATATGAGACATGGGAATGAATGAGGTAATGACACGTGGAAACATACAATTTGTGATGTATGGCAGCATATTATTGGTTATATTTGGAATCTAATGAGTTCTTGACACGTGGGATATGAATTGAAAATGACTCTGTGATGACTTAATGTTGACTGGGCATGAGGTGGACGATGATGGGGTTCCAAAAAAATATTATGTTATTCAACAACTTTCCAAGGGTCGAATCCTCCAAGCTCCATAATTTATTCTCTTCTTTGTTTCTTTCTAAGTGTATGAAACACTTAGTATTGTATACCATGAATATTTGTGATATCCCACTGAATGTGGGATAATATTTATGAATAAAACATCATAATTTCAAAGAGGGAGAAATGAATTTGAAATCAAAGGCTGAGATTTCCCAAGACATCATATCAACGATGGTTGAGTCAGGATCTTGCAGAGGCCATAACTTGAGCTCCAGGTGTCAAAATCACGCAAAATTTATATCGTTGGAAATTAATTTCGGCGTAGAAGATGGTGGTATAGGTTTCAAGTGCTGAAATTTGATATATTTTTCTCATAAATTAAAATATCAGTCAGTTGCATTTTTAATGGGCCTGCGTGACAACTCAACTTCACGAGCTCATATCTTGAGATCTAGGCGACAGATTTGCACAAACTTTATATAGTTGGAAAGATAAGACATTGAAGTTAATATCATAAGTGATTTAAATGGCTAAAAATTTGATTATCACACCCAGAAAATTAAAACACAGTCCTCCTATTTTAAATGAGAAATTAATTAAATTGTGAAAATAAAAATTTATTTAAAAACTTTTATTAAAAAGGGAAAGGGACCCATTTTAGATATGTATATATTGATGATATAATTTCATTAGCGAGGAATTAATGAGACACTAATTAAATGGAATGTTTCAAGAAGAAACTTGTATGGGAATTTCAAGAGAGGAAGAAAACCCTAACTACTCAAGTAGTTAGAAAATCTCTTCTTAAAAAGAAAAGAGAGGCTTCAACAAGGTTTCCAATAATCAATATTGTCAGAGGGGCAGAGCAAAGGATCAGAGGAAGAAGAATGTACAGCCATGAATATATATCCAAGCTTTTGATCAATGAAAAGAGATCTTCATCTTCTTCATTATTTCTATTCTTCTACACCATTTCTCATAGCTTTATGCTTGAGTCTCAGAGTTGGGCACAAGGCTGAGTTGCTCAGTGTTTTTTTTGTATTCTTCTACAAACTTTTCTTGCATGATCATGGAGTATTTGCAGCCACATACATGGCTGTCAAATTTTTGGTAATGAAGAACATTTCTCATGAATAAACTCCACAAAGAATTGCTTCAGGGTTGATCTTGATTGTATCTTGTAACTTTGAGTTTTAAGTATGAGATATTTGAGGTTGACCTATCAAATTTTCTTTTGATCTTGATGGCAGTGCTCTTTTAAAATTATTTAATATGATCAAATAATTCTCTCCTATTTCTTGTGAAGAAGATATGGATGCATGTATATATGATTAAGAAGATTGTGTGTGATGTTGATCAAAATTTAATTATGATGTTGAAGCCCTCCTTCAATCTTTTCTTATTGTAAAAAAACTTTTGCTGCACATAAAGATTGTATTCAGGTTATTGAAGAACCATTTTATTTCATAATATCAATAAATAAATATTTAGGGTTTGTTGCCTAACACTCTCCTAATCCAAAATATCACAGATTATCTTTTAGCCCAAGAGGAGTACCACCTCTCTAAAAACGAAGGGGACTAATGTCCTCGTGAGGTTGTCGTTTTAGTCCCCACTGTTGAGAAGAGTGTAGCGACAAAGGTATTCTTCTTGGCTTGCGTTCCATCCTAAGAGAGGACAATGAAACTTTCTAGTTGATGTATTAATGATTTTCCTAAAGTATAACTTAGGAAAAAGTCACATTAGATGTTTTAATTTAATATTGACTTATTCAGTTCTTTTCTAAAGTTAAAAAGTAAAAAATTTAAGTGATGGATATTTTAATCTGGACCATCCATTCTTTGAGAGGCCAAGATTAGATCTCAAACATAGATCTCATTGATGAATTAGGGTTTTCTCTTGCTCAATAACATAATAGGAGGTCGACTAGGAGGAGGGGCGTATCAGTTGAGTTGGAGACTCAATCTAGCACTTAGAGAGAGGGATTGAGCTAAGGTTTGAAGTGGTGGATGGTAGGAAAGACAGAGGACATCTTGAGCAGAGGGTGACCAAATTCTAGGTGTTACAGAGGCTATTTTCCATATCTGAATATTATTGTAAAAGGGGACGTTGAAGAGTGGATGTGGGTTACACAGGTCAATATTTGAGAGAGACGTTGTGGGTGACCTAGCCATCTGATCTGAAGCATTTATGTTCCAAAGACTTGAGAAAGGCTATACTAAGCCTAGAAAATTTTAACTCTAATATTTTCCTCAGTTCTTGAGGAGGTCGACTCATCTTGTAAGAGATATCTATATTTTTCCTGTTGTTGCAAATATAAACTTCAAATATGTTGTATCGGTTTTCCCATTCTGGGTTTTTCTGGGGACTATTGTCCAAAAAATCTTATGTAATTTTGTGTGATTGTTGTTTTTTCTTTACTATTAGATCCTGGTTATTATTTCTGTTGCATATTTAAATTTTGTGAAGAAAATTACCTAGTTGATTCAGTTATTAAAGAACGGAAAAATAATAAATTGTTAAGTGTTGGGTTTTAGGAGGAATTTTCACATGGTATCAGAGAAGGAACAATTAAGGAAGTAGCACACATATAAAATTATTCATATCTAATTGGATCATGAGAATCCAAGAACAGATCAAGGTAGCCGTACAATTTTTTCAGCAAGGGTTTGAACCTTGAGGGTATGAACATAACACTTTCAGAAAATGGCCATGAGTTTGAGGGTAGAAGATAGGTTAAAAGGGGCTCAGAATTACCCCACCTGGAAAGAAAGGATGGAAATGATATTGGAGGTCAATGATGTGTCAAAGCATGTCAATGAAAAGTGGTGCAGACCCCCTTCTCTCCTAAGGGTTGTGCGAACTCCCGGTCAGGATCTTCGATTCTGGAGTTGAACGACTCTTTGAAACCTTATTGGTCTTGTTCTGTATTAGGAACATGCCCTCTCGACGTCCTGCACAGGCTTCACGATATCCACAACCTTCCCTTTCGTGTTCCATGAAATCTCAGAGTTGGTGTTAGCGCCTTTTCTCTCGACCCCTCCTCATATGTGACCTTGGGCGATGATCACATGATTATGGGAATGATCACAAGTGGTTTGAAGTCAAAATACTTTTGGACCCGCAATTCTCCTCGATCCTCCACGTGTCTTCTTAGCAAAACTATGGTATGGATTACGGCCTACCCTTGACTTTTTAAATTCTGTGCAACTCTCGCCCCTGCAATGCTATGGGATCGTCGATCTCTTGATCTTGACGATACTTCCAAATGGATGACTGAGATCTATTCCCTGGAATCAATGGTTTGGATCTCTTCATGATTCCAAACTTCGGGGTTTTGAAATCTCAAACCTCGCTTTCTTTCGTACTCCAATCTTTCAGAGTTGACGATCTGTGGACACCTGTCCTCACAATCAACGGTCCTGCCTTCACTTCGAGTGTTTGACCTTTAAAATCAGATCAACGATCCCGTGGCCCTCCTCTCGATCAACATTTGAGATCCTCTTTGGGTTTCAGACTTCTGATATCTCAAGTATCAAACTCTTCCCTTTCCCAAATGACTTTTATCCGAAGCCTGTGATCCACTGACACATGTCCTCCTGATCTAACTACCGAGGATTAATTTGGGTCTTTACCTGGAGTACATGGATTCACGCCACATCTCTCTTAGATCTATCGACTATGAATCACTTCAGGACTTTACCCAGAATCCATGGATCCACGCCACGCCTCCTCTAGATCTGTCGGCCCAGATTCACTTCGGACGATCTGACTGCTCAGGTATTCTTCGGATGATCGAACGACTGAGAATTCACTTCGGCTTTCCAACTCTTTGGGATTTGGAAAACTCAACTCTCAAACCTTGATGGGTTCTCTCTCCTGTGTGTGCAAAGCGTTAAAGATTGTGCACCTTTTTCTGATAAGATGGTTGTTGATCCTTTGCACTGCGATCCAATGACCACTGTCACTCCTCCTTCTGAGCTTCTGATTTCTTCTGACTTATAATATTTTCTAAGTCTTCAAAAGTCTCTACCTTTTAACCTACTGCGAGTCTGTCCCTCAGGCCTCGAATACACTTTTGAAAAGTGATATCCCTCTTGACCTTGGCCTTCGTGAAGTTTTCGGCTTCCCACGCACTCCTTGTGTTTCAGGGACTTTTGATAACTCAGATCCGAAGGATTTCTTGAAAAGAAAATTTTCTCGCCCTCCTGACATTCTCCTTTTTCTCGGTACACACCTTGCAATAGATTCTTATGCAATATTTGAATTCCTGTGGACGACTGTGCACACCTTGCAGCAGTCACTTTGCACTCCTTGCAAAGGGAAAGTTTCATGCTATCTCTTCTAAGCTTCGAAACTGAAACAAATCATGTCAACACACTCCTTGCATTCTATGTGCACACCTTGCACCGATTCAACATAAGAGAAACAATTGAAACTTATACTAACATTCACATTTCCATCTACTCGTAACGAAATTCATTCATTCGTGAAAACACAATAACATGGAATTGCAAACAATGTCCACACCATGCATTGGGTCAATTTTCCTCTGCTATTTTCATTCAAAAGTAAAATGGCTACAACTATAATCAAAACAACTAAAAACTCATAAATCTCATACTAACTTGCAGCAGCCTCATTTGGGCGAACAAAACCTCTATTTATCTTAGAGGGTCCATAGGGTTCCCCCCGACTACTTGTCTACTCCAAAACCTAACCTAATGGCTATCTTAGTGTTGAGTCTCAAAATGGTCCTTATTTTCACTCCATTAATTCACTAAAACCTTCACAATTACTTCCATTTCACCTTCATATCACCTCCACATCATTACATTTACCTCATTATTGGGTTATAACTATGCTTTTCCAAATTTTATCAATTCTTAACATTTTAAGTGAATTTGTGGTTAAACTTTNTATGTGTCTCATCATTTGCCATTTGGTTGTAACTATATGAGATTTTTATGGATCTAGGGAGAGAATAGTGGATCTCCATTAATGAGGTAGCTTCTTATGTTCTTGTATAAATAGGAGAGCCTTCTCCTTTCAAAAGGATATATCGAGATGGAAGATAGAAATAGATGGAGATATAGGTGTGAAGTTCAGGAAATGCTCATGTTTTGAATTGATAGGTTGATTCTTGAGGTTAGTCGAGAGGAGATTTTATGTTGGAATGAAGATGTAATCATATTCTTTTGAATACAAGACATGCTTCCATTTTGATCTCTATTTCATGTTAATATTATGGTGTACTTGCTGAAGGATGGAAGGGCCCCCATGCACTGATGCCAGTACACCTATGTGTTGTATATAGTAGGTAAAATTTGTCATTTGTATATTCATGTTATTTTTATGTTCTTTGCTTTAGTAGTTTAGAATAGACAACTTCAATCCTCACACATATTGTGTCGTGCCTCTAAGCTTACGAGCTCCTGGTTGACATTAAATCGTTGAGAATTTATGCAACATATTTTTCACTCAACACTTAGTTCAGTCACATTCCAGAGAAGGACTGTAAACTCCCACTTCGCACCTGATCGTTCACGCATGCTTCAAAAGATTTTCCCGACACTGAGTTCAAGCATGCTTCAAAATATTATTCACAACTGCCAGTGTTGAGATTCTGAAAAGATTCCCAGGAGCTGAGTGGTCTTGCTCTGCGTGCTCGCTAACGATGCTCCTGCATCATAATACCCTTGACAAAAATTCATGGACTCCTATCCATGAGCTCCTACACTGAATTTCCATGCTTCTAGATATCAGCTTCATTTTCCCAACTGACATCTTCTATTGGGTGTCCCTTCCACTTGACCAGATATTCAAAATAGGTCTTCCTCTTATTCTTTTTTCCAATCCTCTGATCAATGATCTTCTCCATCTGTGGTTTTTCTGCTATAGGAATTTGTTTCTCCCACTGAATCTTCTCTTGATCTTATGATCCCTCTGTGTCATCTTTCTTGTAAGGATACAGGTCTAAAACGTTGAATATGGGCAATATGCCCACATCATCTGGCATCTCAATCTCATAGGTGTTTGCATCAAACTTCCTCAAGATCTTACATGGTCCTATCTTCTTCATTTTTAACTTGTTATATGTTCCCCTAGGGAACCTTTATTTCCTGATATGTGCCAGAACCTGATCTCCTACTTCAAATTGAAGTTCTCTATGATCTTGATCAGCTTTGCGCTTGTACTCTTGGTTAGAACTCTGCAACTGTCCTCTGATATGGCTATGGAGCTTCTACATTTCTGCAGCAAAAGCTTCTTCTCCAGCGCTGCTAATCTCACTCTGTTCCAAGTCTCTCAACTTAGATACTCCCCTGGGTTGCATTCCATACAATATTTGGAATATGCTCTTTCCAGTGATCTTGTTTGGTGAGTCATTGTATGCAAATTCTTCTTGTGGAAGAATCCGATCCCACTGATTATGATGCTCAGTGACCAGACTCCTCAACAAGTTTCCAAAAATTATGTTTACCACCTCAGTCTGCCCATCTATCTGAGGGTGATATGTTGAGCTGAAGGATAAATCTATCCCCAATTTCTTCCACAGTGTTATCCAAAAATGACCAACAAATTTTGTGTCTCTGTTCGAGACAATGCTCCTAGGTAGTCCTTGAAGTCTCACAACTTCCTTGAAAAACAGATTTGCAACATGTGTTGCATCACTGATCTTCTGGCATGGGATAAAGTGTGTCATATTTGAAAACTTATCCACCACCACAAATATGGAATCAAATCCTCTTTGTGTTCTTAGCAGTCCCAACAAAAAATACATGCTTATTTCATCCCAAGGCCTCTCTGGTATTGGAAATGGTTGATACAATCCAGTGTTATGTATTTTTCCTTTTGCATGTTGGCAGATTCTATATTTGTTCACAAACTTTATCACTTCTGTTCTCATACCTGGCCAATAGTATGAACTGCTCAACTGTGAAAATGTTTTATCATGGCCGAAATGTCCAACCAATCCTCCACTATGCTTTTCCTTCAAAAGGTTGTCCCTCATTGAGAATTTTGGTATGCATGACTGATTTCCCTTGAACAACAATCCCTCTTGAATCATATACTCTGTCCACTTGCTTTTGTCTCTCAGCACAGGATTTGCACATGATTTGTATGCTTCCTTAAAATCTGGATCATCACAATATAATGCTTCCTGTAGAATCAAACATCTCTTTCTCAATGCATCAACAACTTTGTTAGCATTCCCATCAATATGTTTTATGACAAAAGTAAAATTATACATAAACTCAACCCATTTTGCATGCCTCTGATTTAATTTTTTCTATCTGCTTATGAATTGTAAAGCCTGGTTATCACTATACAAGACAAATTCCTGTGGGACAAGGTAATGTCTCCATTTATTCAAGGCTTGAATTATGGCATAAAACTCCTTATCATATGTGGAGTATTTTCTCTTGGTCTCATTCGGCTTTTCACTGAAATAGGCAACAGGTCTATTATCCTGACTCAAAAATGCTCCAATTACAACTCCACTTACATCACATCTCACCTGAAATATCTTTTCAAAATTTGGCAAGGCCAGAATTGGTTTTTCTATTATTGTCTCCTTCAGTATATTGAAGCTCCTCTCGGCCTCCTCTATCCATTTAAAATACTTGTGCTTCTTCTTCACCGTATCCATCATTGGTGCACAAATTCCATTAAATTCTCTGATGAACTTCCTATAGAAGCTCGATAATCCATGGAAGCTCCTTACCTCAAACATACTCTTTGGTGACGACCATTCTTTGATTGCTTTCACCTTCTTTGGATCCATCTTCAATTCATTTGAAGAGATCACAAAACCCAAGTAAATGAGTTATGTCTTCATAAAAGAGGAATTCTTCATATTTATCAATAGCTTCCCCTGTTGTAGTCTCCTAATCACTAGTGTCAGGTGTCTCAAATGATCCTCTTTAGTCCTACTAAAGATCAGCATATCATCCATATATACAACCACAAACTTGTTAATGAAATCTTTCAGTATTTCATTTATCAACCTCATAAAAGTAATTCGAGCATTTGTTAATCCAAATGGCATAACAAGCCACTCATACAAAATTTCATTTGTCTTAAAGGTTGTTTTCCACTCATCACCTTCTCTCATTCTAATATGGTGATATCCACTTTTCAAATCTATTTTAGAAAATAAATTTGCTCCAATTAAACAGTCCATTAAATCATCCATTCTTGGTAAAGCAAATCTATACCTGATGGTGATCTTGTTAATGGATCTTGAGTCTATACACATTCTCCATCCTCCATCCTTATTTGGAATCAACACAGTTGGTACTACGCATGGACTCAAGCTCTTTCTGACCAAACCCTTGTCTAACAATTCCTGGACTTGGTTCTTTACTTCCTCATTCTCTCGAGGTGTCAATCTGTATGTTGCTTTGTTTGGCAGACTTGCTCCTAGTATCAAGTAAATATGGTGGTTGATACTTTTGATGGGTGACAATGATTTAGGCAACTCATCCACCACCATGTCAGTAAAATTATCCAACAATTCTTGAACTTCTTTAGGAAAATAATACATCGAAGTACTTGTAAGGATAACCCTAGGTTTACTCACCACAACAAACTGCATCTCATGTTCTTTCTTGACTTCTTTCAGGAGTTCCTTCCCACTCATGAGAAGTATGCTAGTGTTGGCTTCCTCTTTCACTTTCTTCTCCTCTATTGGCAGAAACATGTGTGTTCTACCATTCTTCTCCAAGGTGTATGTATTATTCCTCCCATCATGAATGAAATTCATGTCAAAATGCCATGGTCTTCCCAACAAAATATGACATACATCCATGGGAATTACATCACATAGAATTTCATCTCTATATCCTCCTATCTTAAATTCAACCAAGCATTGTTTAGTAACCATTACCAGGTGTCCTTTCTACAACCATGAGACTTTGTATGGATTCAGATGTGCAGTGGTCTCCAACTCCAATTTCTCCATCATCTCCATGGATACTAAGTTATCAGTGCTCCCACTGTCAATTATCACCTTGCATACTTTCTCTTTAGTCTTGCAATCCGTCCTGAAGAGACTGTTCCTCTGCACTGGCTTAAGAGAACCTTTCTCAACATCAGGGATGTTCCATCCTTTGCTCCTTCTGTTTCAACATTCCTTCTCTGTGCTTCTAAAATGTGAGCTTCACCTCCTCCTTATTTATTTTTGTTGGTACATTCCCAAGACATGTTCCATGTATTTCCATAAGCATAACATCTTACTTCTCCTCCTCTACTTCTTCCTCTTCCTCTAGAAGAAATTCTTCCACCACCCTGTCTTCCTCAGAAACTTCCTCCTCTTTCCAAGTGACTATGTGATTTCTTAGTCTCGTCCTTAGAATTATATGCTCTGTCATGGGTAACTCTCTTGCTTTTGTTTGGGGCTGGGATTTTACCTCTTCCTCGCTAACTTTTTTCTGGCCAACTTCGCCTCTGCCTTCAGTGAAAACTGATAAGAATCCTCCACTATCCTTACTGACATCATGTTGAGCTCATCCTGGATTTCATACCTCAGGCCATTTATATATCTGGAAACATTTTATTCATATTTCTCTCTTTGTCCAATTTTGATGTTCAGCCTATAGAACTCCTCTGTGTATTCCTTAACTGTCATACCCTTCTGTCTCAGGTTCTGCAACTTCCTAAATAGATTGATATGATAATATTTGGGCATGAACTTAGCATTCATCTTGGCTACCATTCTATCCCAATTATTTATCTTATGTTTTCCTTTGCTTCTCCTCTCAGCCTGCAGTTCATCCCACCATAGTGTTGCATGTCCTTTTAGCCTGGTGACAACATGTTTCACCCTTTTCTCTTCATCGACCTCTTCATAGTCAAAATGTTTGTCCATGGATCTTACCCAATCTAGTAGCTCTTCAACATATAAATTTCCTTCATACATTGGGACCTCTATCTTGGCTCTGGCTCCCAATATAACGACTGCTCTCAAGAAGAGTTCTTCAGCAACATCCTCTTCTGTAACTTATTCAACTTCTACTTATTCACTCTCTGCATCGTTGATGTCTCCAGCATCAGGTGCTCATCTCTGTGTTTCCTCCATTGCCTCTAATCTTGCACGAAGTTCTTGCATCTCCCTTTCTATAGCCTGATTGGATAAATTTGGTTCCACTTGTCTCCTCGGTGGCATTGTGTTGACTGTATGTCACACACAGAGTACAACTTCGAGTTCTTTTGTCTCTTCTCCTTTGCCTGTTGTCTGCAATAAAAACTTCAGCTCTAATACCACTTGATGCAGATCCCCTTCTCTCCTAAGGGTTGCGCAACCTCCCGGTCAAGATCTTTGATTCTAGAGTCGAACGACTCTCTGAAACCTTGCTAGTTCTATTCTATATTAGGCACAATCCTCTCCACGTCCTATGCAGGCTTCACGATACCCGCAGCCTTCCCTTTCACGTTCCATGAAATATCAGAGTTGGCATTAGTGCCTTTTCTCTCGGCCCCTCCTCAGATGTGACCTTGGCCGATGACCACAGGATTGCGGACACGGTCACAAGAGGTTTGAATTCAAACTAATTTTGGTCCCACAATTCTCCTCTAGCCTCCACGTGTCTTCCTGGTGAAACCACAGTATGGATTGTGGCCCTCCCTTGAATTTTTAAAGTCCATGCAAATCTCGTCCCCATAATGCTACGGTATCGTTAATATCCCTATCTTAATGATACTTTCAAACGAACGATTGAGATATATTCCTTGGAATCAACGGTTCGGATCTCTACCTGATTCCGGACTTTGGGGTTTTGAAATCTCAAACATTGCTTTCTTCCGTACTCAAATCTTTCGGAGTTGATGATCTACAGACACCTGTCCTCACAATCAACGGTCCTACCTTCACTTCGGGTGTTTGAACTTTCAACTCGGATCAATGGTTATGTGGCCCTCCTCTCGATCAACAGTCGAGATCCTCTTCGTGTTTCGGACTTCTAAGATCTCAAATCTCAAACTTCTCCCTTTCCCAAATGATTTTTATCCAAAGGTTGTGATCCACTGACGCGTGTCCTCCTGATCTGACAACTGAGGATTGCTTCAGGTCTTTACATGGAGTACATGGATTCACGCCACATCTCTCTTAGATTTGATAGCTACGAATCACTTCAGGAATTTACCTAGAGTCCACGGATCCATGCCACGTCTCCTCTAGATATGTCGGCCTAGATTCACTCCAGACGATCTGACGACTCAGGTCTGCTTCGGATGATCGAACGACTGAGATTTCACTTCGGCTTTCTGACTCTTCGGGCTTCGGAAAACTCAAGTCTCAAACCTTGATGGGTTCTCTCTCCTGTGTGTGCGAAGCATTAAATATCATGTGCCTTGTTATGATTAGATGACTATTGATCCTTTGCATTGTGATCCAACGACCACTGTCGCTCCTCCTTCCGAGCTTCTGATTTCTTCTGACTTAGAATATTTTCTAAGTCTTCAAAGGTCTCTACCTTTGAACCTCCTATGAGTCTATCCCTCGGGCCTCGACTGCACTTCTGAAAAGTGCTATCCCTTCTAAGCTTGGCCTTCATAAAGGTTTTGGCTTCCCGTGCACTCCTTACGTTTTAGGGATTTTCGATAACTCAGATCCGAAGGATTTCTTGAAAATAAATGCTTCTCACCCTCCTAGTGTTCTCTTTTTTCTCGGCACACACCTTGCAACAGATTCTTACGCAAGATTTGAATTCATGCGGATGACTTTTCACACCTTGCAGCAGTCACTTTGCACTCCTTGCAAAGGGAAAGTTTCGTGCTATCTCTTCTGAGCTTCGGAACCGAAACAGATCCCATCAATTCACTCCTTGCATTTTGTGTGCACACCTTGCACGGATTCAATAGAAGAGAAACAATTGAAACTTATACTAACATTCACAATTCCATCTACTTGTAACGAAATCCATTCATTCATGAAAACACAATAACAGGGAATTGCAAACAATGTCCACACCATGCATTGGGTCAATTTTCCTTTGTTATCTTCATTCAAAATTAAAATGACTACAACTATAATCAAAACAACAAGTAAAAAATCAGAAATCTTCTACTAACTTGCAGCAGCCTCATTTGGGTGTAAAAAACCTCTATTTATCTCATAGGGTCCTTAGGGTTTCCCCTGACTACTTGTCTAGTCTAAAAAATAACCTAATGGATATCTTATTTCAGTCACATTCCAGAGCAGGAGTGGAAACTCCCACTTCGCTCGCGATCATTCACGTGTGCTTCAAAATATTTTCCTGGCGCTGATTTCAGGCATGCTTCAAAATATTAACCACAATTGCCAGCATTGAGGTTCTAAAAATATTCCCAGGCGCTGAGTGGTCCTGCTCTGTGTGCTCGCTAATGATGCTCCTGCATCAAAAAGGAAACAACTCCCACAAGTGTAGCTGAATTAGTCATCTGGAAGAAAGGTGAGGCTAAGTCCAAGAGCTTGATTCTTGATGGGATAAAATACCATGTGGTCCCACATCTCTTAGGAAAAACCGAGGCAAAATATATGTGGAAAGCCCTAAGTGACCTCGACCAAAACAAAAATGAAAACAGAGTGATGGCTCTACGCAAGAAATTGAGTAGGACCAAGATGACCAAAGGTGAGGGTGTAATACCTTATCTTACCAGGATAACACAGATTAAGGATGAACTTGTAGCAGTCGGTGAAAATACTGAAGATCATGAGCTGGTGCATATTGCACTAGATGGTTTTACTAAGTCATGGAACATTTTTGTCCATGGTGTGGTAGCTCGAGAGAATCTCTCTGATTGGAAATAGTTGTGGGATGATTTTTTGTAGGAAGAGATTAGGATTGGTAAAGAAGGACCATCATCTTCAACTCATAGAGAGGAGGAAGAAGGTTTGGCCCTTACAGGCAAAAAAAAGGGCAAGAAGAAGAGGAAAGGTGGAAAGAAAAACATTGACTCCTCAAAAGTCAAGTTCTTCTAGTGTCACAAGATGGGTCACTTTGCAACATAGTGTCCAGAGAGAAAGAAGAATAAGCCACAGATGGCAACTTCAACAACAGTGGATGAATTTTCCAAGTCATTTGAGGAGGATTTATGTTTTATATCTTGTATGTCAAGTACAATTGTTTCAAACATGTGGTTTGTAGACAATGGTGCATCTTTTCATATGACAAGGAATAGAGAGTGGTTTACTAGGCTATAGGAGGGAGGCATAAATCTAGTCATTGAATTAGGGGATGACAGGCGCTACAAGGTGCAAGGAGTTGGCACAGTCTCATTTCAGAGGGAGCATGGGAAACCACTGCGTTTTAGTGATGTGTTATGTGTTCCAGGGTTGACCAAGAACCTCATCTCAATCTCTACTCTTGAGGATAAAGGATATGAGGTCACTTTCCATAAAGTAAAGGTGTTGATCAGAACAGGTGGGTCAGGTGAGAAGATGGATATGATGATTGGGGTTCGAGAGGAGAAGGTCTACATGTTACAGGTTCATCCAGGGAGAGAATTAGTGAGTTTCACCACAGATATAGGTGAGTTGTGGCATAGGAGGATGGAACATATTCATTTTGGTGCTTTGGTGAATTTGAGGGAGGCAGTCACTGGATTGCCTAAGATTACAGGTGAGAGGCATGACCCTTGAAAAGGTTGTGCATCGGGAAAGTATTCTCAGAAACCCTTTCCATATAGAAAGCATTGGTCTAAGGGAGTACTGGATCTGATACACTCTAATGTATGTGGGCCAATGAGTGTGGATTCAGTGAGTGGCTCCAGATACTTTGTCTTGTTTATTGATGACTACTCTAGGAAGACCTAGATTTACTTTCTAAAGACCAAGTATGAGGTTTTTCGGAGGTTTCAGGAGTTTAGAGCTCTGGTATAAAACCAAAATGGGAGGAAGATTTGGGTCTTAAGATTGGATAATGGGGGAGAGTACACCTCTAAGGAGTTTGAGGATTATTGCACAACAATGAGGATCAAGAAGGAACTCACAATTCCTTACAATCCTCAACAGGATGGAGTGGCCGAGAAAAAGAACAAGACTGTGTTTGGATCAGAATGAGCTATGATTCATGATCAGGGGCTGCCATTGTTCTTATGGGAAGAGGTGAGCAATGTTGTAGTATATTTGCAGAATAGGAGTCCCCACACACTTTTGGGGAAGCGGACACCTGAGGAGACATTTTTAGGTACTAGACCAGATGTGAGTCATATTTGCATCTAGGGGAGTGTATGTTATTGTCATGTCCCTTCAGAGAAGAGGACAAAGTTGTACCCTGTTGTTCCAAAGTCTGTACTTAAGGCTTAGAAGGTACAACATCTATGCATCTGAAAGTGAGTAAAGGATAAAAAGGTGAAATAATAAACCTCTGAGAAAGGAAGCTAAGGCTGATTTCCAGGTTTTCGTTGTCTCGCTTCCAACTATTCCTGGATGCTTATATCCCGTTCAATCGCGGCCCATGAATGTTCAAGTTCTGCCCGGGTGGTGGTTGTTTTAAGTATGGTATCAAAAAGGTTCAAAGCGATATGGGTTTGGTCCAACAAGCCGAGTTCAATATTAGGTTGTCTTGCAACGGGGACAGTCATAGAGGAACAGTGAAATTAAAGGAGAGTTCGAGGTTTTTTATGTTGTATCAATTTGATCGTATAAAAGAGAACATTGAATCTGATATTTGAAGATAAAGTGAAAACCAAAGGCCTTTTCCCGTAACTGAGTTACCTTTTAAATAAATGGTGTGTGAAGTGTGAGAAAAACATTAAGTTGTCTATAATGCGAGGCTCTATCAAGGGAGAATCTCACCATGTAAACAGAAGAAGAAAAAGATAAGAAGAAATCTGACGAAGCATAAAATATGAAGATCTAAAGAGTTCACGGGTCTTGTACCTGCTAATAGACGATACAGAGGAAAAACTGTAAATGATATAGACGACTAAAAATTGATCACCACAGTAGAGATTTTACTAAATTGCAGTAAAAACATTCATCGGATATATATATGCGAAATGAAATTGAATATGAAATCATAGAGGAAACAAACTCATAGCATAGTCTTGAAAGAATCAGGAGTCTTCGAATTGCTTTGTATTAAATTTCAAAAGGAGAGAGTCTCTATTAAAATCGACCAAAAAGGTCCAGTCTTAGTTCTTTCTTCAAAGTGCATATTTATACAAATTTCTATACGTTAGAATCTCAATCGTTCCAGGAATTTTTTCGGTTACAAAAAGGAGACTTCTGCATTTCAATTCTTTGTCTTTGTCCTCTTTCGGGCGGATGGAGCACCTTCCTTCCTTTGAACTTCGGGTTCTAAAAATTGAACAAGCAGACACATGTCATTATTTGGTACCGGAAACCTACCCCTTAGCATGATCGGTGCAAGTGACACATCTCTCCACCAACTGGGCTATCAACCTGGAAGGTTCTACTTGATTATTTGCCTCACAAGTGTAACAATCCTTCACTAATTGTAGCAACTTTCCTTCTACCTATCGATGTTCGGCGCCGATAGAACATAAATGCACACTTGGTTTTCTTATCCATTTATCTACTTGGACTATATCCATCTGATTTATCTATGATATTTCAGCCAAATCTCTTTCCTCATTCTCCTTGATATTGAGCAGGTGCTTGGCTATATTAATCTGGCCTAGTGTCTTAGTGTTGTTTTCACTATCGAGATCCAACAAACTCCCATCTATAAAGACGAAAGTTTCTTCACAAGAATTTCTTACCTCTTTAGCTCGTTGTCTTCCTTCTAATATGTTACACTCCCATGCCTTCAGCAAGATGTTACCTCAGGTCTTCTCTGGGATAGAAAACCTAGAACTAGTGCCCATTTCAGGTTTTTTCGTGGCTATAATAGCCTCTTGGAAAGCAACCTGAGCTGCCCCAACTTCTTTTTCTCTGAAGGAGATGATTTCCAGTACTTGATCAATGAGTTGGCAATGGTTTTGAATAGTTTCCACTTTAGCAAGTAAATCTTGTTGAGCTGTCGACACTCTTTTTCGGATTTCTATGGCTTGGGATTGGAATATCCCAATATTTATCATCTGGCTTTCGGAGAAATTTATTTTGGCCTGTAACTTCCCTATCAATTCTCCTTGCTGGCTTATCTGTGATTGGTTGATCTGATCCATCTGTTGTGTCTGTTCGAGATTGGATTTGAGCTGCTCGATTTCCTTTTGATCAGTTGCCCTAGCTAGCTCTATACCTGTGTTCGCCTGATCTCTGGCAACTGCTTTTGTTGTAGCCATCTTATCCTCCAAAGTTTGGAGTGGTAGTCATGGATAGGCTCAACCTCAGATGGAATCTAGCTCCAGTTCATTAGAGGGAAAGGCGTCATGAAACGGACAACGTCCATGATATAGGCGGACATAAAAAATGAAGTGGCCTTTCCATTCACCCTCTGCATCCAATATTCAGTAATTAGGCTAGTTAAATTGTCTGAAAATAATTTATCCCAGTCGAAAGAACAACCTTCAGCAACTGTATGAATGAGAGGCACCCACGGGAGAAAAAAATGTGTGGTGTCCTCCTTCCCATACAACCGACAGGTCATCATTGCTATATATTTGAATTGTGGTTCCAAGGAAGAGATTGAATAAAATCTGTTACCATCCTCCCTGAACTTTGCAGGGTGTGAGACCCAATCCTTGATCAAATCAGACAAATTTATGTCGTATTGCTCACATTATTTCCGCTTAAAACCTTCCAGAAACTCGGCATTGTGTGAGAAGTTTGGTGTGGGTGAAAATTGGTACATTGCCTACAAATGTTCTGGTCTGAAGATCCCAATGGTCACCTTCTGCTCGCTGATAATAGTTCTGGTCAGGATATCCACATGATCTAATGCCCATCGGATCATATCATAGTAGGGAAGGCGTCGTGGCCTGGACGTTATATTATGCATCTCTGCTTGAATGACGAATTTATATTTGGTGGCCAAATCGTCCTTCTCATTATCGCTGGAATCATTTGAACAGTTCACCATCTCAGACTGAAGAACCTCGGAGACGTATGACCAGGTTCTGACAGAATCAATACTTCAAGGTCAAGTATCAGAAACAGTATCTGAGCCTTGCCCTGAACTCTCAGCAATCGCCTTGGACGCTTTTCATGGAGCCATGATAGAGGACTCTGATTTATCTCTCCTATAGTAAAAATGCATATACATACATAAATTTGCCTGGCGAGAAAAGCTTCTTTGCGCAAGATAGAAATGAAATTTGAAACAATGAGAGAAAGAACTCTATATCTTGACCATTTAAAACCTCAGCGTCCTTATGAACAGAACGGTCAAATCGTCTTTAGAGAAAGATTTAGCAATAAAAAAATATCTTTACCTATCACTTCACCTCATTTCAAATAAATGCCATAAATTTTGACGGGCCGTAACACACGTTAGCGCAAAAAACATTTAAATTTAACCCGTAGATGGTACGTGTTACTATTTGTATTAAAGCACTAATTAATTTGGCTTAGCTTCTTTAATTAGGTTTTATTTAAACTTTAATCACCCTTTTCGACGTTTGTCATATCGAGAGATTTCATTCCTATCCTTCGAGCTCCTAAAACCCGAGATCACGATGACGCGATCTAGTTAAGCAAAAACATGATCCGAATTAGGTGTTTAATTAATCAGTGTTTAATTAGTCAGTGTTTAATTCATATCGTTATTTCGCGACTCGAGGCTACGAAGGTATAGTTTCTTGGAGGAGTGAATGTCGAGTCGCGAAACCCCGACATTGTTTAACTATGGTTTAAAATGACTTACCCCTGACACTAACCCGGGTGACTTGTAAAACTATTTCGCAACTTCTCCTATCGGAGTTATGACGGTGAGACTTTTGGGGAGCGTGATCTCCAAGACATGAAATCCCAACAACACTTAACTAAGGTTTAAGGAACTTTACTCCCGGTGCTAACTTGGGTAAGCTTTCAAGGTTGTTTCACGGCTTCGCACATCAGGGCTTGGAAACTGTGTAACTTGTGACTCTCGAAGCACGATATCCCGAGGTATATAAAAGTGAAAAATCTCGTTTAATGGTTAAAAGGTAATGGCTTAGGAGTACAAAGGCCATCACCACTTCACATATCAGGAATACTGATATTTTCAGTGGGTAAAGGTTACGAAGTAAAAGACAAGTTAAAGGCCGACCTTTGATTTTAAGAATTACATTTAAACCAGTTGAGAAAGGTGGCTCCAACATAGGCTCCAACTAGGGATCCCGTCTTCCTACGAGACGGGAAGAATAGTAGACCACGTGCCTGTATTGGGTAAATGCAGTCATTGGTTTTACTTCTACGAAACTTGCTTAAGGAAAGGGGATACAAAGGGAAGAAGAGATTTCATCTTTTACTTCTGAAAAGATTTTCAACACTCAAACACGTTTTAAAATCAGTTGCAACCCCTTTCATGACTTTCTCTTTCTCGTTACTGAATTCAGGTATGCCTTAAGGCAATCAAAACAGTCCTAGGAAATCCAACAGATCTTGTGGATTTTGGCTTGCATCAAACGAAGTTTATTACATGTTTTTAATCAGGGAGCCCTGTCTGAACTTACGATGCAGATCCAGTTTCGAGAAAGTTGATTACCAGAGTAGAGTGAGATTCATGTATAACGGCCTTACAGATATCTCAGATATTGCTTCACTGCCAGCAAGCCTATTCAGTACCCCAGTGAAGTTATCTGGCACTTTTTACTGAATTTCCTTTCACCACTTCGAAATATATTTATGCATTTAAATGCTGAGACGAGGGAAATCATTTCTAAATTTCCTTTCATCGTCTATTTGGACTAGATGGGGGAAATCAAAGATGAATTTCCTTTCACCATCTGTCTTATAATTTACTTTTTAGAACATGAAGTGGGGGCAATCAGTTTGTATGAGGGATGATATCTATGTAATATTTGCAGTGGAGGTCTGTCAACTTGCTTTGATTACTCAGTTCCAACCTTCCCTTAACTTTCAAAACACCTTAGCCTGCAGGGAAAAAGGGAAAGATTACTTCCAGGGACCTTCCTTCGAGCAAGTCTCAATCCTTCAAAACTGTTAAAAAACCTAGAAGAGTCAGGATCAACCTACGCATAACTTTGTTTAGTAAGAGACTGAGGAGTTGTGAAGACTGGCTTGCTTTCTAAAATCTACTTTACAGCTTCCAAAGCTAAAACATAATATCTTCTCCCTATGTATGGAACCCGGAAAGATGCTTGGTTTTTTAAGAAGGTAAGTCTGCGGACAGAAAAAGGGTGATGAAGAGAAAAATGAGATTCAAAACATAGGGATTATAGACTAAAACTGACTTTTGGGACCATTTTCCGGAGATGCTTTACCTTCTTTTCTTATTTTAATTACCCCCTATCTTTGTCTAGATGAAATTTTTAGGGCCCAGAGTAAGGAGTCGTTCTTTTAATCACCAGTCACGTGAAAACATTATATTTATGAGATCATTACAGCGCTTTGGAGACCTTCGTTTAAAAAATAAAATTCTTAGGAATTCGTACCTTTGCCTTACCATTTTAAAATAATGGAAAACCTTTTCTATCACCTATTTTCGGCGAATTTAGTCTCTAATATATGACTTTTTGTTTTCTCCTTTCGCTCATGTGGGATGCAAGCCGAAATCCTGTAAACACAAAGAGTTCTTTTTTAAAAGATTTGAATATATTGAAAATTTTGTATCTCTACTTCTACAAAAATTATTGACCTAATTAATTAGAGGTGAAAGTAAACTTACCAGAGAGAAATTATGAAATAGAAAGAAAACACAAACCGATATATACAATGGAAATTTTTTGGGAACCAATTATTGCATATAGTATTTTAAATAACGCCCATTGACAGGGGTGTTGAAGATTTTACCATCCAGATTTTCTAATAGAAACGAATTTTTTCCTTCGGGAGTTGCGACTTTGAATGGTCCGTACCAGATATGATCGAATTTACTGTGTTTTGTTGATTCTTCCTTCCTAGCATCCAATTTCAAGACCAAATCATCGGGGAGAAACTCTATGTCTTTGGCCTTATGATCGAATAATGTTTTCATGTCGTCTTGATACTTCTGCAACCTTTCGTCTACTTTGACCCTGTGTTGTTGTACTTCAATCAACTAGTTTATCCTTCTTGTGAAAGGATTCAGTTCTTCTTTCTCATATTGCCAAAGTTTCATTACGGGAAGCGCTAGATTTATGGGTAATACCACGTCGGTCTCATACACCATTTGGAAAGGAGAAGTGCCAATAGATTTTTTCGTGCCTATCGGGTTCACCCATAAAGCGTATTTCAAATGTACGAGCCAAGATGTTTTGTTATCGTTTGCCACTTTCTTAATTACTTTGATCAGACTCTTGTTTGAAGACTCGACTAGTCCATTTCCTTGAGGGTAATATGTCGTGGAATGGCCGAGCACGATATTGTATTTTTGGAAAAAACTGATCATAGCCAAAGATTTAAAAGCCTGGGCGTTATCTATGACTATCTTTCGGGGGCAGCTGAACCTAGACAAAATGTTCTCTTCTAGGAAATCTATTACCACCGAATCTGTTTCCCTTCTGGTTGGAATAGCCTCCACCCATTTAGTGAAGTAATATGTGGCAGTCAGGATCCATTTGTGTTGAGCGCTAGAATGGGGGTTAATTTCACCTATAAAATCTAGTCCCCATTGCTGAAAAGGAGCTTCCGTCTTGACCGGGACTAATGGTAGCTCTGGGAGTTTATGCTTGCCTACGAACAATTGGCACGGGTTGCAAGTTCTGAATTTGGCATTGACATCTAAGAAAAATTTTGGCCAATAATACCCTGCCCTCAGGATATTATAAGTTGTCGCCCTCCAAGTGTGATGTCCCCCGCACACTCCTTCGTGAAATTCGCTTATGACCTTCTCTGTTTCTGATTCAACCAAACAAACCAACAGGAAGTCAAGTGGGTCCTTCCAATACAATTGACTTTCAGATATACAGTACTTGACCGCATGCAGTTTTAGCATCCTGGCTTTGGATGGGGATAAATCACTCGGGCATTTAAAGGTCAGCAGGTAGGACACTATGTTTTTGTACCAATCAGATGAGGTGAACTTCTATTTGATTCTGATTGCACTTGTTTGCTCATCGAGCTTGTTCATGTCCACATTCTCTTCACATCCCTGTAGTCCATTTATACTGAGGGCTCTGAAATTTGATTCGGCTAAGAGTTTAGCTAAACCTTGTCCCTTTATTAGTCTCGTCAGTTTTATCTCTAGATCAAATTCTTGAATTTTAGTGAGCCACCATCCCCTTTTTCCATCACTGTCGGACTGAACCAAAATATCTTTTACGGAGTTGGTGGGTACGTACGCGATTACCTTGGAATTCAACATGTAAGTTCTGAAAGATTTTAATGCATTCACCATAGCGTACGCTTGTTTTTCCATTATATCGTATTTGAGTTCAGCATCTTTGAGACTTTTGCTGAAAAAGGCTATCAGTTGCTCGAAACCTTCTTCGTTTTTCTGGAGGAGTACCGCAGCAAGTGTATGTTCGGAGGCGAAGGAGAAAATAAGAAAATCCTTTAGATAATCAGGGCTTGCTAGTACAGGTGCCTCGCTTATGACCTTCTTGATGTGTACAAACGATGCTTTGGCCTCTGCTGTCCATTTCACTTTGTTGTTCTTCTTTAGCATATTTGTGATCAATTTCACAATTTCAGCAAAGTTTGGGATAAATCTCCTCAAAAAAAATATTTTTCCTAAGAATGACTGAATTTCTTTTACGTTTCTAGGAATATTTATAGTATCTATAGCTTCAACCCTGCTAGGATCAATTTTAATTCTGTTTTGAGACACAATATGACCCAAGAGTTTACCTTCTTGCATGGCAAAGTGATACTTTTTTGGGTTTAAAGACAGACCAAACCTACAACATTTTTCAAATGTCTGCTTGGGATGTATCAAATGATCTTCATTAGATTTAGAAAAAACGGTTAGATCATCAAGATAGATAACCACGAACTTGTCTCTTTCGCCGATGAAAGTGATATCCATCACACGTTAGAAGGTGGCACCTGCATTCATTAGACCAAAAGGCATATTATCATACATGAATGTACCCCAAGGGGTAGTGAAGGTTTTTTTTTCTTTATCATGTTCATTTACGACAATTTGATTGTACCCTGAGAACCCGTCGATCATCAACATCCTATTTGCCACAACTACCTTTTTTTGAAACGTGATCCATTTTGGGTAGAGGGTAGTTGTGTTTGAGGGAGTACTTATTTAGATTTCTAAAATCAACGCACAGTCTAATATCCCCACTCTTCTTTCTAACCAGGAACAGGTTTTCTACCCAATCGGAGTATCTCAGTGGTACTATTATTTTTGCGTCCAAGAGCTTTTTAACTTCCCTTTTGACCATGGGCAATAAGATAGGGTTGATTTGTCTAAGTTTTTGTCTAAAGGGTTTGACACCAGGCTTCAGGGGTATCTTGTGTTTGATCACAGTGGTGTCATAGGTTCTCAGTTATTCATAAGACCAAGCGAAGACACCTTCATATCTCCCGAGTAATTATTTATACTTTCTTTTTACCTCAGGAGGAAGGTACTTTGATATTTTAACCATCCTAGGCTCCTCTTTGGTCCCTACATCGCAGTCTTCAACCTCTTCTAGTTGGGGTTGCAGAGTGGATTTTAAGGGCATATCATTCTGATCGAACAGTCTCTCTAGGGGAATTAGTCCCTTTGGAATTTGATTGTTCTTTAAAACCAACATGCGATGGTTAGAAATTTTTTCTCAGAACTCTTAAGGCTCCTCTCCCTCTTGCATAATCTAGGTATGATCATTTTGGTCCTCCTAGTCAATGTGGGTTTCGGAGAAATCACCTACCATTTCTAGGAACTTTATGATCTGTTCGTCATCCTCGAAAACTTGCCAATGTTATATGTTGTTTGGTATGGATGGTCTGTGCCTTACCTCTATGTGGTACTTTAATTTGAAAGCGGTGGGGGGTATGAAAGTTGAAGCCACTTTGGCCAGTGAATCGACTTGTTGGTTTTTGGCCAGTGGGATGAAATGAACCTTTACCGATGAAAATAAATCTTCCATAAGATCCCAGGCACAATTTCTGTAAGATCTCAATCTTGGGTGTTTGTCCTGGTATTGTCGATTTATCTTCTTCACTCTCAACTCTGCGTCTCTGTAAACTTCCAGGTTCTTTATGTTCAACTTCCTGGCAGCTTCCAACCCTAAGACTAAGGCTTCATACTCACATACGTTATTGGTGTAATCTATATCCCAATGAAGCCTATAAGAGAAAGGGATAACAAATTCGTTTTTAGGTGCCACAAAAAGTACTCCTGCACTCGCTCCTTCACATGACAGGTCACCATCAAAAAACATTTTCCAAATCCCAGTGCTATGCATATTTTCGTATGTCTTTCCTGACTCATTATTTTCTAAGTAATTCTCTCCTGCACAACTATTTACATCATCATCAAAAGATAGAATACAATTTCCTAGATCTTGATAGGCAATATAAACAGGATAATTGTTAGAATTCTGAGGGTCACTCACTGTGTAGGCTAGCCTCGTTTCCCTGTATAGCTGAGTAAGTTGTCCACCAAACACAGGAATCATGGCATAGGTCATGTCTAGATGAAGAGACCCACCAAGTTTGGCTCCCCATGACCTAGATAGCAGTAAGCCATACTTCGAGGGTATATTGGCAATAACTACATCCATCAGGACACTTTTTACCGAGACTTGCGCAAGAGTGACCACTAAATCTTTTATCATACCCATGCACTTAACTCTTCTTGAATTGAAAGAGTAGAGATCTCCATAAGGCCTGGTGATCTCGAGGCCTAGTCTATCCATAATAGTTTTGGGCATCACATTATGTGAGGCCCCAGAGTGTAGCATGCAGTTATGCAACAGTCGATCATGCACATTCAGTGTGATATAGAAGGGAGTGACGGTGTCTCTGGCACCCTCGAAATGTGGACCAAAAGTGATATTGGGCTTATCATATTCAAGGTTTATCACGTCAGAGTGACTTTATAGCTCCGAAAAACCTATCGCTTTGGTTGTATACTTTTGATATACATGATTCTTCGCTAATTCCACCAGAGGGATTGGTATTTTTATCTTATTTATCTCATTTTCGAGGCTGAACCCTCCACCACCTTTGTCTGTTTATTTGGTTGAAACCCCAGACTCCTTCTTTTCTAATTTATTTGTTTGTGTTGATTTATCACTGATGATTTTATCTACTGGTATATGTGTTTCAGCTGTCTTGGTTTCCTTGGTTCGGGTCTCAACCTCCTTTACTTTGGGATCTAGCGAGTCTGCCCCTTTCATTTTTCTATTAGATGTCTCGGTCCCTTTTTGGGTGGACTCGTATATTTCACCTCTAGGGAGAATTCTCTTGGGTTGAGGAGTCGACGCAGGTTTGTTTTTAGACCTCAGGTTATATCTAGGTTAGACCTCAACCATTATAGAATCGGTCATTTCTCGACATACAGTGAAATCAGTGTTGTTTAGGTCATCATCTTCATTTGATGGTTGTTGTGTGTTTAAGGACTTCTCGTAATATTATTTGGTTAAATAAGGTTGAGTGCAGTCATCACCCAAATTTGTCACATCTTCTTCCAGACCCTCGAAATCTTGCAGGTCATTTCCTCCTATAAAAGTTTCATTTTTTTAAGGGGTTTGAATTTTCTGGTCTTCATTTTTAATCTGCCATTGTTGATTTTGAGG
This sequence comes from Picea sitchensis, assembly GCA_010110895.2. Classification (NCBI taxonomy): domain Eukaryota; kingdom Viridiplantae; phylum Streptophyta; class Pinopsida; order Pinales; family Pinaceae; genus Picea; species Picea sitchensis. The sequence continues at coordinate 26,707 of SNQJ01S0004610.1, read as the reverse complement.
ATTGGGGTTTCTTCTGAATTCCCTTTTAACGAAAGGATCGGCCTTGGATTGATCTAGCTCCATTATGGAAATCTTATTTGATAACTCCTTAATTATCCTAGCCATATCATCCATTTTGTCATCTATGGATCTATTGGACCCTAAGGGTCCCGATTGTTCCCTAAAACATTTGTTTTCTCGGTTTCCCATTTCTACCTTGGTTTTCAACTTGCCAAAATCCATCATATTAGATTCGATTTCTACAACATCATCTTGCATTCGGGTTAGGGTAGCCCCCCTCCTTTCTCTCAAAAGAAGTGCAAAATCAGGTTCGAAGGCTCCCGCAAAGGTTACCTTAGCTGCAAGTTGGGATGGTTTAACTTCAACCAGGATCTTATTATATAACTTGTTAAATCTTTGAATGAATTCCATAACAATTTTCGAAGTCTTTTTCTTTAAAGAGCCGAACTCTGTCAAATAATACAAATGGTCTTTCCTTTCGCCCCATTGTCTAAGAAAGGAGTCTTCTAGGGCATCATAGGATAATATCGATCCTACGGGTAAACTTCGAAACCAGGTTCATACCTGTCCTTTGAAAGTCTGAACAAACAACCTCGAATATACATCTTCGTGTTTGAGACCTAGGATATCGACGAACTGATCAAAGAAGTTTATATGTTCGGTTGCGGTCAAGTCCCCTTCTCCTGTAAATTTAGGTAAGTTTTTTATGTAATTTTTAGGAAGGTCATGGAGAGGGACGGGAAGGACCAAAGGCGCATATCTCGCAGCTACTTTAGCGAAAAATCTGGGAGGTGGGGGAGGTCCTTGGCCCCCCGCTCCTCCTCCTGGAGCCACTCCACCTTCTCCTCCGATGGTCGCCATTGGTACTACCGAATAGGGAAAAGGTGTGTTATATAGAGGGTTCTGGAAGACTAAAAGTGAATTTCTAGCTTCTTCGAGAGATGAGAAAAGTGAAGACGGGTGAAAAGAGATGCAAGGAATTGACTCCTCAGATTTGCAAGAGATGAAATCGGGGGAACCCGCGGGTGTGGAATCTGAGTATATGGTATACTCTTCGAGACTTGGTGCGGTTGTGAAATCTAACTGAAGAGTCGGTGGGATATCAATCTCTGATTTAAAGCGGGTTTTTTACCTTTGTGTATGCCAGAGGTTGTTGGATGGATTTCACTTTTAACCTCAGAGAGGGTTAAAGTTGGGTTGATGGTTTCAGGGAGGGGATTGTGCAAAGTTAAAGGTTCAAAGGAACTCTTGGTATTGGATTGTGCGTACTTAAGCTGGTAGATTGCAGTGGTTGGCTTAAGGGAACCTCTAGCTTTCACTATTTTTTCGGGATCAGAAACGGGCATGGTCTGTTTACCCTCTAGGTTTTGTCTGGTATTCCTTCGACTGGATGCTAGCTTATTTAAATGTGGAGTCACCAAGTGAAAGATAATAAAATCCTTTAGAAGGTGTTCACTCTTTGTTCGCTATCAAAGGGTGAAACTTGCAAAAATGTCATTCTTCCCAGGGAAAAGGTTTCGTAACTTCGCTCCCCGACAACGACGCCAGAAAGATGTTGTTCCAGAGTCTGTACTTAAGGCTTATAAAGTACAGTGTCTAGGCATCCAAAAGTGACTAAAGGATAAAAAGGTGAAATAATCAACCTCCGAGAAAGGAAGCTAAGGCTGATTTCCAGGTTGTCGTTGTCTTGCTTCCAACTGTTCCTGGATGCTTATATCCCGTTCAATCGTGGCCCATGAACGTTCAAGTTTTTCCCGGGTGGTGGTTGTTTTAAGTATGGTATCAAAAAGGTTCAAAGCGATATGGGTTTGGTCCAACAAGCCGGGTTCAATATTAGGTTGTCTTGCAATGGGGACAGTCATAGAGGAACAAGAAAATTAAAGGAGAGTTCGAGGTTTTTTATGCTATATCAATTTGATCGTATAAAAGAGAACTTTGAATCCAATATTTGAAGATAAAGTGAAAACCAAAGGCCTTTTCCCATAACCGAGTTACCTTTTAAATAAATGGTGCGTGAAGTGTGAGAAAAACATTAAGCTGTCTATAATGCGAGGCTCCTATCAAGGGAGAATCTCACCCTGTAAACAAAAGAAGAAAAAGATAAGAAGAAATCTGACGAAGCATAAAATATGAAGATCTAAAGAGTTCACAGGTCTTGTACCTGCTAATAGCCGATACAGAGGAAAAACTATAAATGATATAGACGACTAAAAATTGATCACCATAGTAGAGGTTTTACTAAATTGTAGTAAAAACATTCATTAGATATATATATGTGAAATGAAATTGAATATGAAATCACAGAGGAAACAAACTCATAACAGAGTCTTGACGGAATCAGGAGTCTTCAGATTTCTTTGTATTAAATTTCAAAAGGAGAGAGTCTCTATTACAATCGACCAAAAAGGTCAAGCCTTGGTTCTTTCTTCAAAGTTCATATTTATACAAATTTATATACATTAGAATCTCAATCGTTCCAGGAATTTTTTCGGTTACAAAAAGGAGACTTTTGCGTTTCAATTCTTTGTCTTTGTCCTCTTTCGGGCGGATGGAGCACCTTCCTTCCTTTGAACTTCGGGTTCTAAAAAATCAACAGGCAGACACATGTCATTATTTGGTAGTGGAAACCTACCCCTTCGCATGCTCGGTGCAAGTGACGCACCTCTCCACCAATTGGGCTATCAACCTGGAAGGTTCTTCTTGATTATTTGCCTCACAAGTGTAATAATCCTTCACTAATTGTGGCAACTTTCCTTCTACCTGTCGGTCTTCGGCGCCGATAGAACATAAATGTACACTTGGTTTTATTAGCCATTTATCTACTTCGACTATATCCGTTTAATGTATCTATGATATTTCAGCCAAATCTCTTTCCTCCTTCTCCTTGATATTGAGCAGGTGCTTGGCTATATTAATCTGGCCCAGTGTCTCAGTGTTGTTTTCACTATCGAGATCCAACAAACTCCCATCTATGAAGCCGAAAGTTTCTTCACAATATTTTCTTACCTCTTTAGCTCATTGTTTACCTTCTTATATGTTACGCTCCCATGCCTTCAACAAGATGTTACCTTGGGTCTGCTCTGGGATGGAAAACCTGGAACTACTGCCCATTTATTTTTTTGTCGTGGCTATAACAGCCTCTTGGAAAGAGAATCGAGCCGCCCCAACTTCTTTTTCTATGAAGGAGTTGTTTTCTAGTACTTGATCAATGAGTTGGCAGTGCTTTTGAATAGTTTCCACTTTAGCAAGTAAATCTTGTTGAGCTGCCGACACTCTTTTTCGGATTTCTATGGCCTGGAATTGGAATATCCCGATATCTATCATCTGGATTTCGATGAAATTTAATTTGGCCTGTAACTGCCCTATCAATTCTCCTTGCTGGCTTATCTGTGATTGGTTGATCTGAGCCATCTGTTGTGTTTGTTCGAGATCGGATTTGAGTAGCTCAATTTCCTTTTGATCGGTTGCCCTAGCTAGCTCTATACCTGTGTTCGCCTGATCTCTGGTGGTTGGTTCTGTTGTAGCCNNATCTAGTTCATTAAAGGGAAAGGCATCATGAAACAGACAACGTCCATGATATAGGCGGACATAAAAATGAAGCGGCCTTTCCATTCGCCCTCTGCATCCGATATTCAGTAATTCGGTTGGTTAAACTATCTAACAACAATTTATCCCAGTCGAAAGAATAGCCTTCAACAACTGTATGAATGAGAGGAACCCACAGGAGAAAACAATGTGTGGTTTCCTCCTTCCCATACAACCGATAGGTCATCATTGCTATATATTTGAATTGTGATTCCAAGGAAGAGATTGAATAAACTCTGTTACCGTCCACCCTGAACTTTGCGGGGTGCGAGACCCAATCCTTGATCAAATCAAACAAATTTATGTCGTATTGCTCGCATTCTTTCCGCTTAAAACCTTCCAGAAACTTGTCATTGTGTGAGAATTTTGGTGCGGGTGATAATTGGTACATCGCTTGAAAATGTTCTGGTTTGAAGGTCCCAATGGTCACCTTCTACTCGCTGATAATAGTTATGGTCGAGATATCCACATGATCTAATGCCCATCGGATCATATCATAGTAGGGAAGGAGTCATGGCCTGGCTGCTATCTTATGCATATCTACTTGAATGACGATTTTGTATTTGGTGGCTAAATCATCCTTCTCATTATTGATGGAATCATCTGAACAATTCACCATCTCGTACTAAAGAACCTCGGAGACGTATGACCAGGTTCTAACAGAATCAATACTTCAAGGTCAAGTATCAGAAACAGTATCTGAGCCTTGCCCTGAACTCTTAGGAATCGCCTTGGAGGCTTTTCGTGGAGCCATGCTCCTGTAGTAAAAATGTGTATACATACAGAAATTTGCCTGGCGAGAAAAGCTTATTTGCGCAAGATAGAAATGAAATTTGAAACAATGAGAGAAAGAACTCTATATCTCGACCATTTTAAACCCCAACGTCCTTATGAATAGAATGGTCAAATCATCTTTAGAGAAATATTTAGAAATAAAACCAATATCTGTACCTATCACTTCACCTCATTTCAAATAAATGCCATAAATTTTGATGGGACGTAACACACGTTAGCACAAAAAACATTTAAATTTAACCCGTAGATGGTGTGTGTTACTATTTGTATTAAAGAACTAATTAATCTGGCTTAGCTTCTTTAATTAGGTTTTCTTTAAACTTTAATCACCCTTTTCAGTGTTCGCCGTATCGGGAGATTTCATTCCTATCCTTCGAGCTCCTAAAACACGAGATTGCGATGACGCGATCTAGTTAAGCAAAAACGTGATCTGGATTAAGTGTTTAATTAATCAGTGTTTAATTAGTCAGTGTATAATTCATATCGTTATTTTGCGACTCAGGGCTACGAAGGAATAGATTCTTTTAGGAGTGAATTCCGAGTCGTGAAACCCCGACATTGTTTAACGGTTTAAAACTATTTTGCAACTTCGCCTATCGGAGTTATGATGGTGAGACTTTTGGGGAGCGCAATTTCCGAGACGCAAAATCCTGACAGCACTTAACTAAGGTTTAAGGAACTTTACTCTCGGCACTAACCTGGGTAAGCTTTCAAGTTTGTTTCACGACTTCGTGCATCGGGGCTTGGAAACCGTGTGACTTGTAACTCCCGAAGCGCGATATCCCGAGGTATATAAAAGTGAAAAATCTCATTTAACGGTTAAAAGGTAATGGCTTAGGAGTACAATGGCCATCGCCACTTCGCATATCAGGACTACTGATATTTTTAGTGGGTAAAGGTTACGAAGTAAAAGACAACTTAAAGGCCGACCTTTGATTTTAAGAATTTCATTTAAACCAGTTGAGAAAGGTGGCTCCAACAGACCCTACAGTGGTGAAGGGGTTACTTGTTGGTTACAGTGAGGCTTCCAAATCCCATAGGATCTATGTGTCTTCACGCAGGAATTTTATTGTGTGTAGAGATGTGAAATTTGAGGAGGAACGTGAATTGAGGAGATCGAAGGATTTTCCAACAAGTTTAGAGAACCAGCAGGGACATAGTACAAGAGTCCAGGAGCAAGAGGCACTGAGTCAAAATATAGGATCACAGAAGAAGACACATGATACAGGTGTTAAAAGTGATACTATTGGACAAGATCATCATGAGCGAGTTGATGAGGAGGAGGAGGAGCATGATGTAGTTCCCCAAGAGTAGATTACTAGGCCGTGAACTAAGTGGTACAAGTCCATAGTCAATGATTCTAAGTTGGCAGGGATTCCAGAGAGGGACTTCAGATGCAATAAACCACCAAAGAGACTTGGATATATGGCATTGATGACTCATCTCATTGATGTTGAGCCTTTCATTTATGAGAGTGTTGCACAACATAAGGTGTGGCGGGAGACCATGATGGAGGAATATTCCTCCATTATGAAAAATTATGTATGGGAGGTAGTTCCTAGGCCATAATATAAAAAGGTGGTTGTATCCAAGTGGATCTACAAAGTTAAGCATGCAGTAGATGGAAGCGTGGACAAGTAAAAATCCCACTTCATGGCCAAGGTGTTTTCACAGCAAGAGGGAGTTTATTACGAGGATAATTTCTCTCCAGTGGCCAGTTATTCTTCAACTCGATCAATCATTTCATTGGCAGCAAAGGAGGGTTGGCACATCCATTAGATGGACATGAAGATCGCCTTCCTTAATGGAGTTGTTGAGGAGGAGGTATATGTGGAGTAGCCAGAGGGATTTTAGGCTGGTATCAGAGAGGTGCATGCGTGCAGACTGAGGAGAGACTTTTATGGGCTCAAGCAAGCACCTCAGGCATGGTACTCGAGGATTGACAACTACTTGAGAGAGATGGACTTCTAGCAGAGTGAGGTAGATTCAAACGTGTACTTTCTTGCAAGGGATAAGCCTCTTATATTGGTACTTTATGTAGATGACCTATTTCTCACTAGAGATGAGCAGATGATAGTGATTGCAAGGTCAACCTTGCAACATAATTTGAAATGAAAGACCTTGGGTTGATGCACTATTTTCGAGGGTTGGAGGTTTGGCAGATGGATGGGTGCTTCTTCCTAGGACAGGGGAAGTATGCAGTAGAGATTTTTTGCGGGTTCATGACGATGGATTGTAGGCCCATGTCCACACCTATGGTTACAAATTGGAGGAATATTCATGAATCCTGTTAGAATATAGTAGACCCCACTATCTATCGTCAATTGATTGGATCACTCATGTATTTGGTTAATACTCGACCAGATGTCATCTTTGCAGTGTCATCTTTGCAGTAAACTCTTTGATTCGGATCATGGTGGAACCTCGAAGAGTACATTGTATTATTGTGAAGCATGTGCTTCGCTATCTCAGAGGGACAATGGAGTATGGGCTATTGTATGAGCGTAGTGATGGAGTGACATTAATAGGTTTTACAGATGTTGATTGGGCAGGATGTGCAGAGGACAAGAAGAGTACTTCAGGTTGTTGCTTCAACATTGGATCGTGCATCATTTCCCAGTTCAGTAGGAAGCAGAGATCAATGGCATTGAGCTCTATTGAGGCAGAGTACATGGCATCCAATTTGGCAGCATGTGAGACACTGTGTCTAAGAAAGTTACTTTAGGGCTTGTTCAGGAAGGAGCTAGAAGCTATTGTGATTCACTGTGACAATCATAGTTGCATCAAGCTCTCTGAGAATCCAGTGTTTCATGATCGTAGCAAGCACATCGATTTCAGGTATCACTTCATTCAGGATTGTGTACAAAGAGGAGTCGTGAGGCTTGATTACATACAGACTGATGAGCAAATGGTAGACATCTTTACCAAGGCACTAAGCAGACAAAAGTTTGAGAAGTTCAGAGATCAGATGGGGTTGAGACATAATCCCTTCCTCTCTAAGAGGGATTGTTGAGAAGAGTGTAGCGACAAAGGTCTTCTTCTTGCCTTTCATTCCAGCCTAGGAGAGGACAATGAAACTTCCTAGTTGATGTATTAATGATTTTCCTAAAGTATAACTTAGGAAAATGCCACATCAGATGTTTTAATTTAATATTAACTTATTGAGTTCTTTTCTAAAGTTAAAAAGTGAAAAATTTAAGTGATGGATATTTTAATATGGACCATCCATTTCTTTGAGAGTCCAATATTAGATCTCAACCATAGATCTCATTGATGAGTTGGGGTTTTCTCTTTCTCAATAGCACAATAGGAGGTCGACTAGGAGGAGCGACGTATCAGTTGAGTTGAAGGCTCGATCTATAACTTAGAGAGATGGATTGAGCTATGGTTTGAAGTGGTGGATTGCAAGAAAGAGAGATGACGTCTTCAACTAAGGGTGACCACATTCTAGGTGTTGCAGAGGCTATTTTCCAGATTTGAAGATTATTGTAAAAGGGGGCGTTGAGGAGAGGACGTGGGTTACACAGGTCAATATTTGAGAGATACGTTGTGGGTGACCCAGCCATCTGATCTGAAGCGTTTCTATTCCAAAGGATGGAGAAAGGATATACTAAGCCTAGAAAATTGTAACGCTGAGATTTTTTGCAGTTCTTGAGGAGGTCGACTCATCTTGTAAGAGATATCTATATTTTTCCTATTGCTGCAAACACAAACTTCAAATCTATTGTACCAGTTTTCCCATTTTGGGGTTTTCTGGGGACTATTGTCTAAAACATCTTATGTAATTTTCTGTGATTTTTTTTATTTTTATTTACTGATAGATCCTGGTTATTATATATGTTGCATATTTAATTTTTTTGAAGAAAATTACCTAGTTGATTCAGTTATTAAAGAACAAAAAATTAATAAACTGTTAAGTGTTGGGTTTTAGGAGGAGTTTTCACATTGACGGATTCAAGCATCAAAACCACTCAAGTTGTACTACTAAGTAGGCTCTTTTATATGTTCTCTAAATGAAGATTCAATATGTGTAAATATTTTTCCCTGTTTTCCTATGATATTTATCGAACCTTACCTTTCCAAAGCATGGAAAATTTTAATTGGTGTTACTGGAATCAAAATGAAGAGTACCTATGAATAATTTGACATCAAGATATTTTCTATGTTTTATTTATCCAACACTTTAGGTACCCATGACCGTCATAAAGGCCATTATAAAATTTAAACTATATCTCAATCTTAAGTCCCTGTTATTGACGCCCCCTCGTGTAGGGAAGTTGGTGATGGAGTGTGTTGTTAAGGCACTTCATTATGTGAAGTCACCGGTTTGAAACCTTTAATTACCTTGTGTGTCACATATGGGGCCTCATGGGAACACTTGGAGGTTATAGTGGTAGCAGTCAAATGACACCACCCTGTGTCATGCGAGTAGGTGCCTGACTAGTTGTTGATTCCACTAGCCACTAAAAAAATAAAAAATAAAATCCATGTTATTGAAGAACTCTATATACTATAATATTTTGATCCCACATATGATGATGGTTTTGAGTTACCCCTATATATAAAAAAAAAAAGTATTTATGAAGTTAGTACTACCCCTAACCACCTCTCTATTTCCAAAATCATTAATAGGAAAAAACACAAAAATGCCCTAATGACCAAACATTTCACCTTGTAGTTGCAACAACTTAAGAATATGCTCTTTATTGTACAACCAATCACTCCATCTATTCCCATATAATTAATCCCCTCTTTTGAGGAATTACAAGAAACAATTCATGTCTCATGTGAACATGAATCCACTTCTACAACCTCCCATGTCAAGTTGCCTCAGTTCCAAGATCAGTTAAATGTGGTTCTTCTATTTTCCCAAGCACATAATAAAACATACACACTACATCATGCCTACATATTTTGACCATATGCTTGAATATAACACAAGAATTATTTCTCCCAAAAATCATGGTCTATCAATGGTTGTGAATACTATCATGGTGGAAAATGGCCTAGCAAAAAGAAATTTTCTACAACCTCTATTCCAAACTCTAAAACACACATTAAATTTAGTATTTACCATAGTCATCTGGTTAACTGTCTAGCCACCCTCAATAAGAATCCAGATGTCCAAATTCATCAAAACATTATCTCATTTCATGGATTGATTATGTATAGGTCAACATTGACATTATGTGATGTTAATTTGATGATATTGAAAAAAACATGCAAGCCACCCTTAAGTTTGAAACCACCCAACAACTCAAACTAGAGCATTGGAAGAAGAAGAGACAAAAATTTATCCAACCATTTTGTTGGGACTATAATTCTCTTGACATCCCTGACAATGTGTTGGGATTGTCATTATTTTGACATCCTTGACAATGAGCTCAAAGAAGTAGAACCAAGCCAAGCCAAATACAAGACATATGCTCCTCATAATACTTTTTATCTCCCAAAATGGCATTGCATAAACACTAAGTCCCCAATACCAATTAGGGAAACTTCGGTGATATGCAAGAGTACTTCATATTGTCACTTTAGAAACCACTCATGTTGCTTCACAATGGTTATTTTCCAATTTAAGGGGGCTTCCCTAATACAAGTTATGATCTATCATTTAGATCAATGTACCCATATATTTAATAAACTCAATGAAAATACAAGAACACAATTTAAAGGTAGTGGTTGAATCTTACCATGACTAATGCTTATCAACTGGGAAATGGAGTTAACTATTTATAATAAGAGGTGTAACTTTAGATTGATTCATAAATCTGATAAGGTATCTCATTTTAAATAAGGCCTAATAGATCAAGTATCTCATTTCTTACTGCAAATACTAGAAGCAAAAACCCATACATAAGTGGATAAAACTCTATCACAACAACAATTTTCATAGATCCAATTGTGAATTAATCAAATGAATACTTCATTAATCAGAGCTATTGACATAAGAGAAAGGACTTAGAAACTCTAAAATTCAACCTAATTCACTATCGACAAGAAACAAGAGATTCAAAATTTAACCACGGTTATATTTGTAATGAATTATCCAAACCCATATAGAAAAATAAAACTACAACCTTAGAGTGAAATCTTCAATTAACTTTCATAAAAATCTTTAACTCCAATGTATTACATTTATATTTAACATACAAATAAAGAATGAAGAATGAGAAAAGAACAAAAGAGCATAGCAACATTACCCATTAATCCAATGTAAAAGAATCAATACATGGAGATCAAACCCTAGGTATCCAACCCTTTATCCATATTCCTTCTCTTCTTAAAGAGAAAACTTATCTATGTATTGATAATCTTAACAATGCTCAATATTTTTACATTAAAATAATAATGATTTCCTCAATTGAAACAACAAATGTTTAGCTCATTTCTCATTTGATAGACTCAAAATTGAAGTTTGTCAAAAGACTCCATAGATGCAAGGAAGCAAGCCGAAAAGGAATTATTTAACGTTGTGCTTTCCACTAATAAAATAAAAAAACACCATAGTGCTCATTCTTGATGCAAGGAAGCAAGTCGATTTTGTTTTTCATCCCATGAGGTCATAATCACCATATTCTTCATATTTGTGTCTTTCCAACGAGTGTTTCTTTACTCCATTTAGTGATTGACATAGAGTTATGGATTTCATAAGTAAATCCTCAAACATAATGTCGTTTTTGTTAAAAATAATTATACCACACGCAGAGAGCAAATGCATTCCTTGTTTGTTAAATTCAAAGGTTCTTCCCCTTTATATTCTGGTCATAATCCTAACTCTGTCCTCTCATTCCAAGCATTAGTTTTGAATATCCATTTCATGTCACCATCCAACGTCCAGATCCCTTCCACCTAATATCACTTCAAGGCCATGTGGCATTGTACTATTGGTCCTTGTTGTTCTCTCCTTGCCACATGTCACTTCATGTCATGCCATCTAGCACTAATTATTTGTGTGTAAATTCTTTGCCTCACCACATGAAATTCACTATCTCTTTATCCATCCCCATTTCATGGGATCCACTATATCGTTATCCTTCCCCCTATCTGTTAGAGATACTTCACACACACCTAGGAATTATTTTTCCTAAGGTTTTCCCTATGTTTATTATTCATTATTCAGTCTCCTATAGTTTATGGAGAATATTCCTATAGGAGAATAGTCTCTTTAGTTCACACTTTAGTTTGATCAGTTGAGTGGATTCTAGATGCCACATTGGGATCATCACCATGCATTATTGAGATCATCACCAGCTAATGAATATTTTCCTTGGAATCATCGCCATACTAGCGCATTAGTATTTATTCCATGATCTCCTCCTCACTTAACTATGTTTCATTTAGTTAATTAAATACTGAGAGACTAGTTGACTCAAACTAGGTGGCAGTTCACTCCTGTAACTTCCTGAGAGACTAGACTAGGTGGTGGTTTACTCCCATAATTGTTGGTGTGTGTCCATATCACTCTAGACCACCACTATGGTGCATTTTATTCTCCTCCAGTGTGCATTAGTTGAGTTATACAGAGTATATCATGTGTAAAATTATCATTCATTCATTTGGTTAATGAGAATTCTTCCATTCTTTCTCTCCTACTTCTCTTTTCTCATATTTTCTTTGCAAACTGTGTGTCATTTGATAGCTAGATATATTATGTGCAAGTTCAACACATTTTCATGGTATCAGAGCTGACAGACTGTTAGGGAAAATACACACCATAATATTTTTGCAGGTACTGAAGATTGAAGACAGTGGAAAAATGGAATTTCCAAAAGAATTCATTCTTACACCATACAATTTCTTTGCATGGAAGGAGGAGTTGATAGTGCATATTCGAGGCAGAGGATTATACATGTTAAACATGGACACAGATACCGAACCCACATCATCCATAGAAAAATCCAAGTATCTTAATCGAATGGATGAAGCGTTTGGAACTATTTGCAGTCTCATTTTTTCTAAACTCCTCTTTCACATATCGTCTTGTAAAACCCCCAATGAAGCCTAGACCACCATGGAAGGGATTTTTGGAAAATAGGATGAGATGAGGGAAAACATGCTCGAGGTGGAATTTCTCACTTTGGATCCAAAAACCTTCGACAATCTCCAAGATTTATTTACCAAATATAAGGATTTGTTGTCACAACTCAAGGCTTGTGGGGTTGATAAATATAAGGAGGAGAAACACATGGTTCTCACCATCCTCTCCAAAATTGGTCTGGAATACTCAGTGTTTGTATCCATATTTCATTCAAGTATGCGTGCCTCTGGAACCACCTGGAATATTCCCTCTATTGAGGTCTTTATTGAATCTATGACATAAGAGAAGAACAAGCTTATGAACATGGGAAAAATCAAATGCCCAAAGGCACATGCACTTACTGTTCATGATGGTAGCAGTCATCAAAATAATAAATATAAATACAAAGACAAAAGAAAAACACATGAAAATCCAAATAAGGAAGGGTACTCAAAACCCTTCAGCGATGCCTCCGGATCCAAAGGTGGAAAGGGAAGAAAAGGGGAGAAATGCACTTACTTCCATAAAGGATTCCATTCAGAATTTGCATGTATGTAGAAAAATATATATTAAATGGACCAAATACTTCAACAAAACAATCTTGGAGATCACATCCCCAAGGGTACCAAGAATAAGAAGCCAGAAGATCAAAATCCTAAGAAAGACAATACTAGCCATGCTTTGATTGTCATCAACTCCTCGCCCAATGCTTGGATCATAGATTCAGGTGCAACACACCACATGGAAGCCACAAAAGAAGTATACTCTTAATTGGATGCATGCAAAGGTCCTCCTATTTTGATGGGGGACAACTCTCCAGTTGAGGTCACCGACAAAGGAATAATTTAACACACAAACGGAAGCTTCGAGAATGTGCTACACATTCCCAAACTTTCCTTCAATATTCTCTCTGTGTATCAGATGAAAAAATTATGCACTGGAAAGAGAGGAATATTCACACTTGATGTAGTGGATATCTATGACATGCAAACCAATTCCATGGTTGCTACTGGTGAGGTAAATCGTCAATCCAGACTCTACACATTTTCTAAATTTTTAGAACTAGATTTTGCATTACTGCTTACCCATGTTGTTGAAAGTAGTAGGGTATGGAATGAAAGGTTCAGGCATTTAAATTTCAGATATATGCAAAAAATTAGAAAGCAATGAGTGGTTGATGGTACCTGACATCCACTTCTCCAAAGGAATTTATGAGGGATGTGTTCTTGGAAAACACCCTCAAGAGAAATTCGACAAATCAGAGGTCTTTCAACACCTCAAAGATTTCAAAGCCCTTGTTGAGACACAATCAGGAAAGAAAATCAAAGTCCTTAGAATAGATAATGGGGGAGATTATGTCAACCATGAGATACATAATATTTTTCATGAGGCCTAGATTCAGTTGCAACACATGGTTCCTTATACCCCATAGAAAAACAGAGTTGTTGAGCGGAAAAATAGATCTCTAAAAGAGATGGCATATTGCATGCTACATGCAAAGCCACTTCTACAGAGATTATGGGCTGAAACACTTAATTGTGAAACCTACATCCAAAAAATATCTCCCCATAGATATTTCAAGGATAATATCCCCTATGAGTCTTGGAGCTGCCTCGAACCGGAAGTGACCCAATTTTGTATTTTCGGTTCACGTGTGTGAGCCATGATTCCCTTTGAGAAGAGGAAGGAAATTGATCCACAAAGAATAGAGTGTATATTTGTTGGATACATTGACGGTGTGAAGGGATATAGACTCATTGATATTTCCTCAGACCATCTCATCATTGAACGAAGTTTCTAATTTGAGGAAAGTGTCTCGCATGTAACTCAACAGTCGCATCCAAACACTTTTTTTCTTCCACCTATCAGATATGATGAGCATTCACATGCCGACTCTTCTTCATATGAGAGTTATGATTCATATGATTCAGATGATCCATATACATATTCAGTACAATCAGATGCAGAGTCAGTGCATGCATATGTAGATGCAGAGCTAGAGCAGAGGCCCAAGTGGGCCAAGACTACTCTTCAGGATGCAGGAGATCTTGTTAGGGATCCAACCAATACTAGGAGGACTCTATCTCATTTCAAGGAGCCTCCTCTTGCACTCACTGCCACTAAATCAATGCCACCCAGGAATCCTTTCTTAGTTCAGTCCTTATATCCACAGTCCTATGGTGAGGCTATTGGAAATCCCTTTTGGGAATCCGCCATGCAGGAGGAGTACAAATCCCTCCTTGAGAAGAAGACTTGGGATCCGGTTCCCCTTCCTTCAGGAAGGAAACTTGTCAGGTGTAGATGGGTCTACAGGACCAAGAGTGCAGCAGATGGATAGGTTAGCAGATACAAAGTCAGGTTAGTTTCCAAAATCTTTCAGCAGGTGCACGATATTGACTATCATGAGACCTTCGCTCCAGTAGAGAATATGGATTCCATACATTTTTCACTTTCCATTGTGACATACAAAGGATGGGAATTCCATCAGATGGACATGAGGACCTGATAAGACCATACCAGACCTGACATACCACTCAGAGATCTCTATGAGGAGACCTATATGGAGAAACCCCAGGGATTTGTGCAAGATTCATCTTTGGTCTGTCGACTGAAAATGTTTCTTTATTGCCTCAAGTAGGCCCTGAGGGCATGGTATGACAATATGGACTCCTACCTTTTGTCACAGAAATTTGTATGTTGTAAGTCATACCCGAATGATTACATGCTTAGAACGGCTAATTCACTTCTACTCCTAGTTTTGTATGTTGATGATTTTTTGATCATCGGTTGCTCGAATTTGGTGATTGTTGTAGTAAAGAGGATTCTACATGAAAGTTTCTTGATGATGAACATGGATCCACTACATTTATTCCTTAGACTCAATATCAGTCGGGATGCATCAGGCATCAATCTATCTTAGGCCAAGTATGAATGAGATCTCCTTGAGATATTTCACATAACAGACTACAAGTCTTCCCCGACTCCTTTCCTATCAGGAGTCAAACTTGAGGATGGTAAGGACACTCCACTGGTTGACAAAACACTATACAAAAAACTAGTGGGGATCTTCTTTTATCTCACACACTCCAGGCCATACTTCTCCTATGCAGTTGGTGCAGTCTCTAGGTTCATGCAAGAGTCACATGATCTACATTAGAAGGTTGCAAAGCGTATCCTTAGATACATACAGGGAACCATCAACTTTGGGATTCACTATGCAATAGACTCTACATTAGACCTCATTGGGTTCACTGATTCTGACTGGATTGGCGATAGCATTGATCGCAATTCCACATCTGGTTACTCAATCAGTCTTGGTTCCGGTCCTATTTGTTGGTCAAGTAAGAAGCAGGCTACTATTTCTCTATCTTCAACTGAGGTAGAGTACAGAGGGGTAGTTAACATAGCCATTCAAGATATGTGGCTACAACATTTTCTCATTGAGTTGGGCATTCAGTTTCATCGGTCAATCGTCATCTGGTGTGACAGCCAGAGCACTTTGAAGTTCTGCATAGATCCAGTTCAGAGGCAACAAACGAAGCACATAGAGATCCACATGCACTACATCTGAGACTTAGTACATGAGGGGATCATAAACTTGCAGTTCTATCCTTTAGTAGAACAAACTGTAGACATCTTCACCAAGACCTTCACTGAGCAGAAGTTCCATTCTCTGCACAGTCGTCTTGGAGTGAAGGACACAGTT
>SNQJ01S0004610.1:0-10576 GCA_010110895.2 Picea sitchensis | reverse complement strand
GGGTACTAAACATGGCCTCGTTGTTGAGGCCCATTCTTTATTTTCACCATATATTTGTTCAGGGGGGGTGTTGGAGATACTTCACACACACCTAGGAATTATTTTTGCTAAGGTTTTCCCTATGTTTATTAGTCATTATTTAGTCTCCTATAGTTTAGGGAGAATAATCCTCTAGAAGAATATTCTCTTCAGTTCACACTTCAGTTTGATCAATTGAGTGGACTCTAGATGCCACATTGGGATCATCACCATGCATAATTGGGATCATCACTAGCTAATGCACATTGTCCTTGGGATCATTACCAGACTATCAAAATGCTCTTGATTCCCCTATCTCCTCGTCAATTCACTATGTTTAAGTCAGTTAACTGAAGACTTAGAGACTAGTTAACTCAGACTAGGTGGCAGTTCACTCTCGTAACTTCCTGAGAGACTAGACTAGGTGGCAATTTACTCCCATAACTGTTGGTGTGTGTCCAGATCACTCTATACCACCACTATGGAGCATTGGATTCTCCTCCAGTGCACATTATTTGATTTATACATAGTATATCATGTGTAAAATTATCATTAATTCATTTGGTTAATGAGAATTCTTCCATTCTTTCTCTCATGCTTCTCTTTTCTCATATTTTCTCTGCAAACTGTGTATGTCATTTTCTAGCTAGATATATTCTATTCAGGTTCAACACATTTATGTTGTCATGGGTAAAATATCAGGTCTGAATGATAAGGTTAAGAAATATAGATTATCAAAAGAATGCTCAAGGCTCTTCACTCCATATTCCACATTCTGCATTAAGGAAAGTGGATGTGGAGGGTCATTCCATCTAGCACTATTTGTTTTTGTGTAAATGCTTTTCCTCACCACATGGAATCAACTCTCTCTATATCCATCCCCCTGTCATGGGATCCACTATGTCATTATCCTTCCCCCTTTCATGGGTCAAATATTAGGTATGGATGAGAAGGAGAAGAAAGATAGATTATGGAAAGAATGCTCGAGGCCCTATACTCCACATTCCACATTCTGCATTAAGGAAAGTGGATGTGGAGGGTAAAGGATGTTGTGATTATAAAGTGAGAGGATGGAGTTGTATGTGGAGGAAAAAGGTTAGGTCATGGAAATATGCACTTGGTACTTGAAAAGAGACCAAGTTCCAAATTAGGTGAATGTGAAGAGATGAAGAGTGCAAAGGAAGCAATGTAGAGAAAATGTATTGTGGATTAGTGGACAAGGTCATGGAGATTTACACTCCTCGCTTCAAAAATTAACTAAGTTCTTATTTGATGAAGAAAATAAAAGATCTAGGGGTGGTAGGTGCAGGGGGTCATTTTTTATCCTGAGGGAAACAAGGAAAATAATTTTGGATGGGAATTGTGCAGAGAAAAAAATAACCAAGCTGAGGATTTTTCACTTTATTAAATTTGAGGATTATTAATGAAAGGAATTGCAAGGGACTAATTGTTATTGGGTATTTGACGCTAGTCATTAAATCAATGATTAAAGCCTCTTGCTTGAGAAATAGTTATATATTTAGAACACTCTCTCGAATAAAATAAGAAGTTACAAGATTTGAGAGCATTGAATTCTTCCATGTTCTTGGGGCATACAATTGGCAAGTTGATTCAATTCCAAATAAATAAAGAAATATAGACTATGGTAATATCAAGTTAAAAAATGGGGAAACATACTTCCCTATATCCTAAACTTATTACATTAAGGTTCATGATTATCCAAAGCATGTTGCACACTTGGCACTTAAATTCACTTGGGGTGGATGTTTACCAAGGTAGAAGATCGAGATGCACGATCAAAGTGGTCCATTCACACATGTTGTCTTCAATGTAAGTGCAAGTAACTCAACCACTTTGGCTCATGATTTTGTATGGAGGTGGGAAAATGAATGTGAAGCTTCAGGAATTGATGTTGCAGTGGGTCTGAGGATAGTTGTTCTAATGAAATTGAGTCTAAATTAGGGTTCATAGTTTCTCTTTCTCCTACGGGACCCCAAATATGGGTCCTGGTTTTCTATTGTCTTCGGATTGGGTAAAATTGAAGGTTTAGTTCTGATCATGAACAAGCGGCATGCATGATGCTAGCACAACCTCTCTGGATTGAGGGGTATTTGTGGTCTTTGTGAATATTCTAGGGACAGTGGTTTTGTTTGCAATAGTTCTCTATGTGGCCCTCCAATTTTATCTTCTCAAATTGGTTATAGGGATGCTTGTGCCTTTTCTCAGAGGTAGTTCTATTTTCTAATTAGCTTGAATGATTTTAGTGGATTTTGTGGACTACATTAGATCGGTGGCTAGGGAGGTTATTGTCATGACTCCTTCTATAACTCAACATCTTATTCTCTTCAAGAGCATGGGGTATATATTCCTTTGGCTCAATGTAGGTGGTTCCATTCACTGTTAAAGGTAAGTGGTCAACACATTATTTTTGGCTTAGTTGGGTTGCTAGATAACAATATTAGATTTTCTAGTATGTGTGTGGCTTGGAAAAAAACATGGTTGTTTTGGGGTTTATGTCGGGATTTTTTACTAGACCATGGACATGTTGTTTGATTCCCACTATGTGAGGCCTTGGAAATCCATCGAGTGCTCAAAAGACATGAGGCTCATATTGTTGGAAATAAAGTCTCAATCATAATAGTTTCATACATAATGCGGACTCAATAGATCAATAGGGATAATGAACTCACTATGTTGAT
Source organism: Picea sitchensis (assembly GCA_010110895.2). Taxonomy (NCBI): domain Eukaryota; kingdom Viridiplantae; phylum Streptophyta; class Pinopsida; order Pinales; family Pinaceae; genus Picea; species Picea sitchensis. The sequence continues at coordinate 7,859 of SNQJ01S0004610.1, read as the reverse complement.
GGATACCCTATATCATCATAAATAACAAATAAAAAATATTTAGGATGAATATGCAACTCTAAAACAAACAATCCCTAGACTGGTTAGCATTAAATACATAGCCCACTAAATGGTTGGGTTATCCATTAGATCAACAGGGGACAAAGATGATGAAACTGTTCAGTAGAAACCAAAGGACATGGAGATGGAGAATGTGGACCAAAATTTTGTAACCAATGAAATGCAACAAAGAATCTTATGGACAACTTGGCTCCATATAGTAATGTTATATGTTTTTAAAAAAGAATCGGTTGTTAGGAGTCTTTATGCAAGTGTATGCTTGCAATAAATTTTAGAAATACTTTATGAAGGAAAGTTGTGTAGTCTTAAAATGTCAGAGCCAAGTTTTGGACATACTTGAGATAGTTGCGGCTAGATAATTTTGGTATATGTATTCACATGATGTGTAGTGTAGCTACAACTTTTTTTTAATACAAATATAATTGTTTCTATTTAATAAAAGAAAAGAAAAGAACTACAAAATTGACATATTTTTCCTTGTTGGCCAAAATTTGACCATGTCATTTTGTACTCTAACAAGACCAAACAAAGAAAAACTCTAACATCCCCGACCACCCAGTTCGGGCCATGCTACTCCAAAATATGATTTTTGTTGTCTTCTCAACATACTGTAACATACCTAGCAACCAACTGAGCTATGCCACATAATGTTTTTGAACTGCATGCAATTAAAACATATACACACAGAACTCTTGCGGAAATTTATATATAAGACAAATATGTTTTGTAAATGCATGGATTCATACTGAAATAACAGTAAACATATACATGCAGCATATACTGGAAATACCCGTAAATATAAATACAGTTATAAACCACACAGGGAATAAAACCATAAAAATAAACACGTAAATAATAATGCAGCATGTAAATTTATCACACAATTGACACTTATCTTGGTAATAATAGACCAACTACATGCAGACCTTCCACAAACCTCCTAGACTTAGACCACACTGCTCATCATTCTTAACAGTGGGTCACCCTCGAGCTGGGACTAAACTCCACCCAGGTAAAGGGGTTCCTAACTAGGCTAATGTATCACAGACAACAAGAAAGACTCTGTCACAGGTGCCAACTCAAACTAACAACCTACAGTCTCTCATTCCCCACATGTCTGTCCCACCCTAGGAAGTGTGACCCTTCTCTACTCAACAATCCTTCGGCTGCCCCACTTCCTTTTCGGGCTTCAACGACAGGTCGAACAGGAAGTCTTAGAGCCTTGTAGTTGTAGTTTAGCACCTTTAGGAAATTAGTTCCCGACAATTATCTCCCTAGAGAGATTGCTCACGGGCCTGAAAACTCACCTCTTCAATATCCCATGAGCCTGACAACCCACCTCTTCAATATCCCATGGGCCTGAAAACCCGCTTCTTCAGTCCAGCTCCCAAGCTAACCAGCTACACAATCAGGTATGGGTATGGATACAAGTTTAGGTACCATGACATGAAGATACAGAGGATAGTTGAATGAATGTGTGAATGCTCATGGAATGGCTGAATGATGGAAGGAATCATGGAAAATGAACTAAGTCCAAACAATATGTATGCATGTCCCCAACTTGACACTTGTCATGTTGGGAGCTACTTTGGCCCACTTGTCCCCATCCTTAGAACTTAGGATAAAATAATTATCCATACTTTATACTTTAATAAATATTAATATAATATTCATTTGTGGCTTAAGCTCCCTAGCTTATCCCCTTTTCCTTAAATTTTAGCCCCCCCTTTCCCTAACTAGTGGATTTTAGTCCCCCATACTCTTTTATCGTGGTCGGTCTGCACGCAACGATGTATTTTATATTAATGATGAGACATATACAAAAATAGGTGCACTGGCCTTTAACATCTAGGCTCTCTGGCATAATTCAACACATAAGCCTCCTAGCTTATAATAATTGGCTCACCAACATATAAAACACATCATATACACAAAGGCTCCCTAGCCTCAAAATCGTGCACACTTAAGTTGTTGCACGCAGTATCCTAGAATGTGCACACTTCATCATTTTACTGCGTAGTACATGCGCACACTATGCCATGAAATGTGAATACAAAATGATATCAAATAGCTCACCATCTTAAGTACATTTTCATTTTTCATTTACAATTGGGTTAAGCCTAGGGATATTACAATCCCCTCCCCTTATTTATGCATTGTCCTCAGTGAATTATGTACTCATATACAACAAAAAAATTCAAAAATCCTCAAAATGATGCGGGTATTCTGCCCACATTGCATCCTCATGCTCCCAAGTAGCGTCCTTAGGACCGTACCAAGTCCATTGGACCTTTACAATCCCTATGGCTCGATTCCAGAGATGTATGATTTTCCAGTCCAGAATGTGTATTGGATGCACTTGGAAAATTCCTCTTGCTCCACCTGAATCACATTCCAATCAATAACATGATTAGCATCGGGTATATATTTCTTGAGAAATCATACATGGAATACATTATGAACAGACATAGATGCAGGCAATGCAATCATATAAGCTACTAGACCAATCCTCTCTAGGATTTCAAACGACCCGAAATAGCGAGCTACCAACTTTGAACAATTTCCCAACTTCAGGGAACTTTTGTTGGCTTTCACTTTCAAGAATACATGGTCCCCAACTTTAAATTCCCTGTGAGTTGTGCCCTTATCAGCATAGATTTTTTGCATGTCTTGGGCAGCCTTTAAATTTTGTTTTATTTTCAACATTTGCTCCTCCATTTCCTTGAGCAAATCTGGCCCAACCACTGCTCTATCTACTGGGTTATCCCAGCTTACCGGTGTGTTGCACTTTCTTCAATAAAGTGCCTCAAATGGGATCATCTTTAGAGATGTTTGGTACCCATTGTTATAAGAAAACTCTACCAAGTGTAGGTAGTCTTCCCATTTTGATGCTTTATCCATCACATACATCCTCAACATATCTCCAATCACTTGATTCACCCTCTTTATTTGTCCATCCAATTCTGGATGATAAGTTGTACTAAAATTCAAATTTGTTCCAAATCCATTAAATAATCTCTTCCAAAATTTTGAGGTTAATTTTGGATCTCTGTCAGACACAATTGTCTTGGGTATGCCATGTAATCTAGCAATTTCTCTCATATAATCATCAACAATGTTGGTTTCCTTGTGAGTGAGCTTAACTAGAATACAATGGGTAGCTTTAGTAAGCTTATCCACCACTACCATGATAGAATCATGTTGCTTGTTTGTTCTGGGAAGTTTGGTGATGAAATCCATTGTTACAACTTCACATTTCCACTCAGGAATGGGTAATGGCTGTAGCAAACCAATTGGGTGTCTATGCTCAGCCTTTACCTTTTGACATTCCAAACATTTGGCAATAAAATCAGCAACATCTTTCTTCATGCCTGGCCAATAATATTGGTACTTGATAGCTGCAATAGTTTTCTAATAACCTGGGTGCCCAACATAAGGTACATTACGCATTTCTCTCAATATCATATTTTTCAATTCCTAGGAATTCGGTACATAAATTTTGACCCTATACATGAGAATTTCATCATTATATAGCTTGTATTCTTCAACTTTCTGTTGTAAATTACCTTGATGTAATTTTTCCACAAATTCCTTATATTGCAAATCTGATTTGGCAGCCTCTATATTTTGTCCTTCAAATATGATTGGTACATGCTAATGGTTGTAGCATGCAATTCATGCAATTCATGCACTCTTCTGCTGAGTGCATCAACCACTTTGTTCTCTTTCCCCTTAATATGCTTTATATCAAAGTCATATTCGCTGAGAAATTATAACCATCTGCTTTGCCTAGCATTTAGAGTTGGCTGATTAAATAAATATTTTAGACCATTATGGTATGTCCTGAACTCAAACCGTTTCCCCATGAGGTAGTGTCTCCATTTCCTCAAGGCATGCACTATGGATGCCAACTCCAAATCATGAGTGGCATAGTGTCTTTCATGCTCCTTCAACTTCCTTGATTCATAAACATAACAAACCCATTTTGAGTGAGGAATCCACCAAGTCCTTATTTACATGCATCTATGCATACAATGAAGTCTTCATTTGGGTCTGCAATCCTTAGTATTGGAGCACTTTTCAATAATTGTTTCAAGTGTTGGAAACTCTTTTCACAATCCAATGTCCATTGAAACTTCACACCCTTCTTTTGCAAGGAAGTGATTGGGTGTGCAATATTTTAGAATCCTTCAATAAATACCCTATAGTAGCCTGCAAGGCCCATGAATGATATGATCTCTGTCACATTATTTAGCATTGACCATTATCTAATGGATTCTATCTTCTCGGGATCCACTGCTATCCCTTCCTATGAAATGATATGTCCCAAATAATGAATTTGCTTCTGATAAAATGAGCACTTTCTCAATTTGGCATACAACTGATGCTCCCTTAATACTTGCAAAACCATCCTCAAATGATACTCATTCTCTTCTTCTGCCTTCGAATATACAAGGATGTCATCCAAAAAGATAATGACAAACTTGTCTAAATATTCTTAAAAAACACCATTCATTAAGCACATGAAAACAACTAGGGCATTTGTCAACCCAAATGGCACCACTGTGAACTCATAATGACCATACCTTGTCCTGAAGGTAGTCTTGTTGATATCCTCCTATTTAATCCTTACCTAATGGTATCCTGACCTGAGATCTATCTTGGAAAATATTTTTCCATCCTTCAATTGATCAAAAAGATCATCAATCCTTGGCAGAGGATACTTGTTTTTAACAGTCACTTTATTCAATTGTCTAAAATCAATGCACAATCTTAATGTTCCATCCTTTTTCTTCACAAATAAAACTATGGCACCCCAAGGTGACACACTTGGGCATATATACCCCTTCTTCAGAAGTTCTTCAAGCTACATTTTCAACTCCTTCAGCTTTGGTGTACTCATTCTGTAAGGAGTCTTTGACACTGGAGTTGCTTCAAGCATTAAATTTATAGAGAAATCAATATCTTTCTTTGGGGGTAGTCCTAGTACCTCCTTGAACACATCTTCAAAATATCCCAGAACTACATGATTTTCCAAATTTGGCACCTTATCTTTAGGTATCTCTTCCATATGAGCTACAAATATTTGACACCCTTTTCTGTAACATTTCTTCATAATGCTGAAATTTCTCTGATGGTTACTACCCTGGGAATTCCCTGCACTTTACTTAGGTTCCCTTCCTCATCCAAGAAAGTAAATGCCTTGTTATGACAGTCTATTATAGCATGATGTTGGTCCAACCAATACATCCCAATTAGATAGTCATAGGAACCTAAAGGCAATATGTTCAGATCTGCCCTGGTGTTTAGCCCATTCATGTCCATAAGACATGACTTAACCATCTGATTAACTTTTCTTTTGGCTCTGGTAGCCAACTGCACTAACCAAGATTTTCCATGCTTGCTTCTTGGAAAATGCAAACTTTCCACCATCTTAGGATCTATATAAATATGACTAGCTCCTGAATCAATCAAAATAACAATGGTTTGATTGTTGATCATACCTTCCACTTCAATCATATGTGACTAATACTCTGCATGCTTGTTTTCCAGGGCTGCATAGATCCCTGGTACATTTCTTCCCATGTCCTCCATTGTTTCAGCTTGTTGTACATTGTGACCAGTCCTCACTTTTTCACCTCTATGAGGACAATCTCTAAACATATGATCTCCTTTACAACCCCAACATTGAATATGTGGTTTCCTTGGCCTTTGACCCCTTGTCTCAATCATTCTGGGTTCTCTAGAAGTTAGTTGTCCCTGAGGATTATTTATAAATAAAGGTGGCTTAATTCCCTTCTTCCTCTGATCCATCTTGAATTTCTTTTTGTCTTCCCAAGCTTTTTGGAAAGTTGGCCTTGATTTTTGTTGATCATATAGGCATTTAGCTCACCTTACGGTCTCCTCCAATGTCTTGGGATCATCATACTGTATTTTGTCACTAATGAATGATGGCAATCCACTCAAATACCTATGAATCTTAATTGTCTCATCCTTGATGAAATAAACATATTTCAACAGTTCTAAAAACCGTCTTTCATATTCATCTATGGTCATACTCCCAAGCTTGAGTTCAAAGAACTCTTTCATTTTCTTGCCATAGTATCTCTTAGTCAAGTATTTGTTCTCAAAATTATTCTTGAATTCCCTCCAAGTAACACTTTTCTCTTTAATGTGTTGCACCTGCACAAGTTGATCCCACCACATGGATGCCTTTCCCTTGAGTTTATAGATGGCAATTCTTCCTTCTGCATGAGAAGAACAATTATGCAATTGAAAATACTTTCTCATGTCCAGCAACCATGTCTCTGCATGTCCATCCTTCTTGTGCTCACCATCAAATGTAAGAGGTTTGATTTTGTTCATTTCTCCTCGTACCTCATCCACCCAGACCTCTTATTCTTCCTGATAGGGGATGGACTTGAGTTGTTGTGTTCCCTCTTATTGGAATGCCTTGGGGAGTGATGGTGATGTTTGCTAGCACTTCTTGTTCTTCTTTTCTCATCAGGTTTCCTTTGACTTCTTGATTTCATTGAGCCACTCTCCTTATCCAATTTCTTTTCTATTATGTTCAAGATCTGCATTAACTTCATGTTGAAGTCCTCTTACTGCTCCTTGGCTCTCATAAGCCTTTCATTATTATCTTTATGGCTTTGGACATAATCGCCCGAGGATCTGCTATAAAAAGCCGTGAAGATACATTGTTTTCGCAAGGAATTTCAGGCATCATTATGCTGCTAAGATTGTTAAGGACTCATTCTTTAACGATAACACATTGGCAACATCGCAGGGAGTTCTTTCACTGTCATACTCAGTTCTTCTCATTGTAAGGAAAGCAAAATTTGTGAGGGCCTCAAGAGCCTTCCGTTGGGGGAAGAAGGAACCACAGTTCTCTTCCTTCATCGTGCTCCGATTTCATCAATTGACCAGCTCAAAACCATTGGTGACATCTGTTTTTATTTTTGGTGTTTGTTGCTTCTTTTCACAGTTTTAATTTGTTTTCAGTTGATATTAGCTTGTAGTTTGTTCTGTATTCTCTAACCTTTCTTTCCACAACTGTCATGCCCTGCAAGACCCAACAGGGCATGTAATCACCCTCGATTTGCTCACCAGGTGACGAATTGGGTGCGAACAGACTGGCGACTCCATTGGGGAGTTAGGTATCAATTCCTCCCTCATTTGGGTTTATTTTTCTTTCCTTTTGGTTTTATTAACTTGCAGGGACACAAACCGGCCTCCGCCGACCTGCTAACCAGTCATTTCACAGGATAATTGAGAGAAATCCATCCAGAGTTTCTTTCTCGGTAACTTGTCACAAACGCGCAGGTATTCCAGCCCACAGACGCGCATCTGGCGCGCATGCACCTGAGTTACAATTGTTTTTCCGCACACATGCGCTTTGGTTTTCAATACAGTCAGCGCACAGGCGCCATATGCGCCTCTGTCTACACTGTAGGCCTTGCATCTGATCTAAATTTCTCATTGTAAGGTTTTGGATGTGGGGAAAGTCATTTTTCTTCTCAAGAATGATGTTATGCATGCTCTAAATACTGCACCACTTAGACCCCTCAACCTATAAAGGGGATAGTCAAACAAACATAAGCACTTAGGTGGATAAAAATCATTTTCCCTTATTTGCTTTTTGCCACACAGATGGCTTACTTTGATTTATAATCTAAGGAACACATCAATTTTAATCACATCTAAATCACATTTAGGACAAGAAGTTGGAGTAGAAATCCTTGAGTATGCTCTTCTCTTGCGCAATCAAGCGATATTGAGAATCAGAAAGAGATTGT
>SNQJ01S0004609.1:231935-249344 GCA_010110895.2 Picea sitchensis | reverse complement strand
TGTTTTTTCCATCTGAGGAAGGAAGAGAGAGCACGACGCCTTGCTTTAGCAACACTGGAGTGAGCCTCTCTCCCCTAGGGTTTTGTCTCTAAGGCCCTGCCATAACATCACTTCAAAACTCTTGCCTCTAGTCCTTAGCTGTCCTCCAACCCTTACATCCTCTACTTATTGACTCCATTAAACCCTAAGGCACTAATCCTAAGACCTCAAGCGTTGAAGTAGAAATTGATCTAAATACTCTCAAACACTTTGAATTTCAAACCCTAGCTACTAACCCTAGTCTAGAAACTAACCCTACTAACCCTAGTTGTTGACGTCATAATTGGTTATTTCATCTTTAAAGTAGCAACGTTTGGTTTTAAAAGCAATTGAATGATGCTTTAAGCATTAATTGAATAAGGTGTTGATTGGTTACATTGAATGCTACATTGTTCTAATATTTATTGGTGAAGTGTTATAACTTTTCATTGCTATTGATAAACATTGACTTAGTCAACATTTATTTCCATATTGCTTATATATTTATCATATAGTCTTATGAAGTACTAACCCACTAAATAGCTTGCACATATCAGTTTGTTGTTACTTTGTTCCAGGTAGGTACAATTCTTTGGGGGTTTTACTTCTTAAATTGACCTTTGGCCAGACTATATGTTTGGGTGGTGACTTTTGAAGGGGGAAATCTTATCTTGGTCTTATTAGCCTTTTGCCTCTTCAAAACCCCAGGTCACTGGGGATGTCTCCCATGGGCCTAACCTCCCTAAAGAGAAAGAACCATCCCATTGTGGTGACATTGGGTGGGATTGGTTCCTGTTACACCAGTTTGGCCTTCTATCTTATAGCCTTTATTATGGCTACAAACTAGGCGTTAACATGCCTTATCCAATTCAGTTTTCATGGGGCCGAAAACTTTGTTAGTAAATAGTGGTGCATCAAAGCACATGATAGGGTACAAGGAGATCCTCTCAGATTTCAAGACAAAATCTTTTGCAGAGCAAGTTGAGCTCGGGGATGACAAATGTTACAAGATAGAGGGAGTAGACTCTATCTCCTTTAGATTGGAATCTAGGGCTAGAATTCATATTGATGAAGTATTATATGTTCTAGGGCTCAATAAGAATCTAATATCATTTGAAACCCTTGAGGACAAGGGATATTGAGTGATCTTCAAGGACATGAAGGCACTATTATTGGCTAAAGGTAGCCACTTAAGTACAACATAACCCATTGGAACTTGCAGTGGAGGACTGTACGTCATGTCAGGACAATCATTTCGGGCCTTGACTCATGATGTGACTAGCTCCAATGAGCTGTGGCATAGAAGGCTTGGACATCTTAATTACAAAGCTCTTCCAGATCTACAGAACATGGTATGTGGAATGCCCTCTATTTCTATTAGTAAAAATGAAATTTGTAAGGGATGCATGCTAGGTAAAAATATAAAGAAAGCATTTCCTAGTAGTGACAATAGAGCTCAGGTCATCTTAGATCTGGTTCATTCATATGTATGTGGTCCCATGTCATCTCCCTTACTCAGTGGTTGTTTGTATTATGTCATTTTTATTGATGATTACTCAAGAAAATGTTGGATATATTTCCTTAAAGATAAAAGTGACACATTTGATAAATTCAAAGAGTATAAAACCTTTATTGAAAAGAAGATAGGGAAACACATCAGAATCCTTAGAACAAACAATGGACGAGAGTTTGAATCTCTTCAGTTTGAGGATTTCTGCAAGTTAGCAAGAATGAAGAGATAGTTGGCTATGCCATATAACCCTCAACAAAATGGAGTTGTTGAGAGGAAAAACATGACAATTTGTGAGGCAACGAAAGCAATGATGTCTGACCAAGATCTTCCAAATTCATTATGGGAAGAAGCTACCTCCATTGCCGTGTATATTTATAACAAGTTTCCACATGCTATCTTGAAGGACAAGACTCCTAAAGATGTATTTTCGGGGATCAAACTTGAAGTAGGGCATCTAAGGATATTTGGGTGTCCTGTGTATATTCATGTCCCTAAGGAAAACAGGACAAAGATGGAATGCTCAAGAAAGAAAGGGGTTTTGTGGGGTATAGTGAGAACTCCAAGGATTACAGGATTTATGTACTAGGCTAGAGGAAAATAGAGGTAAGCAGATATGTGACTTTCCATGAGGAAGCCACATTTAATAAATCCAGAGAACTTCAACAGGAATCAAAAGTAGTTCAGCCATATTCGCCCTCTTTTGAAAATGAAGAGTGATATGAGAAGAGGGAGGAACCTCGTGAAGGGCCAAGTAATGAGCCCCTAGAACCTGTTGAAGTGTTATAAAGAACTCTTGAAGAACCTCCAACCAAAAGGAAGCTAGGGTGGCTTAAAGAAATAGTGCAAGAAGAAGAAAGGATAGCTTCTCCCAAAGGAACTTTCAGGGAAAGGAAGAGGCCTCATAGGTTTGGAGGCTATGTTGCACTGATGATAAGAATTAGTGATGCTGAACCTTCCTCATTTGAAGAAGAAGATAAATTAAAAGTATGGAAGGATGTCATGCTTGAGGAATACAAGTCTATTATAAAGAACAATGTTTGGGACATTGTGCCGAGGCCAAAAGACAAATCAATTGTTTCTTCCAAATGGATCTATAAGATCAAACATGTAGCTGATGGAAGTGTGAAAAAGTTCAAAGCAATATTTGTAGCCAAAGGCTTCACTCAGAAAGAATGAATCAACTATGAAGAGACTTTTTCCCCTGTATCCAGGTATACCTCCATTTGAACTATTATTTCTTTAGCTTTCGTTCTTGGTTGGAAGCTACATCAGATGGATGTAAAAACAACATTCTTGAATGGAAAGATTGAACATGAGGTCTTTATGGAAAGACTAGATGGTTTTGTACTGCATAACAAAGGAACTCATGTATGCAAGCCAAGGAAGGCATTGTATGGTATTAAGAAGACTCCTAGAGTTTGGTATGACAAGATTGATGGATTTCTTAAAAGCCTTGGGTTTCTGAAAATCCCGGGCTTTCAAAAAAGTGATGTTGATGCAAATATAAACTTCAAGGTAAGAGGTAACCAACCTGTTATACTAATCCTGTATGTTGATGATCTCTTTCTAACAGGATATGAAGGGATAATAGCCTGGTGTAACAGGGAGCTAACCTAAGAATTTGAGATGAAAGACTTAGGCTTGATGCATTACTTCCTAGGATTGGAAGTGTAGCAAAGACAGGGAGAGATATTTATGGCACAAGGAAAATACACAGTGGATGTACTAAAGAGGTTTGGTATGATGGATTCCAAATACATGTCTACTCCGATGGTTACCAACCTAAGGAAGCTGCATGATTCTGATACAAGTTCAGATTGTGTGGATCCTATTATCACTCCAGGAAACTCTTCTAGGTCGAGCTCAAAGATGCCTGGTAACTTAACTAATTCTCTCAATGATTAACTCAATGATGGGTATGGGGTTGGATCAAGATGAATATCTACCAACTGGACCATCAAGATGAACATATTCACCAATCGGACCATTTATTGAAGACTGTGATAGTGATATTCAAATGCGATAAGGCTCAAGAGATGAAATCGTAATAAGTTGTTTACCAACAAAACAAGCTAATCACTCCAAATCAAATCACACATATATAAAGCAATAAGTATGATGGGTCCAAAAACTAGGATAACTACTTATGATTCTTTGATTAGCAATCAAATAGTGATATGAGTGTTACCTAAGGATCATATAAGCATAGACAAAGAATAACATTCACTCATAAGAATAGACAGGTAGGAAAGAAGAGATCTGATCAAATCAATGAAAGAAGCTTATAGGATTGAATATATTTAAGAATAAGTCTTTATTACAGTAGTAGCATAGTGAATCCAAAATAGAACCTTCATCCTCAAGGAATTAATTTCCCCCCCTTTGTTACATCAATAGTCTATGGATTTATAGCCTTTATATGAGAAATCTAGATCCTGAAAGTAGGATCAGATTTACTTAAAAAGGACAGTCAAAAACTGTCACAGAAGAATAGAAAGAGATCCTAAAAAACTAGGTCAACTCCTCATATTTGATGATCTTCATATCCTTAAAAACTTTGTCATGTAGAAAACCCTTCCGCCATTGAATATCCAGAAACCAAATGGGTCTAATTTTCTATTTTTATTAAAAATCCAAGTCAGGTCTAAAATAGAAAATTTCCATTTTGCCACCATCTAAAACACCTAATACATCAAGACAAAACCTTAAATCTGATGTATTTAATTACCATTCATCTTAAGAAACCATTCTAGAGATGTTCATCGGAAAAGCGATCTAGGGTGTACCCAATCTCTTCCATGTCTATGCTTTCGCGGAAGAATGAATTGATATGTTCGCCTAAGCCACCTAAAATTCTGGAAATATTCCTCTTAAAGATTCACCCATATCTCTCAAATAAAAATAGACTTTGGAAAAATGATAGAGGTTTTTGTATATAGTTTTTTGAGAAAATACCTCTCGTATTTGACTCGGTTTATGTTCCCATCATCTTCATTTCAAAAACATGTGACAAACAGGGAAATTCTGAGATCCAAACAAATTCAGATGCAGGAAAATTGAGAGGTTATTGGTCTTTGATATGTTAGTCACAAAAACCTCTAATCATTTATCAAAATGATATTCCATATTTCTGACACCGGGTTTGAAAACACTAATTCCACCCCTGCTAAAAAATGCAGAATTTCAGGTTTCGGTATTAGGAGAGCCCCATAATTGCTAAGAAGTCAGCTAATTATATTTCTCGTGGTTTGTAGCCTAATTTGGAAAATATCTTAGCCAATCAAACCTGAGTTTGATTTTGGAAGAGAAACAAAATCCAATGTTTTCAAACTTGTCAAGTACATAAGGCCTCAAAAATGAACCTCAAAAAATTTAGAAAAGTATTTTCTAAATGACCTCCTCTATCACCTGGAACAATAAATTTGACTATGTCATTTGAGGATATAACGATTCCACCATGTATAGTAACCATTTGATCATTATTGATGATCCACTAGGCCGGACATATGCTAAGGCAAGATTGAGAATGAGTCGGCCATGACTGGAATCCGGCATAGACATTGGGTGGAAACAAAGAACATCTTGATATATCTCAAAGGGACCATTACTTATAGTCTGAAATATACATCCAGTGGTGGTTTATCGATGTAATGGTATGTAGTGTTGACTGAAAGGCGAAGCCCAAGGATCAAGAGTACTTCCATATATCGATTGAGCTTTGGATCCCGCGACCTTTGGTCAAGCCGGCTAAGGATCCATTGAATGAGACAACATAGTTGACGAATGCAACAAGTGAGCTGCTATGAAGAATTATGTCCTGAAAATTGATTCTGTGTTGTTTGAGATGTAAGCTCGATATGATAGTTATGGTTCACCTGGATAATCAAAGTTGCATAAAATTGACATATAACTCAGTATTTCACAACAGGTAAAAAATATTGACATGAGGTACAACTACATGACCGATCCTGGTCCAGGAAACTCAGAAGTTATAGTACATAGCCAATGAAACGCAGTAGGTAGTTGACATCCCAATTGCCTATGACCTCAGACATTTATAAAATTGAGGCAGCTTGGTGTATTTGAATGATCCTCATTGAGAGAGTGCTAAATTAAGGACGAAGGTGAATTTCAATGAGAGGCCATATGGACCACCCTCGAAGGTTAAATAAAGAGATTTGGAGAATCAACTAGTCTCGAGGAAAATAAACCATGTAACTTACAACCTCTAAGGCGGCGAGTCAAACAAAATGCAGCGAGGATTCTATGAGTCTAATGCAAGAGTCGGGGAATGAACCTTTGGTGCGAGCATGGCACAATCCATTGCAAAAATCTGTAATTACAACCCAGAAGGCTGTGACGCATCTAAAGGAAAACGCCGGGGAACATACAACCCCGGTGAATTAACAAACCTTGTCATGAGAAAGTCATGAACTGCCGTGCTAGGCTGAATAAAATTGCTACAGCCAAAACAAAACCAGTATCTCTAATAATGCGTTTATAAACGTATCGACCTGGCACATGTAACATTATCCACCATGAACAACCCCAAACCTCCTGCAAGCGAGCCCGAGTTGTAACCGGAAGTCCTAAGTCCAGTTCAATTCTTGAACTAAAGTGTCGTTGAGTCAACCAAAGTCCGCCCAGTCTTACTTTGAACCGTGCCGGTTGTAATCAAGTCTTAAGTCTAGTTCATTTTTTGAACTAAAGTGTAATACTGAGTTGTAATTGAAGTCTTAAGTCTCATTCTATTTTATAACTAAAGTGTAACGTTGAGTTGTAACTAAATTCTCTAGTCTAGTTCTATTTTTAGAACCAAAGTGTAATGTTGAGCTGTAACTAAAGTCCTGGCCCAGTTCTATTTTCTAGCTAAAGTGGCATGCTCAGCTGTAAACTACCCTAAGTCTAGTTCTAACTCATCTAAATTAATAAGCCGAAGTTAGCATTAACCTGGAAATGTAAGGCCTATTTCTTGAGTCTCTTCTCCCCTTCAACCTATATAAGAAGAGGTTGGCCCCTCTCTTCAAAAGTTTTCATATGTAGGTTGGGGTGAAGTAATAGAGGAGCATATCGGTGATAAAGAGGTAGCATACCAAAGCATCATATCTGTGTTGTATATCAGAGGCATATATCAGTAGTGTATCAGTGTTGTATATCAACATTATAGGCAGCATATCATAGTTGTATTTTGGCAAGCTCTTTTAGGTCTTTTTCAGGTTAGAGTCATCTTGGGAAGATCTTTAAGAGAAAAAAATTCATGGTGGATATTTGTAAGTGATATTACATTATTAATGCAATAAAGTAATATCGTTTTCTAGGGTTTTTCTCCATGTGGTTTCCCTGTGGTATATGTGTTGTTGATGTGCATTCTTACTTATGTGCAAAACAGAGGCAAGCTTGGTGTGGCTATGAATGACTCCCTCGTTGAGAGAGGTTAAATTTGGAAGCATTGATAGTCATTCTCTAATGAGAGGCCATGGGACACCCCTAAGGTTGTAGCCAGTGATATTTGGAGAATCAACTAGTCTTTTGAGGCATTGACAAAAGCTGGGGAACGCGGCAACCTCTATGTCCAAAAGTTAGGACAAAGGAGATGCTATGTGAGTCTAATGTAAAAGTCAAGGGAAATGTACAACCTTTGTAGCATATACAATCTATTGCAAAAGTCAGGGGAAATATACAACATTTGTGGAGCATAGACAGACTAGTGAAAACTTCGGGAAACATACAACCGTGAGCCTAGTCAAACCTTTTGAGCTATGAGAAAAAGTCAAGGAATCTTAGCAAAAGTTAGGTTGAATATAAAATTGCTATGAGCTAGAAACAAAACGAGCATTCCTAATATTGCAAATGATATAAATGTATTGATCTAGTGCGTTGGCAAATGTAATATTATCCACCATGAAGAAAAATTTGAATTGCCTTGTAAAAGGTCGAGTTGTAACTGAAGTCTCAAAGCTTCAGTTCAATTTTGAACTAAAGTGTATGTTGAGTTGTAACTAAGTCTTAAGTCTAAATTTATTTTGGAACTAGTGTAATGTTGAGTTGTAACTCAAGTCTTAAGTCTAGTTCTATTTTTGAAACTGAAGTGTAATGTTGAGTTGTAACTGTTGAAGTCTTAAGTCTAGTTCTATTTTTGAACTAAAGTGTAATGTTGAGTTGTAACTGAAGTCTCAAGTCTAGTTCTATTTTTGAACTAAAGTGTAATGTTGAGTTGTAACTGAAGTCTCAAGTCTAGTTCTATTTTCAAACTAAAGTGTAATGTTGAGTTGTAACTAAAGTCTCAAGTCTAGTTCTATTTTCGAACTAAAGTGTAATGTTAAGTTGTAACCAGTCTCAAGTCTAGTTCTAAGTTCGAACTAAATTATTAATCTGAGTTATGATTAACTCATGGAAATGGGTTACTATTTTGAGTCTCTCCTATTATCCTCTTCAACCTATATAAGCAGAGGTTGACCCCTCTCTTCATCATAGTTTTCATATGCAGGTTAAGGGTGAAGCAATAGAGGCACATATCAGTGATAAAGAGGGAGCATCTAAGCATACCAAAGCAACATATCGGTGTTGTATATCAACAATAGAGGAAACATATCAGAGGTGTATTTTAGTAAGGTCTTTTAGGTCTTTGTCAGGTCAGAGTCATCTTGGAAATATCTTTAAGAGAAAAGAATTCATGGTGATATTTGTAAGTGATCTTACATTATTAATGCAATAAAGGAATATTGTTTGCTGGGGTTTTTCTCCCTATACAGGGTTTCCCCAAGGTATATGTTTTGTTGATGTGCATTCTTACTTATCTACATAGTCATTTCTATTCGGTTATGATCTGGTATTGTTGAAGTGTATTAAAATAGAATCAAAGTATTGAAGAAAATAAAAGAATTAATCTGCATAAGAAATCAAGCTCATAATTTAACAAGACCCTCAAATATTTGGACACTAGGGTCATTGACCTAAACGAGTGCATCAAATCCATCAACCAGACCTATCACAACGCATGGAATCCCTCAATTAAAACATGACAACCCTCTCACAGGACATTCAGTCCCCTTTGTTGCACATCAAGGGAAAACACTCTAAATACCAACCAGAGGCTTCTCATTCTTCCTACTAAGAGAATACCCCTCTTTTCCACTCCCCTTGGGGTTCCCCTAATCACTGGAATAAGGTACCCAAATTTGAGATGCATGAATTTGATGGATCAGACCCCACTGAGAGGGTATCTCAAATTGAACACTACTTCTGTCTTCATGATATTCGGTATGATGATACCAAACATCATGTGGGGGTTTTGTACATAGATCAAGAATGATGGAAATGGTGGAAATGGCATAAGAAATGTTATCGAGGACACACAACTTGGACCATGTTCACCGAAGTAGTATGTGCCCATTTTGATCGGGAATCTCATTTTTGGGGCCAACTGGCCAAGCTGAAACAAATAGGCAAGTCATAGATTTTATCACCACATTTGAACAGTTGGATATCATATCTAAGGGCTTATCTCATGATTTTTATCTTGAATTATTCACGAGTGACTTAAAATATGCCATTCAATATCATGTTTGCATGCACCATCCTGTTACTTGTTTACAGGCATGAAAATTATCATTAGAGGATGAGACCATTCTACATGTCACACCCCTTTATTCTGTAGCTCCTAACCTCCCTCATCTAGGGGCATCACCTACTCCTGCCCAAAATTTCAAAGTACAAAAGGTATCTCCATCATAAATGGATGAAAGAAGTAAGAAAGGCCTTTGTTATTATTGTGATGAAAATTATTCATCGGGCCATAAATGTCGTGAATAAAAGTTCATCCAAATTGATGGGTTAGAAGCCACCTCTATAGAGGAAAACGTGACAAGTGATTTCACTGACTGAGAGGACACATAGCCAACTTTCCCCATCCCATATCCTATCACATTTCCTGTGGAATCGGATGACCCTCTCATATCTCTCCATGCCCTCGCATGTATTTATTCTCCACTGACATTAAAAATCAAGGGATAGATCAAACACCAATAGTTCATGGTGTTGATTAACAATGGTAGCACCCATAATTTTATTCACTTCAGGGTCGTTGAGGATGTCAACTGCTTTGTTCACACATTTTTTAATTTTCAAATCCTTATAGATAACAATGGTACCATGAAATGTGGGGGCCCATGTGAGAATGTCAAACTACAAATGGGGGATTATCACCTGAAGAATCACATGTTTTCCATAGCTATGGGAGGTTGTGATATTGTCTTGGGGGTTGAATGGATTCACACTTTGGGACCGATTACCATGGATTATCAGGAGTTATATATGATATTTACTCAACATGCTCACACCTATACCCTCCAAGGCCTACAAGATAGCTCTCAAAAAATTATCAGTTCTCACCAGATGGAGAAACTTAATTTTATCCAAGTCAATGATCCATCATATTTCATAGTATATCTTGATATGCAACTATTCTTGGACAAGCACCACAGGGTTTTTGAGATGTCAACAAAATTACCCCACTCCCAGGGTGAGAATGATCACAATATCCCTTTCCTTCCAAACAATTATCCCCCCAATGTACGCCCATATAGGTATCCATTTTCTCAAAAAAATAAAATAGAAAAAATAGTACAGGAATTGATATATATATAGGGGTCATTCTTCCAAGTACCATCCAATATTCATCCCATGTTGTGATGGTATTAAAAAAATAAGGTGTGTGGCACATGTGTCCAAATTTTTGAGCCCTTAATAAATTGACCATTAAGGATAATTTTCTTATTCATTTCATTGATGATCTATTGGATGAACTCTAGGGATCATGTCTCTTCACCAAATTATACCTTTTCTCTGGCTATCACCAGATAAGGATGAATGAAGTATATATCCCGAAGATTTCTTTCTCGACTCATGAAGGTCATTATGAATTCCCGGTAATGCATTTTGGACTTTGCAATGCTCTATCTACCTTCCAAAGTCTCATGAAAACACTCTTTAATCCTTACCTCCAAAAGTTTGTTATGGTATTCTTCAATGAAATCCTCATTTACAGCCACACGTGGGAGGCCCATCTCCACCACATGGACAAAGTACTCCAATAACTACAAGACAATCAATTGTTTGTAAAAAAGGCCAAGTTTTATTTTGGGGTGACCGTGGTAGAATAATTCGGACACGTTGTGGGCTGTGAGGGGGTAAGAGTGGACCCCAAAAGGATTCAAGCTATGTAGGATTGGTCAATATCCATGACCTTGAAACACCTTTAGGGTTTCCTGGGGATCATGGGATACTACAAGAATTTTTTCCACCATTATGGAAAAGTTGCCAAGACAATGATGGACCTTCTTAAGAAGAATGCATTCCATTGGACACTGAAAACAGAACATGATTTCTCATATTTAAACCATGCTATGTGCACTATCCCCATCTTAGCTTCCCCTGATTTCAACAAAACCTTTGTTCTGGAATTTCATGCTTCAGGCACTGGTATTAGCTCAATCCTAACATAAGAAGGTATACCACTTGCTTTCACCAGCCAAGCCTTAAGCGGACACAATCTTGGAAAATATACATATGAAAAGGAAATGATTTCCATTCTCCATACTGTGCACACTTGGCAACCGTATTTATTGGGTCTTCATTTTCATATAAAAAACAATCACCAGAGTCTAAAGTATTTCCTAAAATGGAGGTTATCCTCCATAGAACGAAACAAGTGGTTGACCAAAATGTTGGGCTATGATTAAGAGATCATATATAAAAAAGGAAAAGACAATGTAGTGGTTAATTCTTTGTCATGGAAATATGAGGATGAAAGTTCCCTCTTTGCCTTATCCTTACCAATTCCTAATTGGATTGAGGAAGTTTGACAGGAGTGGCTCACCCACCCAACTATATCATAGGTAATTCAATGCCTTTAAGAGGACTCGAACCCAACCATTCGCTACACCTTGTAGGGAAATATCCTTAGATATAAGGAGCGAATGGTTTTGTCTCCAATGTCTACACTTATCCTCACATCTTAAATGAATTGCATTCCTTTCCTCTTGCGGGTCACTCGAGATTCCAAAATACATATGCTCGTGCTCATCATTCTTTTTTCTAAGAAGGCATGAAGAAGGAAATGATTAATTTTGTCACAAAATGTGATGTTTTCCAATGCAATAAAGGTGAAACTTTCAAGACCCCAAGTGCTCTCCATCCATTACCCATTCTAGCTTTAATATGGACTAACATCTCCATGGAATTTATAGTGGGCCTTCCTAGAGAGGTAAACAAGTCTGTCATCATGGTCGTGGTTGATCGCCTTTCAAAGTATGCACATTTTTTCACCTTACCACACCCTTTTGTGCCTAATATGGTAGTGCAAGTTTTCATTGATATGGTTTTCAAACTGCATGGCATGCCCACATCCATTGTGTTTGATCATGACCTAACCTTCACCAACACATTTTGGAAAGAATTGTTTAAATTGTAGGGAACACAATTGAACATGAGCACAACATACCACATAATAATGAAAATTTTATGATGATGTCTCATAACCACTGCATATGATGCAGATGAAATGATTGTCACAGATAATGTGTTTCTAGTGAAATTCTAGAATTAAGATGGCATTTGTCTACGTGAGAAAATCTTGACAAATAATGGATTTCCCGAGGGAGTGTATAATAGTGAAAGGGATGTTTGAGCCTAGAGGATGAGTATAGAAAGAAGAACCAAATTGTCAGGCCTGAAGAGTGAAATCCTCTGTGAGTTTCACCATCGAAGAACCAAGTTGTTAAGTGTGAAGAGTGAACTCCTGAGTGAGTTGCACCGTTGAAGAACTAGGTTGTCATGCCTAAAGAGTGAACTCATGTGTGAGTTTCACTATCAAAGAATTAGGTTTTCAGGAATGAAGTGCGCATTGTTGTGTGAGTTTCTCTACAGGAGTAAGGTTGTTGTTGGTTATTTTATTGATATTTTTCCTAGCAGTGAATTCCCTTGAGTTCTTGGTAGTGATATTCCTAGTTACCTATGCAAAAATACCTTGATAAAAAAATGGTGTAGCTCAATGGAATGAGGATAGTGAAGGGGATACATTCCTTGGTTCAACCTTGATAAATGAAAGGGATTCCATTCCTTGGGTTGGGTAGGTCAAGAGAAAGAGAGTTGGTTGAAATCATGATAGTTGTAGGAGAATGCGAGTGGCTTATGTATATGTTTCGGGCTAGGGTTCCTTTGTATATATGTTTTGGGTCGAAATCACCTATGTATTTATGATTTTGGGGGATGAAGTGCCTATGTATCTATGTTATTGGGTCCATAGTGCCTATGGAATTTGTTTAGGCTCAAATGACTGTGTGATTTTGAGCCAGAGAGCCTATATGTTGATTATTGGTAGGGGACCCAAAATTGTAAAATGAAATTACACCTATAGGGTGCTGTGCATTGAGGACGGTGAAAAAATAAGGGGTATGGGATGTAACATCCCCATTTCTAATCCCCATGAATTATCGTGTAATTGTATAAATGTAAATTAGGTTGGTGAGACGATGTGTTTGGGCAAAGGGCTTGTATTGATTTAATGTGGTCGGGGGCCAAATTGCATATTATGAACATTGAAATAATTACTAAAGGTAGAAATTGATAGATACAATATGAAAGAGATGAATAATGATGTGGGTGATTATTCCACAAGAGAGAGGGGTCCAAGGGGTAATTAGTCATAGGTACGAATCCAACCCACATTCCTGAAATTATTATCTTTGTGTATAACCTTCTATTTGTTGATTGAGTGTATGAGAAGCCAATAATTTAAACTCATGTAAGAGGGTGGGTGTGAGTGTTAAGATACCATATTTATTAGAGAGCATGAGCTGAAGTAAAATCATCCTTGAGAAGAGTGTGTGTCAAGCAAGCAAGGAAAAAGAGGAAATTTGTATGCAGAATAGGAACAATTTATACATGCATATTTTGGGAAACACAAGGAGAGAAAAGGATTGGGAAGAATAACATCAATGGTATACTTGAAGGAAACCATTGTTTGGATATGCTTTGGGTGTGAAGAAATAAGCTTGTGTGCATGTAAATCGAGCATTAATCCTGTGGTGCAAATTCCTGTTGAGGAAATATCTCAAGAGCCTTGTGAAGGCTACTATGAGAACTCCTGAAGAAGATGAAATTTATTGTATCTTGGCTGAGAAATTGATCTAGGTGGATATTAGTGGCCACCCATGTATTCCAAATGGCTCATCTTGATAGTTTATTAGTTCAACACATTTCTCTATAATGATGGCATTTCTTTGTAATTGTGGGTTTTGCACTTYTGAGGYTGTCCCAAAACCCTACACAACATMTGGGTGGATATTTGTGGCTGCCCATCTATTCCAATTGGATTATTTTGGAAGTTTTCATATCAGTACATCTTTMTATACTTCCAGGGCTATTTTGAGGCCCTAAACAATGTTTTTTGGCTTTCCATAGTCAAATTATATWCGAAGTCAGAGTTTGACAACATAATGTGTATTTCTCRAAAATACATTTCCAATGGGCTATCACACACCTAAAATGGAGGTCGTATGAAAAATGTACGACCCCAGGAAGTTGAGGTACSAACTTACCCWTCGAGGCCCACATAACTTTTGGCATTTCATCTCCTAGGGTTAGGTTTTTGGATGTCTATGGTTTTGGAATTCATAAGAAATGTTAAAAAGGCCTTTAGAGCCTCATTGTAATCATTTTTCTTAGACGAATGTGTGTCACAACCACATCTCTTCTCAGAGATAGATACCACCATTCGAGCAAGTTGTTTTTAGTTCTGCAGTTTTACAGTTTCAACCTATTTTTTTTATTCAATAGAAGTTATTGTTCACTGGATATTTGTTATTGTTCTCCGTATCTATGTGTTATTGTATTCAATCAGTTATTCATTTCATTCCACTCATAAATATGAATCATTCGTATCGGATTAGTATTCTCTTCATTTGGTTTTCTTTGTGCATGTCCCTGAAAGGATCTGGGCATGAGAAGTTGGGACTCGAACCAGTCGAGCCTTTGCAATATCGATCACGTCGAGCCCGAAAACAACTCATGTGGCATGAGAAGAAATATGATGGAGAATAATGTCCTGTTAAATTGTTTCTCGAGGAAGCCCTTGGGAAAAAAAGGAACGAAATGATGGACAACTTTGCACAGATCCTTCAATGATTGCCGATAGGAGACACATATTCATCAAGCGGCCACACAATCCCCTTCAAGGCATAAGTAAATTTTTATAGTTCATTATTTAAAGGACTAATAGATGCATATGTTGAAGATAAATGGTTGAATTTGATCGAAGGGTATTTTTAGTTCCACAATTTTTCTGATAGGGAAAATATAACTCTTTTACTCCTCAAGGTCATCCCCCATGTTAAGGACTAGTGGTATACTTACTCTGAGCAAAGGGCTATAGAGGAATCTGTAACATTTTTGGTCTCCCCCACATGGGATTCCTTGAAGTATTCCATTAAATAACAATACTACCCTGTTGGAAGCTATGAGGACCAATACACAAGATGGACCATGCTACAATAGGAAATGGACAAGACAATACTAGATTTCACCAATAATTTCCATACCCTACACACCAAATTGAGTATCAAAGACTCTAAATGACATCTGGTTCTCAAATATCGTGATTTTATGCATAGATACATTAAAAAAGAAATGGATTTTTTGGACATCACATCATTAGGTGTGGCTTATGGATATGTTGTCAAGATTGAGCAGAAATTTAAGCAGAAGAGGTGAGAGTTTGGATCTGCAAACTCCTCACATCTGAAGCAGTGAAAAGGCGGTCCCAACCCACAAAATAAGGGACAGAGAAAATATGGCCACTCTCAGAACAACCATTCCAAGACACAACCCAAGAAGGGTAATGAGAGGTGGAAGAAGGACACATGAAAGTGGTGTGAATACCATAAAATATCTTGGCACAAAACCGAAGAATGTCTCTCCAAGAAGTCACTAGTGGCCAAGATGAAATATTCTAAGTTAGAGACAGATTTTGACTCTGAATTAAATCTAGAAATAGGGAAGTGGATTATCGATGTTGAATCTAGTTCCATTGTTGCTACCATCAAAGTCCATCTAAGAGAACCAAAAGAACCAGAGGAAGGGGAACACCTCTTTTAGTCACAAATGTGGGTAAAGGGGGATCTTCTTCATTTCATTTTCAATAGCGACAGTCATAAGAACATGATCTCAACAGAGGTCATCAAGCAGCTGGACCTGCCGATGACACCACACCGACAACCCTACACCATCGGTTGGATTCGCTAAGGAAGAAATCTTTGCGTCATCCAACAATGTCGTCTACCCTATGACGTCAAGCCCTTCAAATATGAGGTATTGTGTGATATTACTCCCCTTGAAGTTTATGATGTTATTTTAGGCCATCCATATTTGTGGAAGCAACATGTTGTGTATGAGTCTAGACCCCGCGGTGTTATTTTTACTTTGGGTATACAATTGTACAGGATGCCATAGGTAGTGCCACCTACCACTATTTCTTTAATCTCTGCTATGAAATGCAGTAAGGTCATTTCACAGATTAGGAAGTTTGCCTTCTTTGTGATCCATGCTCGTAGTGAGTAGAAGGTTGTTGCCATATCTATGACCTCCACATAGAGACTCTCTTTGAAGTAGAAGCAAGTGGATGGGATCATGGAAGAGTATAGAGACATCTTCTCCTCACCCACCAGGGTACTGACGCACTACCAAGTCAAGCATCCAATTCATATAACCCCCATTGAATCTCTACCTAATGGAATAGTATATCATCAATCCTTGATGGAAAATGATGAAATCAAGCACCATATCCAAGAGTTTATTCAAAATGGGCACATCCAACCCAACTCCTCCCCTTGTAGAAGCCCAATTGTACTGGTGTAGAAGAAAGATGGGACCCGACGGATATGCATTGATTACAGAGCATTAAACAAAATCACAGTCAACAATCGGTACCCAATTCCTCGAATTGATGACCTTCTTGACCAACTCAAGGGGGGGAATTTCTTCAGCAATATTGACCTAAAGTATGGATACCACCAGGTTCCCATTGAACCGACTGATGTATGGAAGACAACTTTCAAATCTAAAGATAGTCTCTTCAAATGGTTGGTCATTCCCTTTGTCTTAACAAATGCACTAGTAACTTTCATGAGGTTGATGGATGATGTATTGAGACCCTTCACCAAATCTTTTGTGGTGGTATATCTGGATGACATCCTCATCTTCAATAGAACTTGGGAGGAGCACATGCAACATATTCAACGAGTTTTGAGCACTCTGCAATAGAAAAAACTATATGCCAACTTGAAAAAAATATCCTTTTGCATGAACAAGGTCCAATACCTGGATTACATTGTTAATGTGCATGGGGTATGTTGTAACAGATTTCATAAATTTCTCTACTCAATATTTTTATCTCAAGCACCAATGGGATTCTTTGATGCAACTCAGTTGGGAAGCGTTATGAGCAGAGTTTCATCAGATTTCAGCATTCTTGATGTAGACATTCCTTTCATATTTGTCGTCTGCATGACATCTACTATGAATGTTTACAACAGTCTTGGAGTTGTGGTTTTTGTAACATGGCAAGTTTTGTTTGCCGCCATTCCAACGATTTATTTGACCTTTCAACTCCAGAAATACTATTTTTCTTCTGCTAAAGAACTGATGAGACTGAACGGTACAACAAAATCACCTATTGCAAATCATTTTGGTGAGTCCATATCAGGAAAAATGACCATTCGGGCTTTCAAGGTTGAGGATCAGTTTTTGAAGAAGGAATGAAAGACTCGAAGGAGTTTGCAGTGGAAATTTTGATGCCTTAGCTCGACGAAAAGGGTTGAAAA
>SNQJ01S0004609.1:212406-231925 GCA_010110895.2 Picea sitchensis | reverse complement strand
ATTTTGGGAAAGGAGACAATCATCCACATTGATCATAATCCTCTGCAGTTCATACAGACAGAGGTGAAGTTGTAGAATGACCACCACCAAAAGTGATCCACATACATGCATAAATTCCATCTCAACATCAAGTATAAGACAATAAGCACAAATCGTGTCGTTGAATGCCTCAGTTGACCTCTCGTTGATGCACTCACCACCGTGCTCCATTTATGTGCGCATGAGGCATCTAAGTGGCCCCAAATTTATCAACGTGACCCTAACTTCACTACCACCTATCATCTCTTGGGTACATGCGCAAATGTCACCAATTTTCACATTCAGGATGGACTATTATTCCATCTAGGCTACCTCTGTGTTCCCACAAGCGAGTGTGAAAAGCTAATTTGGGAGGCTCACTATAGTTGGATGGAAGGACATTTTGGCATGGAGAAAGCAATGGTCATTCTATAAAAACATTTTTGCTGGAAAAAAATTCAACAAGATATCAACAAGTATATTAGATCTTGCACTTCTTGTGTCATTTCCAAGCCATCCATCAAGAAGAAAAGCTTATACACCCCTCTTCCTACTCCGTAGAGGACTTGGGAATCCATCTTGATGGATTACATGTCTAGCCTTTCATCCACAAAGCAAGGCAATGATTGTGTATTTGTGGTGGTTGATCAGTTTTCAAAGATGGCCATTCTCACAGCCTACAAGAAGAGCATTATAGTGAAAGATACTGCCAATATATTGTTCGAACAAGTGTGGGTCCATTTTGGGATACCACAGACCATCATCTCAGATCAAGACAAAAGGTTCCTCAACACATTTTGGTCGAGTCTCTGGTCATTATTGGACACCAAGCTCACTAAATCCACTGCTTTCCACCCCCAAACTGATTACCAAACAAAGGTCATCAATTAGATGATTGTGCATCTCATGCACATGTATAAATCTAAGAATCTGCATACATGGGATGGGAGTCTTCCCTATTTTCATCACATCTACAACATGGCTCTCCATATCTCCATCGACCATAGACCATTTCAGGTGGGGTTGGGATTCCAAACCTTAGGTCCCATTGATGTTGCACTACCACTTGCAACCACAAAGGAAGATTATTCCCATGTTCACTCTAAGGCTGACAAAGCCACTATATTCATTGAGAGGATTTAGCACATCCATCAATAGGTCCATGAGATTTTACAGAAATCCAATGCTAAGTACAAGTAGTGCCATGATCAACACCGGGTACCACACAAATTTCATGTGGGAGACAAGGTTTGTTTACATTTGCATAAAGAGTGACTTATAGGGCCCCATCAAAATCTCCATCCACTTCACTATAGGCCTTACACTATCACCAAGGTTGGGGGTGACAATGCTTTTGAGCTCACCACTCCCCCCTTCCTTGGCTTGCACCCAGTGTTCAATGTGGACCTCCTTCGGCCATATTTTCCACCATTATTGGACACCTCAAACACCAATAGAGATCAACCCTAACTTCATGGAATAGGAATACACTAATGAAATAGTGGACACACAGGTCAAGGACACTTGCCAGCAAAGGATCCAGATTTATCGGGTTGTCAAGGTAGGGCATCTCCTGCACCAAGGAAAGTGGCTCACCTGAGGCCAAATTCAACAGACATTTCCTCCCCTGATGGGGGAACTCAATGCAATGGAAATCGTTTATTCCTAAGGGGGAAGGACTGATCCAGGTGGATATTGGTGGCCACCCACCTATTCCAACTGGATCATATTGACAGTTTTTAGTTCAACACGTTTCTCTGTAATGTTTCCATTTATTTCTAATTATGGGTTATGCACTTCCGGGAATGTCTTGAATCCCTACAAAACATCTAGGTGGATATTGGTGTCCGCCCACCTATTCTAATTGGATTATTTTGGAATTTTTCATGTCATTACATCTTTCTGTACTTCCAGGGCCGTTTTGGGGCCTTAAATAATGTTTTTTTTTCTTTCCACAGTAACATTGTAGACAAAGTCAGAGTTTGACAGCTAATGTGTATTTCTCGAAAAGAAATTTCCAATGGGATATCACACGCCTAAAATGGAGATCGTATGAAAAATTTATGACCCCGAGAAGTTGAGGTACCAACTTACCCATCAGGGCCCACATAACTCTTGGCGTTTCATCTCCTAGGGTTAGGTTTTTGGATGTCTAAGGTTTTGGAATTCAGGATTAATGTTAAAAAGGCCTTTGGAGCCTCAATGTAATCATTATTCTCATACAAATGTGCATAGCAGCCACATCTCTTCTCATAGATAGCTACCACTATTTGGGCAAGTTGTTTTTAGTTCTACAATTTTACAGTTTCAACATATTTTATTTATTCAAAAGAAGTTATTGTTCAATGGATATCTATTGTTGTTCTTTGTATCTATGTGTTATTGTATTCAATTTGTTATTCATTTCATTCCACTCATAAATATGGATAAAAAATTCTTGGCCAACCAAGTGCACTAGGGAAATGAATGATACAGCCTAAGGGACTTTGAGCAGCTAAGGGGGTACATTCCTTGGGTAGTGTAGGTTCTTGGGAAGAGAGAGAGCTAGAGGATTGGAACTATTTTGGGAGTATAACTTGGGTTTTTGGGATGCGGTGTGTGGATATTGGACAACTAGTGGGTTGGATCGCCTTGTGGACTCATATCCTTATTTTGGGGGTGAACTATTGTTGATACCAAATGAACAATAGTGCCAATGGCTGGAAGGTTCATCCTTCATTTTCATCCAGTTGGTTAAGAATTAATAGATAAGTGTTTTTGTTCTGTTCTTATGTTAATTCCATTGTGTAAATGGTTTATGTGAATGTTATGTGTTTTTTGCTTGCTTGAGAAATTGTATTCATGTTTAATATATGTCATTAGATGCATTTAGAACTATAGTATCAGTCCAATGGTCAAATCAGTGTGTGGTATGTGAATGATATTATACAAGAATTTAATTAAGTAGAAAATATCTAGATTTAATGTGTATTCCACATGTAATGATGACCAAATGGAGGTTGGGTACATTACAAGGAAGTAGCCAGAAAATAAGCGGAATGAAGAATCAATGCTAGAAATACAACAAAATCAAGAAGCCAAGAAATGGCCAAGGGAACAATATAAATACGGATTTGTGTAATGGGAAAGGGTTACACTCTTATGTTGTTCTTAGCGTTGTTACTAGTATGATGAGTATTATTGAGTCTATCTCCCAGATCTATTGTAAAGGGATTTTGAATGGCATTGTGCTTGTGCAGAAGCTTAGAGTCTGTAACAGGTACATGGGAATAGACTTTGATTCATAAGATATTGTATGAGAGTTGTAATTATTGTAGCACCAGGATGAGACAATGATAATATAGAAGAAGGTTATTTGGGCTCTAATTTTTTTTTATAATGTGCATGAATCCATAATTTCTATGTTGCACGACTTCTTATGTTATGTATACTTGGAAATTAATCATTGTTTATGTATGTCATGTTGCATATTCACGTATGGATCTGTTTATTGTTTTTTTGAACCCGATAATGAATCCTCTTTGACTCCCTTCACCACTTAAGTCTAGTTTGCACTTCAGGTGAGACCTTATTGCCTTGTGGAAGGTTGAATATGCCAGTGCTGCTATACTAGATCAATATATTTTGTTGGAAACCTATGAGAACCTAGGTCTCTATTCTTATGCCAACAACATTTTTTGGTTCAAGAATAAAGACTGGGGCTCTCAGAGGTTGCCAACAAAATTTATCGATGTAGTCTAGCAGCACTGGAATATTCAACCTTCCACAAGGAAAGGAGGTATCACCTAAAGCGTAGAGGATATTTAAGTGGTGAAGGGAATCAAAGAGGATGCATCATCGGGTTCATCACAACCATAAATAGATCCATACATCAATATAGAACAAGACATACATAAACAATCAGATAGTATTAAATATACATGTAAAATGATCACACAACCAGGAGAAACTGTAGTTCATGCACATCCTAAATTACAGAGCTCGAATAACCTTATTATATATTGTCATCATCTCATCGTGGTGTTATAACCATTTCAAGTCTCATACAATAGCTTATGGAACAAATTCTATTATATGCAATTACATACTCTTAAGTTCAGTGCAAGAGCGATTATTCAATTATTAAGCATATATCTGAAGATATACTCAATACACTCATAATAGTAACTTGAGTAAGAAAAAACATGGAACAACCCTCCCCATACACTAACTCCATGTTATATTTTCCCCTTTAATGGCTCTTGGCTTCTTGTCCCGTGTCTTTAAATTCAATTCTTGATTTCCTTATTTTCCATCTTCTTACTTGCATACGCTCGAGCTATTTCGCTTTTCCACTAATCATCCAGCTGGTGCATGATTCTTTCTGTTAGACTATAGGTTGGATTTTTTTTCTCTTTGAATATTTTCATTAAACACGATCTTTCTCTCTACCATGTTGTGCTTTCCTGCAAAAATTTGGTATTTTCACAAAAACAAGGATCCATAAAAAACTGAGGGCCCAACATGCCTCGACCGCAATATTTGAATCATCCTGAGCCAACCTTATTCTTCTCTATGATGGTATCCCTCAAACAGAGGGCCCAACTTAGGTACAATGGGGAGGACATGTGGGAGAAAACTATCATAGTGCTCCACATGGTCCTTCCATTTCCTCCTGAAGATTGATTTTGTCACAATAAATTCTAGAGAAACGTTCATATTGGGATCCTTCGACTTAGTATTCAATAGAGCAATCCATTTTGTGTCGTCAATGGAATTTATTTTTTTCATCTAGACATATTCATATTTCACTCTAGGATGGAAGTTTCAAAGATATTTCTTAGCATCCCTTGTAGACTTATCCATCACATCCATCTTTTCATCTCTGACTTGGATCTATGCAAACTTGACTGCCTCCTTAATATGTTCAGTAACTAATTGGTTGACTGTTTCATTGTAGTAAGTTGGCCCAGTTGATAACTATGTCAAAAAGTCAATGAAATTCATCAACACGTGAATGAAGAGAGGACCTAACCTAATTTCCCTCTAAAAATACCTATTTAATCTTCTCCATCATCTCTTGGGGATGCTCCTTTTCTTTCAACTTGATTTTAGCCAACTCTTGTTACATGGTGTCGTTATTTGTTATCATTTATGACCAGGCATCCATAATGAGCTCAATTCACTGTAGAGGTGCACCTGGGGTGATATCCTTATAGATATCGGGGGAAACCTATCTGGAAGAGGACCATACTTGAACATATCTCTCTTAGATATCCAAAATAGTGGATTCATCCTTTACCCACAAGCCATTCTCAAGCTCCGTGGCAGATGACACTACAACAATGTGTTGTTTGAAGTTGTTGCAATTGTTATCTGAGCTCTTCATTTTTTTTTTTCAACTCTTTGTGATCTCTACTCGGGTTGATTTATGGAGGCCAGATAATATGAAAAAATTATTAGCATAGCCCAAGTTGAAATATTTCCACTACTAGAGTAGGATCCAAAGGAAACCTTGTGGCAAGAAGCTGGCCATTGGAAACTGAACATTCTGACATGCTAGGGGTTCCAACCCTGTGACTAGCTAAGGGATCTCTAAATCTAGGCACAAGTTGGTCTTGGACCTCCTACAGAATCATTGCAACCACCTATGTTTGAGTATCCAATCATAGCTCTAGGATCTCTTTCAATTATTGTTGTTCCTGCAACATGGGAACAATATGTTTCTTTACTGAGGTCGTGTTGTGAGTTTATTGGGTGTTGTCTTGGGTATCCAACTGGTCTTGTGGAGAATCATGGTCCATCGAAATTTGCATCTCTAGCCATGTCTTTATGTTTGAGTGGAAAATTTTTTATGGTTGTGTGTCCAAGGGGACTTGGCCCTATGGAACCCAAGGACAGGAGGACGGTATTGTAACGATGGTGTCGACAGTTATGGGAGAGGGGTAAATATATTCTAGAAAGACCGTGTTGAAACATGTATGGGTATGGGATGATGGAGTGGTGAATAGGATGTGAGTGGTCAAACTATGGTGTTGGCTGGGAAGTTCCTTGATGATAGGGGTAGATTTTTGCTTCACCGAGGGGTCATCGATGACGATTATCATGAGGACCAGGGAGGGAATGGGAATGGGGGTAGTTGTTACACCTCAAAATTAATCACTCCGATAGTGTCACAAGTGGTAATTTGATGTCTGCAAGTGTCACACTTGTCATAAGTGTTGCAAGTGTCAAAAATAATTATGTTGCCATCTTGCCTATGTCGTTACTCAACAGGCATCAAAAGACATAAGACACCCCAAAGACTAGTTGGAATGAAGAGAAGTCACTTGACAGGGGTACAAACCTTTTGCCATGGAAAACACTCAAAAGCTGAATTTTGGAGAGGAGTGCTCACCTACCTTGTCGGGAGTCTTTAGCTCCCATTGCCTCTTGGGGGAGTGATTGAGTGCCTGTGCACCCTTTTGGAGGGCTACCTCTTTTTAGTAAATTTTGGGTTTGTTGAGGCTTCAAAATCGAGGGAAGAATCCCTCATCCTCTAAGGTTGGTTGGATTCGGATATGAGATCAAGGCATGATCTTAGGGGAAGATCCTCAACTGAGGAGAGGAATCCTCAACTTATCTTAAAGATATCTCAAGTGGTTGGGCCTCTCCAAGGTTATATAAAGGAGGCCTTATCATGGTGAAGGGTACAGGTAGAGACTAGAGATTGATACCAAACTTATGATCTGTGAGTGGTATTGTGAGGAAAAGCAATGGAATTGAAATTATACCTAGCATGATCTCATAGAAGATTATTGACATGGAAAAGATTAGAATGTGAAACTTATGATCTCATGAGTGAGATATCATCAAAGAAATCAATGGATATTACTTGAGCAAAGGGGTTGGACAAGGGCTGGGAAGAAGCTGCTACACCTTCATTGAAGGGATTGTAAGTACTTTTACTTGTTCTCATTAATATAATCAATGCTTGGAATGTTTCTTTCAAACTTGTTGCTTGTTCCATATGAGTTTGTCTGTATTAGATGGATCTACGTTTGAGATAGTAAATTATGATGGGAATTCCTGTACCTTCGTTTGTTTCACAGGACCCTATCGGGGGCTTCGAGTTAAGTTCATCCTAGACTTTACAAAGGAAAAGCAGTAGCTAATAAGGTATATTTCTCCCTTTCTATTTCATTGATTAGTTTCATTAGATCTAAAGGAATTCAGTGTCCATGTTAAGAACTTTTATGTCTTGGCCTTAGGAGTCTAGAGACCAAGGGAATCCACTTGTCCGTAGAGTTCACCTACAATAGAAATTAAAGCTGACTCCGATGGGGAGATACCCTGATTTTGTTTCCATTCCCAGATATTGTTTTGTCCCTTTTCCCAATGATTTGATCTTCTCCATATTTTATCTTTTATTCTTAGATTGGTATGATTGACTCATTATGTCATCAAGATCAACTGATTGTTGAATTTCCTTGATTTTACGAGTTTTGGGCATTTTAATGCGAAAGTTTTGTAGTAGGCTCCCACATCCCATTGTTAGAGGTACCAACTCCCTGGTGTTCTTACACAGA
This sequence comes from Picea sitchensis, assembly GCA_010110895.2. NCBI lineage: Eukaryota > Viridiplantae > Streptophyta > Pinopsida > Pinales > Pinaceae > Picea > Picea sitchensis. The sequence goes on along the minus strand of SNQJ01S0004609.1, from coordinate 224,360 downwards.
GTGTTGGGCTTCATTTTACATAGAGCGCTATCAATTTTTCAATGAAAATCATCTAGTTTTTTCAATTTTTTGGGTTTAGTTTTGCCTTTTGCATTTGCTCAGGTCTCATACTCTCAGTCCATCTTGGTATTGGCCTTCCAAACCCTATTTTATAAGTTCATCCTCTTTTTTATTTTTTGACATTTGTCTTACTTTGCACTAACTAGTTGTCCTTCATGATTTGGAGTCAATTTGTTGTTTTCTTCTAGTTTATGGGTGAGTGAAAACTTTGTAAGGAGTTTTCAAATGTATTTTGGCCTTTTCTTTCTAATATTTGAGATCATCTTGTCCAAGATATTTCTCTCCTTTGATTTTTGGCTTTATGTTTCTTGTTGTTTGATCATAGCAGGGGTGTCTTTTTGGTTTATGAGAAGTTTGCTTCCAGATTGCTTAAAATCTCACAACTCTTGAAGTTCGATTAACATAGGAAGCTTTACATATACTGATTATCCAGGTCACATATAAACATTTTAGCATTGGATTGGATTCCTTATTGAGGACTATTGCATGAGGGTCATTTCATCTTAGTGTTTGGCAGTGAAAGGAAAATCCTTCTCCTTTTCTTAATTAGACATTCATTGAAAAGAAAAGATTGCTTATCATTGCTTATCCATAATTAAATGATCCACTCAAGAGGGTAAATCCATAATTACTTGAGGGGAATCTTGCACGAAGGTGTAAGTCTTTTAAGTAGGTTGCCAACACCTTCAGTCCACCCACTCTATCCCCACCCCCTTCTATTTTGATCCCGCGACATTGGATTTCATCCACCTAACTAGTGGTTTTGTTGTGGGAAGTTTTGTTTGATTATTTAGCTTCTTAGATTCATACCGTGTGTTGTTTGTATTATTTAGTGGACCTTAGATTGAGTTAGTGTTAATGGAATCAAATCCTAAGAGTACCAATGGAAGGGACCCCTTGTTCTAGGGAACCTTACACCTTTCCTTCTTTTGGAAACTTTGGTCCCTCCGTTACATTTTACCACTGCTTGAGTCTTCGAGACTCACCAGCCGGATACAGTTTGGTGTTCCCCACTTTCAGGTGATGTGAGTCTCTAATGTTTTGTTGCACATATGCTTTGGGTGTAAGTGCACTACACACATCAACCTCCTTGTGTTTCATCTTCTTCACCAGTAAGTCTCCTCCCTGCTAGCATACAGTGAAAACTCACAAAAGTGAGTAGCCAAATTGATAAGAAGAGAAGAAATGAAAGAGAAAAAGAGAAGAACCCACAAAGGACCAAGGCCTCAACAACATCAAATGTTGGATCCAAGCAATAACTACTTTTAATAGTCTTGGGAGTGTTGATGGGATCAACAAGATTAAAATAAAGAGACCCAAAACCAAATTTCTCTTCACGGTCTTTAAAGTGTGACCATTTTCTGAGGGATTGGCCCAGTATTCCCAAGGTCTTAGAAATGTGGTCTTCCACATCATGATCTCTGTTGGTCATACGATGAAAGCACCCATCAACTAGTGATCAATAAAGTTTGGTAATAAGAAGACAACTATAAAATTTTGTGGTATGTTATGCGAAGGTGATCATTATTCTCTGCCCTCATATGGACTAGGCTTCTTCTCTTTTCGAAAAATTTCAACTTCAAAATATTTCCCCAACCCATCATTGGTTGATGGGTGGTCAATCGAGTTCCATCCCCAGTCAGTCTGGTTGATCCGGTGGTCAATCTAGTTTCCTCCTCGGTTAAACCACTCAGAGTAGGCGATCGGTTCATCATCGGTTAACCCACTCTTCATCACAGTGAAACACAAATGAATAGTCAATCCATTCATTAGTATTACAACTTTCATCCAAAGAGTGTGTCAATGTGGTTGATGCGAGTTCTGCCATTGGTCAGTAGTTCTCCCTTAAAGAGTTCCAAAGTGACTGATCTAGTTCCTTCCTCGATCGATCCACCCTTCATCGAAGAGTGCCAAAGTGGTTACTCCAGTTACATCATCAGTCAACCCCACTCCTCCTCCCCGAAGAGTGCACGTGTGGTGATCGATCCCATCATTAATTGATCCTACTCTCCCTCTAGAGAGTAAGCCCAATACTTCCCATGTTTTTCACGTTGATACAAAATCTACCATCTTTGGGGGTATTCCTTCTTCTCCCATGGAACCTCCTCTAAGTATTGAGGCCATCCTTTTTGAATGGGGTGCACTAACGATACCTCCTCTTCCTTCTCACATTCCTTTCAGTTATAGTATAGGTTTGTGGTTGGGATGTTCCTCAGCGTTGATATATATGAAGGTGTGTCCATTAGTATTTTATCCTCTATTTACAGCTTGCGCTTTGGGTTGTCCTCATCTTGCATCGGTTACATAGGGTGTTAGCTTTTAACGTAAGAACTAGTCAACCTTTAGGGACCCTTCCTCGGTTTAGGTAACTTTGGGAGGAAAAATATCTTTATTGATGTCGCCAGTGATTGAGATCCCTTGGTTTTCTTTACTCTGGGAGCAGTATGTCTATTCCATGAAAGCTATTGTCCCTCTTTTCATGTGATATTGTTCCCTCACGATGGAAGAATTGTGACTATTAATCAAGTTTCATTCATCGGTCGTGGATTACCTCCATTAATGGTTCTTATGTAATGATATCACTTACATTGCATGTCAATTATTTGACCTTATCTCCCATGACTTCGACTCCAGATGATTGAGATCCGGTAGTTGACATGGTGATCTCTTTGGTAGGGTTGTTGGAGCCTGATATCCTTACTCTTGTGAGGACCCTCGACATGTGTTCCTTCAGTGCTTTTCTTCCATTCGGTGAAGATCTCTTGGAATCCATGACCGAGGTTTGTCCCTTGACATGGTGTCCTTCGAACATTATTCTCTTGGAAGCCATGATCGAGGAGAGGTTTTGAGCATAGTTTCTCTTCTCTCTAGCAAGCTCATTTCAAAAAAGAAGACGTCGCGAGAACAATTTCTCTTCTCTGTGGCAAGCCTAGTTAAAAAAATGAAACTGAGAAAGCTTTGAGCATAGTTAAACTCTCGTGGCAATATCATTAAAAGTAAATGACTTTGAGCATAGTTTCCTCTTTAGCAAACTCCTTAAAAATGAAACAATAATCGGGGATTGAACACGGAACCGAGCATAGTTCATTGTCTATTTTAAGATCGTTAAAAAAAAATAGTCCACCTCTCTTGAACCTTCATTTCATCCACTCTTATCCTTTTCTCAATCTAGTAGAAATTGGTGACAACCTCAAAATTAGATGAATGAATTGAAGCTGGAGGGCATGTCTCCGACCTTTGATGATCATTTTTGAGTTAATCCACTGAAAAGCTTTTCAAGAAATTTGGGGCATGCGGGCACAGATGTAATTTCTTTCTCATGCTCAAAACATTGGGAGTAACAACCGGTGAATTTTATCACTTTTGGGACTTGCATGTATATACAAAGACCCCTTGAAGTCTTCTTTGAGCTCTTTTCGGACTCTCTAAACATGAAAGATTGTGAGTGATCTTGCTTCCTTTCCCACTCATTAAAAGATTTGAAAGGGGTGTCTTTTGAGTCATAATTTATCTCTTTTTAGACCTCACAAGACCCAATATTATGAAAAATGACAACTTTGGAGTTGCCTTTAAGTTCTTTTCGGAAAGACTAATATTACGAAAAAGGACAACTTTGGAGTCGCCTTTAAGTTCTTTTCAGACTCTCTAAATATGAAAAACCACCGATTTTACCTTTTTTGGACTCGTTAAACGATCATACATTGAAGGGCTCATATGAGACCGAACCCTTACTTATTTCAGTTCCCTAAACAAAGGAAGAGGGAATTACCGAAGGTGAGTCATATAGCGCATGTGTTACCCTCCTTGAGCTCGTTAAATTAAAAAGAGGTACTCGTCTATCTGGATGGGGGGAAAATTGAAAGAAGCAAGCCGAGTAGTTTTTTGAGAACACTACCAGTAGCTCTTACAGTCACCCTTGAACACAACACTTTGCCTTTGCATGCATTTTTATCCACTGAACCTCTGCACTGAGCCAATCCTCTGAGTTTCTTTTACTCCTTTGGGTCACCTGACGAAAGTCACAGCATCCACTGCATCAAGTTTTGGTCCATGTCAAGTTTCTGCTATTGTGCCTCAGTGTTCAAGGGAAGTATCTGCTTCGAGAGTTAGCCATCAAAAATATCTTGTTTCAATACTCATGTCAGTCCATGTTCATTTGATCTACCAATTACATCTCTGTGTCAGTTTTGTTTCGTTGATGGGGGATACATTAAGGCCCTCCTTCGACGATTCTATTCCTGTCGACTTCAACACATTATCCAAGAACTAGACTTAGAAACTAGTTAGTACCTTGGGACCTGCATGCCTCAATGGCAAGCCTACTCATTTTCGAAAGTGGGTTTACATCATTGAACCCTGATCAGATGATTCCACGGATGTTTGACTTCAGCTCATCCATTCACATTCGTTCGAATGTACTAGAGTACCTTGGGAATCATTGACATCAATGGTGATCTCCCTTGCACTTATTAATGGTTTACATCATTGATTGGTAATCAAGTGGTTTCTGCTGTGTTTGACATCACGGCATCTATTCACATGGTTAGATTCGTACTACATTGGGAATGGTAAGAAGACCCTGGGTCGAGTTTTCACTCTTATGTATACTTTTCCTAGGTTGCGAAGGAGTTCTTTTGAACCATGACACATATACTGTTACATAGATCCACTTTGTATTGGTCATGGCTATGTCTTGTCATCTCGTAGATCCACTGTGTATTCTTCGTGGCTACGATCAGTTTAGGTCATGGAATTATAGATCCATATTGTATATTTAGTGGCTATACCTTTTGTCAATATAATTATGGGTCCACAGTGTATTTTATGGCGGCCATACCTAAAACGTATTTATCACTCAACCATAGGTATGCCTGCCTTGGGTTTGAAACATGTCATAATATTTGTTTGATGGTTGTGTGCATCTTTTTCCAATTTCTCTGCGTCCATACCCTTGCTCAAAAAAGTCTACAAAGTACTTTAGTCATCATCGTCTTCTAACTTCATACTTTGGGGTGCAATATGTTACACCTCAAAATTACGCACTTCGATAGTGTCACAAGTGTCGTCATTACAAGTGTTGTAAGTGTCGCATCTTGTCCGCAAGTGTCACATCTTAACTACAAGTGTTGCAAGTGTCACAAACAATATACTGCCATCTTGCCTATGTCATGCCTCTAACAACATCACAAAGACACTTAAGACACCCCAAAGACTAGTTTTGAAGAAGAGAAGTCACTTGATAGGGAGTACAAACCTTTTGCCATGGAAAAAACACTCAAAACCTGAATTTTGGAGAGGAGCAGTCCCCTACCCACTATCAAGGAGTGTTGTCTCTCCCTAAACCTCTTTGGGGGAGTGCTTGAGCTCCCTGTGCACCCTTTTGGGCGAGATCTACCCTTTTTTGGCAAATTGTGGGTTTGTTGAGGCAAATCAGGGAAGAATCCCTCAATTCCTGAAGGTAGTTGGATTCGAATAGATGGTCAAAGCATGATCTTAGGGAAGATCCTCAACTGAAGAAGAGGAATCCTCAACTTATCCAAAAGATATCTCAAGTGATTGGGCCTCTCTAAGGTTATATAAGGAGGCCTTCTCATGGTGAAAGGTACATGGAGTAGATACTAGAGATTGATACCAAACTTATGATCCTGTAAGTGGTATTGACAGAGAGACAATGGAGATTGAGAATTATACCTAGCTTATGATATCATAAGAAGGTATTGACATGGAAAATATTGGATATGTGAAACTTATGATCTCATGAGTGAGATATCATCAAATAAATCAGTGGATATTACTTGAGAAAAGGGTTTGGACAAGGAGAACTGGAAGAAGATGTTGCACCTTCATTCAAAGGATTGTAAGTACTTTTACTTGTTCTCATTAATATAATCAATGCTTGGACTATTTCTTTCAAACTTGTGCTTGTTCCATATGAGTTTGTCTGCAATATATGGATCTATGTTTGAGATAATATCAGTAGAGTAGGAAGTCTTTTGTACCTTTTTTTGTTTTACAGAACCTATCAGGGAGCTCAAGATCAAAGTTCAGCCTTGAATTTACAAGGAAAAACATCGCTAATAAGGTACATATCTTTCTCCTTCTCTTTCATTGATTAGTTTCATTAGATCTAAAAGGAAGTCATTGTCCATGTTAAGCACTTTTCTGTCTTGGCCTTATGATTCTAGAGACTAAGAGGGAATCCACTTGTCCACAGGGGGATTCACCTACAATAGTAGTGGTGTGGGTATGAGGTGTTGTGGTGTGGGTCGGAGGTGGAAGGGAAGAAAAATGACTGGCCTCGGTGATAATGGGGTCAATGGTGGACTTGGATGGAGAATGAGTGCGATGCTTCTTTAAAGGAAAGACAATGTCAAATACTTCGTTTGGTTTTTTATCCAAGATGGTGGCATCATCCAGAATGGAGGATAATGGAATCTGCACTGTACCACTAGGTATCACCTCCTCTTCACTTTCTTCATTCCATTCCTTTAGGATTGAAGAAATCTAGTCTCTTTTTGTTGAGATAGTCCCAACACTAGGAATCTATGTAGGAGATGACCATTATGAAATAAAATGCATAGTATAAGAAAAACCTGACCACTTCTTTTCTTTGAGAACTGTCGGCCAAGACATAACTTCCTTATTCAAAAGAGTCTCATCCAGGTAGAATGGAAATGGGTCGTGTGGAAAAGTGTTGGGGAAACACCAAGAGGCCACACAAATGTGTTGTCTTGAATCATGTTGAACCAAATGTTATGGTTGTGCTGATGGAGTAGAGTTTGTGGAATCCTCAGCCACTAGGTAGTGGTGACAAGGTCATTGTACCACTATAGAAGGACAGTTTTGTAGTTTGTTGGGTTGGAAGTGAAAACATGCCAAGAGTCAAACAACCTGGTGAGGCAACTGTCGAGAGTGGTGAACAAAGAGTGTCTCGCTGGTGGCTTCCACTTCCACATCACAAAATCAACTAATATCCACAGATAAAATAGGTGTACCTCTCATGGTCATCAACATAGTCCTACAACATTTCAGTGAGAAGGTACTAGCACCAGTTGATTTGGGTGCCTTCTTAAAAAAAAATCAACCACAGAGATAGTTTCCACTGTGCATTATCCCTTCGAATAATTCTTCATGACCTTGCTTGCAATTATATAGTAGGAACAACATACCCTATCATCATTGATGATATCAATATGCACTCCCCGACCTCCTCATTGGGTGCCATACTTGTAATATAAACTGATATCTCCATTTATGCGACCATTCTTCCTTGAACCCTAGAATTCATCCTTGATATCCTTCCCCTCCATGGATAACCCAATAAAATTATGGATATCTTCCACATGGATGGGGAAGCTCTGTCCATCCACAAGGTACTATTGTGCATATTGCTAATGAGAAAAGTGGTGCACCATGCAACATCGCCAATGGTGACAAACATTGTTAGGTCATATAAATTCTTCAACGTGGAGTTTTGTAGGGGGGTGTATGAAGGTTTCCACTCCCACTGCATATCACTGGTAGGTAGTGTCAAACAATCCATAACAGTATGAAGATCCATATGTAGGAACTGTGTGGCATCTGTGAAATTGATTTCCAACAATCGATTTTGCTCAATTTTTCCATGGATATCACCTATTACTTCAACCTGTGGATCGATGAAATCCTCTAGAACAACAACTTTTGTAAGAGCTCCTTGGATGATAGTGGGAACCATCCTAGTAGACCAACATTTGTAGAAAAAAAAGACTAGTGGATAGAGGCACTTTCATGGTCTCACAAACTGCTCAAGGGGCTCGAGGACTAAATATACAACTAACTTGAGAAAACAACAATAACATTGAGTATCCAGACCAAGTTCAGTTTATAGGAAATATCTAGGGGGGTGACGTGAAAAGAATACATTAAGGGATACATCGTGGAGGTAACTCGACATTAATGTCAGACATATCTGTCGAGCAAAGTGAAATCTAAGAATGATTTGGGTAATTAATAACACTAGTGGGAATACAATAAAGAGATATCAGAGCAAAAATAAAAGTAATTTCCACGCCAATGATCACCTATAAAAGTGTTGAAAGTTGTGATGATTTATGTTAGAAAAATAAGAGCAATAAAATAAAACAAATGTGGAAATAAAAAAAATATGATACAAAATACAGTAGAGACACAGATATACATGGTTCACCTAGTGTGGGCTACGTCCACCAGACAAATTTCCAGGTCCTTCATTTATTATTATCCAACAAATGAAGGGATAAAACCTACAACACACCCGTTGTAAATTCCTCTTCTTTCTCTCATAGTATCCTCTCTCAGAATACAATACTTGCAATGATACACAGTCGCAATACAATTCCCTCATAAAAGAGGGTTTCCTTCTAGGGAAACAAATTCTAGCATAACTTCTACCATAAGATCTGCAACCTTATAATGAATGGTCCAGATTTACTATGAAATTACAATATATATTTACAAGGCATTTTTTCCTCCGTGGGCCCGTTGGCCCTCGGACCCCCTAGCTGGGGGTTTGAGACCCCCAGACCATGCAAGGGGGGGAATCCGCCATTGCAACCCCTTGCGTGGATGGGTGTATAGTATTTTAGGGTGTACAATATTCATGGGGTATAAGCACGAATTAAAACAAAGAACTCTGAATCGGGAAGATAATCAGGATCCACAACCAGTAATCTCCCACTGGGAGACCGATCACAATAACAATGTCGCTGATGTATTTGTTGGACTATGATCCTTCTTGGACCTGGAAAATTTTCCATATTCACCTTCATGCTTGAAGGCCAATTGAAACTGAGCAGGAACTCATTTTCTCCCTGGTTACTCCCTTTGTTAACATCTTTGTAGGATTCTAGCTAGTATGCATATTTTCCAACTACAATTTTCCATCTTCCATGACATATCATATGAAATGGAAACTGAGTTGTATATTTTTAGTCTTATAATAGAAGGATGATTTCTTTGCAATATGAATGGCACTCTCATTGTCACAATACAAACTGATATTATCCTGCTTCTTTCTCAATTCCTCCATAAACCTATGTAACTAAATTGTCTATTTACTAGACTCTATAGCAACACCATACTCTGCTTTCATTGTTGAAAGTGAAAAAATATTTTATGATTTTGAAATCCAACTTACTATTTTTCCACCTACAGTAAAAACATACCCTGTGGTGCTCCTCATGTTATCTTTATCACCTTCCATATCTGAATCAACGTATCCCTGTATAACATTGTATGAACCTCCAAAACATAATGCATGAGTAGCAATACATCTCAAATACCTAATATTTACTGCCTCCCAATGTTCTTTACCTGGACTTTTCATATACCTTCTCACAACTCCCACTACATGTGCAATATTTGGTCTTGTGCAAACCATCACATACATCAAACTCCCAACTATTGATGAATAAGGGACCCTGGACATGTATTCTATCTCATCCCATGTCTTGGGACACATTTCCTTAGTTAACTTGAAATGGATGGCCAAAGGTGCTCTAATTGTTTTTTCATTCTGCATTCTAAACCTCTCCAACACATTCTCTATGTACTCACCCTGAGACAATGTCAATTTGTAGTTTTTCCTGTCTCTTATTATTCTCATACCAAGGATTTTCTTTGCAGCACCCAAATCCTTCATCACAAATGAATTAGATAATTTCTTCTTGAGCACATTTATATCCTGCATATTAGACCCTACAACAAGCATGTCATCTACATACAATAGAAACATAATATAGCTTCCATTTTTTATCTTTTTAAAATAAACACAGTGATCAGAATGACATCTATTATAACCGTGTTTGATCATAAACCTTTCAAAATTCAAATACCACTGCCTTGGATCTTCCTTTAGGCCATACAAGCTATTCTTCAACCTGCATACCAAATTCTCCTTCCCTTTGACCTCATACCCCTGTGATTGTTGCATATAAATCTCTTCCTCCAAATTCCCATGGAGAAATGATGTTTTTACATCTAATTGTTCAAGATGAAAATCTTCTACTACCACAAGACTTAAAATAGTCCTAATTGAAGTCATTTAAAAAAAAGGAGAAAATATTTCATCAAAATCTATACCTTTCTTTTGTGCAAACCCCTTTACAACAAGTCTATCCTTGTACCACTCTTTTCCTCCATCTTCTTCCTTCAACCTATTAACCCATTTAGTCAACAATGCTCTTTTTCCTATAGGATACTAAACCAAGTCCCAATTCTAGTTATTTACCAAGGAATCCATTTCCTCTTTCATGCCTTTCTCACACTTCATTTTAGTGTCTACCTGCATTGCCTCTTCATAACTTTCTGGTTCACCAAAATCAGTCAATAGTAAATAATAAAATGAAGGGGAGTATCATTCAGGGGGTCTACTTAACCTGGTAGATATTCTAACAACACTTGCATGAGTTTGAGGTACATGTTTCTCTTGTTGTTATACATTTTGATTTTTTGGTACCTTTAGAATTTCTTTTTCAATGATCTCATCAAGCACTGTGTATTCTGGTTTTTCTTCTTCATGTTTCCTTCCCTGCAACTGATCTGTATACATGAACTTCTCATTGAATATGAAATCTCTACTCCTAATGATTTTGTGATTTTCATAATCCCATAAGCGATAACCAAAATCATTAACACCACATCCAATAAAGGTACACTTCTTGGATTTTTCTTCAAACTTTGTTCTATTTTCTTTATCAATATGGACAAATGATTCACAACCGAAAGTATTCAGAAATGAACAGTTTAAATTTTTATCTCTCCATGCCTCCTGTACAATGCCACCATCCAAATAACTTGAAGGTCATTTTTTTATAAAGTAAACATCAGTATCTACAACATATTCCCAAAACTATAACGGAAACCCTACATGCAATCTCATACTCCTTGCATGCTCCATGATGGTCATGTTCATCCTTTCTAACACACCATTTTCTTGCGGTGTTCCTAGAACTATCTTCTCTCTATGAATCCCATGGTATGAACAATAATCATAAAACACATTGCTGCAACATTCACCTCCATTTCCCGATCTGAGACACTTCAACCTTTTTCATGTCTCATTCTCAACCAAAGCTTTCCATTTCTTAAAAGAATAAAAAATATCATATTTTTGTCGAATGCAATAAACCCAAGTTTTTCTAATTGCATCATCAATAAAAGTAAGATAATAACGAGAGCCACCAAGAGATGATACCTAAGATGGTCCCCATACATCTGTATGCAAAAGTTCTAACATTTCATTCTTCTTTTCTTTTTTGATATTGAGAAATATGACTCTCTTATGTTTTCCATAAACAAAATGCTCATAGAAATCCAATTCATTTTTTTAAGATCTGGTAACAATTTCTTTTGTGAAGTATTTGCATCCCCTTCTCACTCATGTGTCCAATTCTATAATTCCAAAGTGTTGTATCCACTCCTGTAGAACCTAAAGAGATATAATAATCAATATTACCAATACATAAATACAATGTACCTACCTTCTCTCCTTTTGCTATCACCAGTGATCCTTTGGTGACCTTCCACGTATTATCTATAAATATGGATATACAACCTTCACTTTCCAACTCCCTTGTTGAAATTATATTTTTCCTTATATCTGGAACATGTCTCACCTCTTTCAAAAACCATTGGTTTCCATTCTTTTTATTTATTTGTACCTTTCCCATTCCAACAATTTTGCATGGTACATCATCACCCAAATGAACTTGTCCAAAATCACCTTGAACATAATATAGAAAAAATTTCCTATGGGGTGTGGCATGAAATGAAGCCCCTGAATATACTAACCAAGACTAAAAAATATTATCTACAAAAAGAATCAGAGCATCTTGTAACACATAACTTGTTACATTTGCTTCCTAATTTTTCTC
>SNQJ01S0004609.1:143068-170620 GCA_010110895.2 Picea sitchensis | reverse complement strand
GGAATCACCTGTGCGTCGTTGATCCGGGCGCTCTGATCCCTGCCGTCGAGATTCGATTTCCATTTAAACACGGACGCATTTGCATCCCGAACTTAGGACAAGTGGGTTTTTACCCATTCCTTCGCATTTTACCCCCCTTACCAGAAATATCGCTAACACTATGTACATACATAACTATGGGTTCCAATGGAGTATCAGGGCATTTGGATTCATTTTCTGGAAAAGGAAAAGGAAGTTAGAAACTTGTGACGTGTTGATAAAGATTAACGACATTTTAAATATTCTGGTGCATAGGGAGGTTCATTCCTTATTCAGGAAATTAATATCGGCACGTTTAATGGCGGGGATGGGAGAGGTATCAGAGAAAACAAATTATAAATAGTCGGAACAACATTATTCATTCAACGAAACGAGATTGGGATGGGCGGGTAGTGTTAATTTCAATGCTCGTACAACTGTGGCGTTCCATGTGAAGATGGAAAGGTTATTCCTTGTGTTTGACTCTTTGCAATTTTTGGGGTTCTGTAGTTGGGAGTGGGGTTTGGTTACCGGACAACTAATCAAAGAAGAGCTTGGGACAAAGTCTCTGAATGAATATCCCATCATGTTTGAAGGTTTATTTAATTGAGAATCTATTCAAGATGGAAGTGGGTCAAGGAATTGGAATCATGTTGTTGTCAATGTCCCGAGAGAATGTGGACAACTTCTCATTTCTCCTCACTTGGAGTTGTTGGCACTTTGTGTTTCTTAGTTGATGTGTAAGCACACCACATGGGAAGGTAGGACTCCTCTATTATAGGTTAATACAAGTTATTCATGATTCACCCATGTTCACAAGGATTCTCTAGTATGTATATCAAAGAATGTAATGAAAAACACTTCTAGCATGTTGTTATATGTGGGAAGAATATGTCATGAAGGGTTGGGTGTTATTCTTTAGGTTATAGGTCATTACATTACATTGATATTGTTATCTTATTATTGAACTATACAAAGGTAATGGTTAGTGCCCAAAAGACTTAGATCGAAGCCATGTGGAACTTTAAACTTTATCTGTAAATGTGTGTATTGTTGTTGTTGTCATCATTGTTAGTGTTAAGTTCATTAATTTGTAATTTTACTCTTTGTCTCTCTTTCACACACACCTAGGAGATGTCAATTGGGTTTAGCTCAAGTGGTTGGGAGGAATGATTGTTATCCTCCCCACAAGGGTTCATAATGCCATCAAAAATAAATATACACCTAGGAGATCTAGTTTTTAGGAGTATCAAGAGTTATTTGTAAACATAAGGTGTAAAGGAGGTTGTTCCCTGGAAGTGACATTGTTATTCATTCACATTTTATCATTCTAAAGGCATGACATTACTTATTCTTTCTGTTATAATGATATTTAACTTCACTAGACCATAACAAGGGGGAGGATTTTGATGATGAGGAGTTTGGTGATGAGTAGAAGAGTCACGAAGCTTTGCAATTGATGGGGGGCCTTAGTGGAAGGCTCTAGAGGTGGTGAACAAGGTGGCACTAGGGATTGCTTCTAATATTTGTTCTTTCATTGTATGATTTTAAAGATTGCTACTCATGGGACTCCAAGGAGCCATGTTTCCAATCTTCTCACTTCAATGTATCAGATTGGATGCACATAAGAGTTGAGGGGGGGCCTTAGTGGAAGGCTCTAAAGGTGGTGAACAAGGTGGCACTAGGGATTGCTTCTAATATTTGTTCTTTCATTGTATGATTTTAAAGATTTCTACTCATGGGACTCCAAGGAGCCATGTTTCCAATCTTCTCACTTCAATGTATTAGATTGGATGCACATAGGAGTTTCTTGAGTTACCTATGTCACTTTCAACTCAAATCGGAGATTTATGTGTTTGGAGAGATATTGAGAGGAAGTGGACTAGGTCAGGTCGCCAACCAATGACTTGGATTCAATTATGAGATTACTCCTTTTCTCATTCCACTTTCATCTCGTCAATCAAAATCCAAGCCCAACCAGAAATTTAGCAATGCAAAGGTAAATATGTCATTTGAACAATGCCTAATGCATATGTAGAAGCAAGCATGTAAGAGTTACATGGATTTTCCAACATGATGCACTATTAGGTTCTAAGGTAAATATGTCAATTGAACAATGCCTATGTGGAAGCAAGCATGCAAGAGTTACATGGATATTCCAAGGTGGTTGATTATTAAGTTCTTGCTAGCTCTATATTTCTAAAAATCATCTTATTTCAGTAACCATTATAATGATGTATCCTTACCCCCATATACTTAAATGTTAATTTTTTAATAGCATTATACTTTAAAAATCATCTTCTTTCAAAATCCAAAAACCACTTTAATGGTGTGTTGCACATTCTTCTTTCAAAATCCAAAAAACTCTTTCAAAATCCAAAAAGCACTTTAATGGTGTGTTGCACATTCTTCTTTCAAAATCCAAAAAACTCTTTAATAGTACTTTGTTAATTTTTGAATAGCAATATACTTTAAAAAAAAATATTTCTTTCAAAATCTAAAAACCAATTTAATGATGTGTTACTTTTTTTTTTCTTTCAAAATCAAAAAAAACTTTAATAATATGTTTCATTTTCTTAATAATTTTATTCCAGTGTAAATCTCTTACTATATTTAATCATGAAAAATTTAATGAAATTTCAATTTTAAATTATTGAAATATTATTCTAAATACAAAAATAAATTCAACACACTAAAATACATTTACAAAAACTTGATTTTGCACTACTTAATTTTAATTTTATGAATCCAAAATATTTCATGCCCTTCTAGTTGAAAAAGAGCACATTCTTAAAATGTGGTACGTCTTGCAATCAGTGATATTTCAATTTAGAAATTTAAGTCGATAGAGGCAACTACTCCTTTATCTGCTAATAAAAGGTCGATGACCTGAAGCCTGAATCTGGTTTGGAATTTAATATTTTAACATTATTTAAAATAATTTGAATATATAATTTTATTATGAAATTTTAATAAATAATATTTTTTATTTAAAAAAAAATGGAATTTAATATTTTAATATTATTTAAAATAATTTGAATATGTAATTTTATTATGAAATTTTAATAAATAATATTTTTTATTTAAAAAATATAACATTTTGGTATAATAGTTTTCAATTTTGTAAATTTTAAAAAATATTTGTGTAATTTCATATTATTAAATTTAATTATTTTTATCATTATAAAATATCTTTTTATAATTAATTTCCTATGAGTATGAATAATTGACTTGTTACTCTTTATATCATAAATTATTTATAAAAATAAAAAATTATGATAAATAAAAAATAAAATTAATGAATAACTCATTTATGGTGATGAATTGTATAAAATATTTAACAACCAAGTCATTTCTAATCAGTGATATTTTGAGTGTTATTTATTAATGAATAATTTTATTTTTTATTTTTAATAGTTAATTTAATATTTTCATTATATAGATAATATTTATATTCAGTGAATTAAGTGGACAATCTCAATTATTTTTATTCAATTTTTCCTTCAAATTTGATAGGAATTTTTTAGAAAGTTATAATTTCATTTGATTGATGAAAACTTTGATTATAAAACTTTGGTCTTTGAATTTTTAGCCCATACTAAAATAATAGAAATATCCAAATTTCAAAATAATGAAGGGATCATAACAAAACTTTCACTTTTCTACTCACTCCATATTCATGTAGATAAAGAAATAAGACTAAAAATAACTAAATAAATCACAAATAAATCACATAATTTGAATAGTCATTTTCAAACTTTATGGTTTCATTCATTTCTCTTTTTAAGCGTGGAGACTAACACGATGCAACCAAGCATGAATGAATTAACCTAGTGCAACTTTATGAATGAACCTAAGGCAACTTTTTCGTTTTAGCTGTTAGTCCATGAAACTTACTTTACTCTTTACTCCGGGGAAGACTAGCAGGACAACATAATGGAATCCGGCCATTACTTTTACTGCATGGAGTCGGGTCGCCGGCTCCACTTGCTGGAGTCGGCGGAGAGCTGAAAGGAATGATGGGACGGAAGGCGACGGTGACGCAGTTTGTCGTCTTGATGTGACAGGAGACCTCGACGGGATGATGTACAGACTCCGACTCCGATTTGCATACGAGGTCATTGAAAAAGGGAGAGCAATATCCAGCTTGCTATGCATTGAATATTAAATATTGTGGCAGGGTGATTATAGGTTGTTTCATTTCGAGCTTAGGGCGGGTGGATTATAGATTATTCCATCAAGTTATTTAAAAAAAAAAAATTAGCAATATTCAACTTGTTAAGTAATATTGAATGATACAACAACTAAATGATAGATAATAAAATCTAATCTTATAAAATAAGACTTAATATAATAGGTATTTCGCCTGAGTGAGTCTAATGGTTAAGAATATGTGTTTCCTCTTAAAAAGTCATAGGTTCAAATCCAGAAAAGAATAGGATAAACTTTAGCTTTTATCAAACTCCAAACTAATGTATTCTCTAATTTTTATTATGTAAAAATTTTTAATATATATTTTAAAATGTTTTATTAAGTTTGCCCATTCACGTTTTGAATGTCATCCTTCAAATTAATGAATAAACTGCATCACGGCTTTGGTATTGGTATTAATGAATATTGCAAAATATTTTTAATTTTTTTAAACGGATTTTATTTTTATAATTATAAATTTGTGTGTGTTTTTTTAAATGTATTATGTATAGTGAAAAAATGATAGCCTTTTGTGATATAGTAATTTAATAAGTGGATACATTGAAAAAATAATAGCTTTTTGTAACCAAGTAACTTAATAATTAGATACTTAAAATTTTGTATTCAAAATGGGTAGAAATGTTGTTATGAGTTATATTTTCATTTATTTGATGGGAACTTTGATTATAAAATTTTGGCTTTAGGGTGTCTAGGTCATTTTAAGATAGCTTCAAAGTGTCTAAATTTTGAAAAAGTGAATGAATCAATAGAAACTTTATTTCATTGGAAAAAAATTAACTCACTAAAAGAGTTGTGTTTGTCCACTTACTAACTCACTCCTTTCATAATAGCTTTCAAAGTCATTATAATACATTAATGAAAGCTATGTTGAAACTGTTGGATTACTGAGAGGGGGGGGTGAATCTGTAATAGAGCAATTTAGTCCCTTTTAACCATATAATCCAAGTGTTATATCAATGAAGCATTATTATCCAATAACTAAAGAGTAAATAAGCAATGAACAAATGAGCAATCATACACATGCACAGTACACCAGTGTTTTACGTGGAAACCCAAATCGAGAGAAAACTACGGAATGTTTTTTCTTATATGTCTTGAAGAATTACATTCATTGGAAGCACCAATTTCCTTTGTTTTCAGTTCTGTTGGAAGGAGGCTCAACCCCTAGTTTCGGGGCTACAACTGAGGAAGCTCCAACTCCCCGATTCTCTGGCTGCAACCTAAGGAGGCTGCAACCCCATGTTCTCCGGTGGCAGGAAGGTGGCTACAACCACGTCGCCCTGCAATCCTACCACCACAGAAGTAGAAGTTGAATGATGGAACCAATGTCAACATATCGCTATGAGATGTCACAGATTTGCAAACATGTACCAATAAATCCCGAACCATGCATCAACCATGCATCAGCTTTGTATATAAACAAATTGCATCAACCATGCACCAACTTATAATCAACATGTGCCATGAAACAAGTGCATCAGCCATGCCAACATATAATCAACCTATGCAAGCAAATGCATCAACCATATAACATACGTAATCAGCGTGTACCATAAATAAGTGCATCAACCATGTGCCAAGTATGTACCAATCATGTGTCCAACTACTCATCAACTATGACTCATCCAATATGTCAGGCATCATCAATATACACCTCATGTATGTGCCAGCTCATCAACTTCTTGTCTCAACCATGTAGTCAACATGTACCTCCAGCAAAGCCCTCATCAATTTCATCATCCCAAATGTGATTTTGTAGCTCTATAATAGACCTAGTGTATATGATCACATTCCTTCAAACCTTCATGCTTTTAACAGCAAAGGAGCTAGCATTTTCATCAAACTTTTCTTTAGTCTCACATGCCTAGTTTTGGATTAGTCAACAACCTAGCGGAAGTAATCATAACTTTGGGCATGTAATGTATAAAGATCTGAAACTGATACACAATGTTCTTTGAGTGTGTTTTTTCAATTCCTCCAAGTGAAACTACTTGGAACCTCTCAAAAAGATTCTGTAAAAATGGCATGCAACGGTGAATTTTGGCTTATTCTAGAGAAATCTTGTAGAGTGTGCCCCACACAAAATATTTGATGAAATAATCTAAAACTATTACACAGCATATTGGTGCCCTAACCAACACATTTGGTCTCACTAAATTTGGATCTTTTATGAAGAAGTTATGACATTTTTTACCCAAAACACTGATTTTGACTAGTTTGAGGACTTACCACAAACCTATTTTCCACAGTGTAACTCTCAAAATACAACAGCCACAAGCTTAATTTTTAACCACAGATACTTGTATATGTTTTCTACTCACTTACATAGCAATTTTAGGATCTGAATCATTATATAAAAAGTTATAGCAAAATGGTGAGATGACCTGAAAATAACATGTAGAAAGCACCATCAAAGAATTTATCCTTCCTTGCATTTCCTTCTTTTTCTTCACCTTCCTCAAATTACGGTTTAGATATCCTTGGTTACCTTGAACAAATATATGCTATTCAATATGCTCAATGTGATTCAAATGAGAGCCTTTCCTCTTATTTATGCTCTCAGTAGCTTCCCTAAAACATCTTCTAGGTCACTTAACCCTTTCATTATTTAGGGTTGGGTCCACTTCTAATTTCTCATTAAATTTATTGGCCAAGAATAATTTATTTTTTGTATTTTTTTTTTTTTTTTTTTTTTTTTTTTTTTTTTTTTTCCTTTTAAAATCTCTTAACCACTTTGTTACTTTGACCTTTTTAGGGGCTTCTAGATGACATATGAGGGATCCTCCAGCCGTGAGGCCATAACTCACAAGTAGTGAGGAGTTATGTGGCATTCTACATACCACCATAAATGGCATGACGTGTACTATCCATATAGAATAGTGGTATCTAAAATATATCATAACTCATATTGTTGCCATCGACAAACTTGGGTCCATTACCCAGAGCACAGGGTCATCCAACTTCTCATGGCCATAACTCTCTGCTTAGAGTGAAGTGTAGCAATCATACCACCAGAATGAAGTAATGGCACTATCCATCTAGGATATTTTCCTAACAAGATCACTTTCCTTCATCTCATTATTCCACAATTAAGCATGGGTTCTCTTCTTGCAAAGCGTCTTCCAGGGATTTCATAAGGGGACCACTTTGGAGTTCATCCATATGTACTTCTTATCAACAATGAAAAAAAAATATTGAGTCATGTTACATCAAACAATATTAGTCCATTACCCAAACCTTTGTATCTGGTCTTCTTCAAGGGTTGACATCAATGACAACCAACCTTAATCCAACAATAACCATAATTATTATGACAGAATCTGTACTCATACAGGTGTGTGACATGTATTTATTATCAGATAATCCTCTTAATGCATTAATGCTAGGTATACATCCTGCCTTCAGGGAAACATGTCTTAATGCATTCGCAATGCTAGGTATACATCACACGCTAAGAGGGCTTAGCCCTGTATGTAAGTTGGTCAAACCACCCTCCCTTGAATGTTTCACAATCTCGAGAGGTCTTGGGTTAAAGTCCATTCGCTCTCCATATTGGATACTTGTGCTAGCTCATGTTTACTTCAACAAGATGGCCATTCCCAAGTGCAGTAGGAGGACCTTAGGTTCACTGAAAGTATGACCCCCCAAGTGCTTATTAGTGGGTCATAGATGGCAGGCCAAAGGATTGTAGAACAAGCCATAAGGGGAGGTTGAACCTTTGAGTGAAAAAAAAAGTACATTACACACCAAGTACATTGGATGGTTATTGGTATATATTGACTTGTGTTTGGTTATAAGTATATATTAGTTGGTTTGTGATCTAGTATTTTATTGCATCGTAAGGTGTTTCATTGCAACTCCTATGTGATGATTTGATCATTACCTCACACCAATCCATCAGATCTCTTTGTTCATCCTTTTTCATCCACCTCATTATTTGTTGTGATTTTCCCTATTGCACGCATCCACCCAATGGATGTGATTGATGTTATCATCAAGATAGTCGACATTGGTTGTCCATTCCATGCTTGCACACTGTTGGGCTTCTTGGAAGGTGAAGTGTTTGAGGGAATGATGATGGATGTTGCAAAGAGCAAGGTCATGGCCATGTTGAAATATCTAATGGCATGGGGGTGGAAGCCACGAGACATCATTGGGAAGAGAATGACAGCTCGAAGATTTGAAAAATGATAAAGGCCACCATGACAAATCCAATTCTAAGTCCACCTCTCTCAATCACGATGAAGATGAACACAGAAGAGAGAAAGAGAATCTTTATAATACGTTTGTAGATTTTCTTCAAGTGGGTGATGTCCACCTCCCTGGCATTGTGAATCCTTCTCAATTGGAGGCCTATCTCAGAATAAACTAATAAATATAAAAAGGCTACCATGCACTAGTGTAATAGAAACATAAACGAAAGGAAGCATGAGAAGGAGGGAAAAGAAAATCAAAGAATGCTTAGCATAAGGAATGCATCAATGATTTAAAATTTCAACTTGATATTTA
This sequence comes from Picea sitchensis, assembly GCA_010110895.2. NCBI lineage: Eukaryota > Viridiplantae > Streptophyta > Pinopsida > Pinales > Pinaceae > Picea > Picea sitchensis. The sequence goes on along the minus strand of SNQJ01S0004609.1, from coordinate 161,881 downwards.
ATTTTAATAACTTCTACTATTGAATAATTGATAGATTAAGAAACACACATAGTTTGGATATCTAAATTTGGTCCCTTCATTTCAACGAGATGACTAATAGAATTCCACAGTGCATTCAACCCATGAATTTAGTCTGAATTCATCATTACAAGAGGCATTAATGTGATTTAACATTTCAACTTGATATTTAATTTTAATGAATTTTACTAATGAATACTTGATACATTAAGAAACACACAGAGTTTAGATATCTAAATTTGAGCCATTCATTTCAATGAGATGACTAAGAATATTCCATAGTGCATTCAACCCATGTATTTAGTCTGAAATCGTCATTACAAGAGACATTAATGTGATTTAACATTTCAACTTGATCTTTAATTTTAATGACTTCTACAAAGTTTATATATCTAAATTTGATCCTTTCATTTCAACGAGATGACTAAGAATATTCCATAGTGCAATCAACCCATGCATTTAGTTTGAATTCATCATTACTAGAGGCATTAATGTGGTGGATTCTCATTTTAGAAACACCTAATGATGTAATTACAAATGTATAATATATACTCACAAGGTCATTGAGTGACTTACTCATTTTTGGATGCATAGTCATGATTACTTTATTGTAATGGTGAGTTGAGAATCTCCATCAATGTGTCATATCATCTATATCAGACATCAACATTTGGTCACCACAATCATGGAATTTACTCCAATTAGAGATCTATCAAGATATGTCTCAGGTTCAATTCCATGTGTAGCTATGTGTAGGAGGGTTGCAAGGGAGATTGGGAGTTGTAGTAGAAGAAGAAGAGTGTGTGGTGAGTGCTTGAATATGAATTACCCACTTCTCATGTTCAGAGGAATGTAAGAGTTATGGGAACTATTACCCCCTCTCACCTAGGGGTAATTGGAGGAGATCATGTCTCATGGTCCATAATGAAGGAAGTGATCCGAGAGATGATCAAAAACATTATCAACATGCAACAACCCCTTAAATGATTCCCCCCTTACCACAACTCAGTCCATTTCACTTGATCAGCTTGGTTCATCCGATGATGGGCATCCAACACACATGAGGTACACTAGTCATTGTTGGCACACTTATTTATACTGGGAAGGGGGGTGAATTAGTATAGGAATGTTTTTCTTTTCTTACAATATTTATCAATTTATTACTTTACCAACTATAAGAAGTTAATGATAAATATATACAACCATACAATCCACAGTACACAGATATTCAGTGTGGAAACCCAAATGGGATAAAACCACAAAAATTATCTTTATAATATCATGTAAGCACCAACCTACTGTTACAATATTTGCAAGCACCAACCTGCAGGAGACACCAATCTCCTCAGTTGAGCACCAACTCAACAATGCCTGTAGGCACCAACCTACAACTGTAATATTTGCAGGCACCAACCTGTAGGAGACACCAATCCCCTCAACTTGGCACCAACTCAACAATGACTATAGGCACCAACCTACAGCTGCAATATTTGCAGGCACCAACTTGCTGGAGACACCAATCTCCTCAAAAAGTCAACAATACCAAATTACATCTTTGTTTCAAGCCTTTACCTGCACAAATTTGTTTCTCTATTTTTGTTGTCACAACACTCTCCACCAGTTCACCATTTGCATAAATTTAGATGTTCCTTTGACCTTGCACCTCCCAACCACCCTTATACAATCACATTTTTCTTCCTTCCATTTTAAATGAACCTAAGATCCTCAACTCCTCTTCCACTATTCACATTCACACAACAACACAACTGACCAAATTGGTTTTTAGAATCGTTATGTATAGAACCCATGCACCCAGGGATTTTTCCATATACCAAAAATATTCATGTTTAACAGGTCGGCTCCATATCTCTCGATTCTTCCCTAACAATCAGGTTATACAAAAAACAATTCTTTGAAACTGGTCTTAGTTCCCTTCTATTGCATGTGATCTCGTTCACTAGTCCTCGACATTCAACAACCGTTCGATGCACCATGCAATAAATCATGGGCATTGATTTTCTATCGCTCACCAGAATACACAACATAACCCTGACACTCAACAACCATCCAATCATCTCCTCGATTAAATATCAATCGTTGATTCATTCTTGTTCCCTAGATATCATGACCACCAAGTCTACCAGGTCACCAGACCCCCATGCCTTCAACTTTACATCCACAACATGTTTTCCCCGATCCAGTATATCGGGCCACTTACCCACAAGACTTCAACCATACACCTTTAGCCGTAATTTCAAAGCATCCATACGATATCTCCCTGGATTATATATCGACCATTGATTTGGTTCTCACATAGCACAAACCTTCAAATCACAACCACCATTCAATCAAGTCAATATTTAATCTCAATCGTTAATCTGTTTCTTTTGATATCTAGACTATCGGGTCTAACGGACTCACCGAGCCCCTTAGAGTTTCAACATAGAAGTGCTCCTTCAGTTTTCTGATATTCGATATACTTGGCATCAATATGTGCCCTGATATGTGGCCTTTGCATGGATTACCATACACATGTCCTAGCTAATGTGGAATATGTCATGGATCTTGTATGACATTTGTGGGGATGTTGTTGTGACTCTAACGTGGCTTCGACCACTGGGAAATTGGGACTCCAACACTGTGTTTTCTTCTGGTATGCGATATGTTGGGCACTACCGTCGGGGTATCAGACCACTAACATTTCAACATGGTGATGACTCTCCAACCTTCCTATGTCTAATATGTTGATAACACCAAAAAACGTATCTCTATAATAACATGCAGGCACCAACCTACTGTAACAATATTTGCAGGCACCAACCTGTAGGAGACACCAATCTCCTCAACTGAGCACCAACTCAACAATGCATGTAGGCACCAACCTACAATTGTAATATTTCCAGGCACCAACCTGCAGGAGACACCAATCCCCTCAACTAAGCACTAACTCAACAATGACTATAGGAACCAACCTACAACTGCAATATTTGTAGGCACCAACCTATTGGAGGTACCAATCTCCTCAAACAGTCAATAATACCAAATTACCTCTTTGCTTCAAGCCTTCACCTGCATAGATTTGATACTCTCTTTTTGTTGTCACATCACTCTCCACCAGTTCACAATCTACATAACTTCAGATGTTCCTTTAACCTTGCAGCCACCCTTAGACAATTACATTTTCCTTCCTTCCATTTTAAACGAACCTCAAAGTCTCAACTCCTCTTCCACAATTCACATTCACACAACAACACAACTCACCAAAATGGTTTCTGGCATCATTATTTATAGAACCCATGCACCCACATATTTATCCATATACCAAAAAGATTAGTGTTAAAAAGGTCGGCTCTAGATCCCTCAATTCTTCCTTAACAGTTGGGTTATACAAGAAAATTCTTCGAAACCGCTCTTAGTTCCCTTATGTTGCACGCGATCTCATTCACTGGTCCTCAACGCTCAACAATCATTAAATGCACTGTGGAATAGATCATGGTTGTTGATATTCTCTTGATCACCAAAATATGCAGCATAACCCTGACACTCAACAATCATATGATCATCTCCTTGATTTAATCTCGAGCATCGATATGTTCTTATTCCTCATATATTGACACCACTGGGTCTATTGGGTCACCGAGTCCTCGGGCCTTCAAATTTGCATCCACAACATGTTTTCCTTGATCCACTATACCGGGCCACTGGGCTCACTAGGTCGCCGACCCACGAGACTTTAACCATACACCTTTAAACTCAGTTGTGTGACATCCATTCGATCTCGTTCTAGATTATATCTCGACCATTGATTTAGTTTTCACATAGCACAAACCTTGAACTCGCAGTCATCGTCAAATCAGGTCAAGATTTAATATCAATCGTTGATATGTTTCTCTTGATATATGGATTATCGGGTCTACTGGTCTCACCGAGCTATCGACCCACCAAGCCCCGGAGTTTCAACACAACAGTGCTCCTTCGGTCTTCTGATATCTGATATACATGGAATCAATACCTACCCTAATACGTGGTCTCTACATGGATTACCGTACACATGTGCTAGCTGACGTGGAAAGTGTCATGGCTCTTATACGACATATGTGGGGATATTATCGTGACTCTAACATGGCATCGACCACTGGGCACTTGAGACTCCAACACTATGTTTTCTTCTAGTATGTTATATGTTGGGCCCTACCACCGGGATTTCAACATGGGACTGACTCTCCAACCTTTCTGTGTTTGATATGTTGATATTGGACCATTGGGGTATCATCCTACCAACCCCCATAAATTTAACTCTTATTCACTTCATCGATATTCCAATATCGAGTATTGGAATCATGCTCGCGGAACCACATTACTGGGCCATCGGGCCCCCAGAACTTCAAACATGCAGCTTCAATATTTTTCTCGAATATCTAATATGCAATATGATGTGGTGTAGTATTGTCCTAACACGTGACATTGTTCGTATTCCATGCTGACTCGACACTTGACATGTGGCACTATCTTAGTAGCTTTCGTGGCTCTGTCATGGAGATGTCATGGCTTTGACGTGGACTCCCTCTGATGTGGCACTAATCTCACTAGACACATGGCGTTGGTGTGGAATTTGAGCTTTCCCACCAGGTATCGAGCCCCTCGGACTTCAACACTGTATTGACGTCCATCCTTCCGATATTTGATTTGGCGATATCGGATCACCGGGGCACTAGGCCACCCGAGCCCTTGAAATTTAACACTTCACCACTCCAAACTTCCATTTATCCAACATGGTGTGGCACTGACGTGACTGTCATGTGGCACTAATGTGGCATCATAGCTGGCCCACTAAGGCATCGGGCCCTTGGGACTTTACAACTTGTTTACAACAAATGTTTTGGTATTTTGTTATCCAATATGACAAGGTCCCAAACCTTCAATCTTGGTTGTTGATTTCCAGAGATCAACAATCATGATTTATCTAGTTTCGGGTCCACAGTTATCCATGAAAAAATCCAACACCTTGCGCAAAGTTCCATAGATTTTCCATTCATATTCAAATTATGTAATGCCACCTTTTCATTATAAACCCTTCGAGAGAAAATTTCCTTCTAAATGTGGGATATGTCATCCTGGGTTTACCTTCCTTTCTCCTTCATGAGACTCATTGTTTCTCAAACTGACACAAGCCTGAGCTTTCTCTACACCCTTTGAGCTTCAAAAAACTATGATCACTCTACCACATGACTTTTCATATCCTCGATCTCATTCCTTTATTTCTTCTTCAACGATATTGTCTCATCTATCTTCCATTTTGTCTAGCTTTGTTCATACATAGTCCTCTCTCCTTCATGACTTAGGGTAACACAACTCAAAACATTCTCTGGTTCAGTTTGCAATATGGATGAATCTAGCCTCAGTAGTCTCCCCCTGTCTTTGAAATCATTGACATCAATCAGTCTCCCCTATATTTGACATCAATGAAAACAATTTACTAACGATCATTGTTTCATACAAAGTGTTACATTTAATGCATTAGGCATTTAGGTGAGGATCATGGGTTGAAGTCAGATAATGGATCATAATTGCTTGGAAGTTATGATTTTTTCCTTGTTTCACCTTGGTGGTCATCATATGTGTCCTAGTCCAATGTTTTCACTGTTGGGGAACAAGGGTACTATTGAGAGGCCTTGATAGGGGTAAAATACGAGTCCCTTCCATATGTAACACATTCCATCTATTTTTCTTTCGTTGTTCCATATTTTGGAAATGGTTTTTACATGTATCCAAAAAAGGTTTGTGCCTTGATCCTCCTATGAGAATGATAGAATGTCGAGGTTGATGAAGTTGGAAAAAGAATAAAAGAAACATGCTATAAAAGAAAGAAGAAATAATGGGATGAAAAATGACCAAATCAAAAGCCAAAGGTCATCTTGAGCTCTACCCCCTTGCTATAAGGCGATTTCCCCTAGTCCAAATGCATTGAATGCATATCAAATTAAAAGGACTCAATCCCAGTAAAAAATAGATGCATGAACCTGAAAAGAGGATTTGCAAAGAAATAAAAGAATATCAAAAGGAAAGAAGGGGTTTGGAATACACACACTTTCGAGGAAAGGGTAACTCAAGCACCAAGAACTCCCTCTACAAAGGTGCTCATGGAGAAAAACCCACACAGGGCCTTGCATGTCAATGGCACCATGACCAGGAAGTAAACCACATGCCATTTCATCCACTTATACTCACACTTTCAAGGGTTTTTCGGGAACTATCCCTTTACTTGGGCACTAATACCTAATAGGATCTTGTGATATCCCTCCCATACCTAATCTTGGAAAATTGCATAATGTTTTAAGCCAATGTGAAGTTTGAAGAAGATACAATGTTAGGGACCTAACCTCCCTAACCCCTTACATAGATAGAATAATAGTTTTTCTATGTAATAAAGGTTGGAATTAGTAAATAAGGCATATATAACAATGTGAACAAGCATAATGTAAGAAGACTTAATATAAGCTTCCACTTCTATAAAGGTATTCCTTTAGAATGTTTTTTAGAAGATGGAATTAGTATAAATAGAAGTAGAAGGCATGGGAAAGTCTTGTCTTGAGAATTATTCTAATAGAGCTCTGCTCTGCTGGAGGTTTCCCCCTCGAAGAGGTAAGTGAACTTGGATTTATATGAATAAAGTTATCATTTTCGGTGTTGTGATTCTCTCTCTCTATATTTTTTTTTCTATTGGTATTCGTTGTAATATTTATGTTTCTTCTTTTGATAATACATATGGTACCTTGCAAGTGGTACCAAAGCTCTTTCCTCTATAGAAATCATGGGTAATTTTTTTTCAGGGTAGAGATGTGTATTGTCAACATATTTAAAGCACAAATATTTGTTGTTAAGAATGTAAATCCACGACTGGGGAATACTACACTCAGGAAATACAGATGGTTTCATAGGGTTACTTGAAACAAATGTTTCACCTTGTTGGAAACCTTTGTAGCCCTTGTCGATGCCCCTTCAAGTAGTACCACATCATACAAAATCTGTACACAACCATCACTCTCACATACCATCAAGTATATCGGGAGTCCCCTTGGTCTCCTGAAACTAAATCTATATTAGTTGATTGACCTCCTGACTACTATCGTGACATCGAGAACAACACCCGGGAAGATACTCTCTAGTACCTGAGTAATAAGGTAGTATGGATAAGGGTGTGGTCGAGCCTCTTTAGTTGGTGCCTTGAGATATTGGGTTGAGTACTACTAGTCTACCCCACACATATATGAGAGAGTTATAACACAAGGAAAACCCTTGTCTGCATGATCCCTACAAACCCTAACCCTTAGGAATGAAACATAACAGAAAATGAACATAAGGGATATTTTGTCGCGCAACCTTGCCTCCTGCATATTGGTTGTGAAGTCCTTTTTCTCCAATATGTCCCATCCTATTATGCCATAACATGGTCGGGTCGAATTGACGAAGACTTTTCGAGTCGGTTTGAATTGACTTATCTCGAGATGATTCGAGTCAAGATGAAATTGAGTCAACTTCAGGAACAACAATGTTGTTGCATCCAATTGAGTTAACATTGCTTAACAACTTGTATAAGGTTCCAATCTGAACTCCTTTCATTAAGATTATCGCACCTATGACCATTTTGTACATATCCTTCTAGAATAGAGTGTGCACTCTTGCATCACCCATTTTTCTAACAGATACCAGGTTTCTTTCCAAACCTGAAAAATGCAACACACTTGGAAGGGTTCTACTCCTCCCATCATGTAGTAGTAGTCATACTCTTCCCCGTCCATCAATTTTGGTTGTCGATTCATCCCCCAGGAACACATCTCCTCCTTAATATCTCTCATATTTGCAAAACCATTCTCTATGAGGTGTCATATGATAGGATTCTCCTAATTCGATCAACCAAACATCTTGATCCGACTATGTACTAGTCGACACTAGATACACATCACCTTCTTTATCTGGAGTAGTCTTTCTCTTAGTCAGTTTCTTCTCATCATATCCCACACTGACTTTCATTTCCTTCGACTTGCAGTCCCTTTTGTAATGCAAAACTTTATCACATTTCCAGTTTCTTCTCGTCAATTGAACTGATGATTTTTATCTACCTTTCAACTTAGACTTTCTATTGGAGAATTTTCCTTTATCTCTGTCAACCTCTCACCATTAAAGGATATTTTTTTCGATCCTTTCATGTCCTTTCATCTCATTTCTTCTAAAAATAAAGATGCAACCATGTCTTCTAGCGCTAATGTGGTAAAAATACTCCCTATAGCCACGACTAAGCTATCCCAAGAGTCTGGAAAATAACATAATAGGATAATACATTTCTCCTCCTTAGTGATTTTGATATCTACAGATGATAAATGACTTAATATTGTGTTAAATTCATTCAAATGCTCAATTACCGAACTACCATCACTCATCCTCAGAAGATACAACGTATTTCTAAGGAATAACTTATTTACCATGGATTTCAACTGGTACAAGCTTCCCAACTTGTCCCATAGTTTATTGGTCGAGTCAAATCATGCTCCTTTCCCTTATTTCGAGTTTCTCTCATTATTCCCTTGACATACCTATCATAATGGTACCTAGATAGATTGTTTCCCATTGTTCTCAATCTACAAGGAGATATTCAATTTTAAGCTTCCAAAGCTCAAAATTTTGGCCATTGAATTTTTCGATCTCTATTCTCGAGTTACCTGCCATTATTTTCAGAACAATTTAAATATCTATGACTTATGACTCTTACTATACCTATGGTTTAGCTCAGATCCAAGATTTTCAAATCAAGCTCTGATACCACATGTTAGGAAAATAGACTTCCATGCTAAACCTACTAGAAGAGAGGAACACAAATTAAAGTTAGCAAGTAAATGACAAAGTAATCACACAGTACACAAAGATTTTACCCTAAAAACCCAACTGAGAAAACCAACATTCCTTGAGTGTCTATCTCTCTTGTTGTTTTATTCATTCAAGGTAACATGTTACATGCCTAACCTTGGTCTACACCTAAGACACAATCGACAACATACCTTCTTGCTTTACACAAGAACAACCCTACAACCAATTTGGCTTACATCTACATGACCAACAACCTTTATCAAGTTGATCTAAATATTATTGATTAGCGATTATATTTTAAACTATTACATCATGCCTTATTTATAGGATTTACAGTAGGAAAAACCCTAAACAAAGGCACCCTAAAAATGGTTACAGATCCACACAAATCATTGTCTAAAAATCTCGCGAATCTTGAGATTCTGTTACAGTCAACTACCAGTCGGATTACCAATTGACTATCGGTTGTCCTACATTTTGTCCTCGGTCGGTTTCCACACGACCTCCTATCCACCTCTTATCGTTTGACCTCGTCGACTTGTTTTTGATCACTTCAACTTCAAATTTGCTCGATCGATCACTTCGACCTTCGAATTTATCTCTCAGTCAATCCACCTTGACTATACTTTCACTTCAAAGAATATAACAACTAAACATCTCCAAGGTTCAGGAGGTTGACAACACTATTATAGCCTGCACGACCATTCTTTGTACCCTCAAAGAAAATTTGGTCATGGCTCAAAATCGCATGAAGCAACAAGCATATCAGGGTCATTTAGAACATCAATTTGTTGAAGGGGACTAGGTATTTCTTCGTCTGCAGCCTTACAAGAAAACTTCACTCAAAGATGAACATTGTCAGAATCTCAAGCAAATTTATATGGTCCTTATTCAATTCTCAAGCAAGTGGGACCAGTGGTCTACTAGTTATCTCTTCCCAATCATTCTAATCTCCATCCTATTTTCCATGTCTCATGCTTAAAGAAAGTGATTGGAACTAAGTGTCAAACTCAAACCAATCTCCTTGATTTGGATGAAGAAGAATCCATTTGATTGCAACCACAAGTAGTATTGGACTAGCGTGAACATCGTCTTTGTCGATGCATCGTCAAGGAAATTTTGTTTCAGTGGAAAGATGCACCACCAGAAGATGTCACTTGGGAGTCGACTACGATTCTACAACAATTTACCCATCTCAAGTCTTGAAGACAAGGATATTTTCAAGGGAGAGGGTATGTTAGGGACCTAACCTCCCTAACCCTTCACGTAGATAGAATAATATTCTTTCTATGTAGTAAAGGACAACATTAATAAATAAGGCCTATATAATAATGTGAACAAGTCTAATGTAAGAAGACTTAATAGAAGCTTTCGCTTCTAGAAAGATCTTCCTCTAGAATGTTATTTAAAAGATATAATACGTATAAATAGAAGTAGAAGGTATGAGAAAGTCTTGTCTTGATAATTATTGTAATATATATTTTCTTTGCTAGAGGTTGTGCCCTCGAAGAGGCAAGTGAAATTGGATTTCTATCAATAAAGGTATCATTTTTGTGTTTTGATTCTCTATATTTTATTGTTTTACTGGTATTTGTTGCAATGTTTATGTTTCTTATTATTATGATACATCTGGTACCTTACAAAGACACCTAATGTGAATTGCTTACATGGATTTTGTATTAAGTTGTGGCTTACTTTATATGATTCTAATCGCTCTTGTATCTTGTAGTTATTGGTCTTACCTAATTTTGTGAACCTTGCTTGATGATGATTCACCCTTGATATGGTCCTTTGGAGGACATATTCATGCATGTACCTTGGATGTTGTACACAATACAGAGGACATTACACCTTTGATGATGAGCATTGGGCCAAGTGATGACTTAGCATGTTCTGTGATACCCTTTGGCACTCATTGGACCTTAGACATTGCAAATATGAGCTAGGACACTGAGCATAAAACTCGATATGTCACTCAGGGGGTAGGAAGCCCACACACTTGGAAGTTGCACCATTTTGAGGATATTAGGGTTTGGATGGACCCCATTGTCCTTGATGGTGATAAGGAACCTCTTTGGAGAGGTTATAGACTCCTTCCTATGATGAGATTATTCTTAGACCTTGGGACATTGAATATTTTGATGGTAATGTCATGCTTGAGGTGACTTGATGCTTGCTTGGGCCGACCTAGCATTGATTATGATGAGTTGGCACTTGATGGATGATGAGACATAACCTTTGATGCAGGGATGTGACCCTTTGATGATTCTCTACACCTTTTGAGGAGAGACATGACCTTTGTACCACTTGGAGGATGAAGTCACATGGACATCACCTCCCTTGGATATTCTCACATCCACATGTGTGACCTTTTGAGGAGACGTTTTTGTGTTTTAGCATTATATTTTTATGTTGGAGGTTATTTTTGGGGTTGGCCTAGACCTATCCACATTCTATCATGGATTGAATGTATTTTAGGGGCTTTTAGAGAGGTAAATCGCTAGGGTTTCCTTGTATATATAGGCTAGTGCCTCCTCAGTTGTAAATCATAACTCATCTTGTGGAGAATCACTTCTACACTTGGCTTCTTTACTTCTCTCTCACTATGTAGTACATGTGACCACTTTTTGGAGAATGATCAAGTGGATTATTTGCAAATGTTTTGTGGATGATTACATTTCTAGGGTTTCTTCATGCTAAACTATTTGAGTCTAGTAAGTGTTCTTTTCAAGTCTTGCATAGTTTATTCTTGATGTATTAAGTAAGTGATTTATCAAAGTGGTAATTTTGCATGCTATCCTATTTCTCTTGGAAAAATCTTGTTTTTAAACCCTAAGGAAGATTTGTTGTGGACTATCTTCCATGTTAGTTCAACCATAAAGTATTTTCCTTTCCTTTTCTCTTCGTAGAAGTTGCATGTTAGACTCCAACTAGTCTTTTCTCCATTGCAAGTGACTTAAACCTTAAACCTCCCTCTCTCCTTGATGTATTGTGCTAAGTTTGGGTCTATTTTCATTGCATCTTCATTTATTTACTATTCTTAGCTTAACGCTTGCATTTTTTTACCTAGGATCATCTATGATATCATTTAATGTTGCATTATTGCAATTTTTATCCATTAGGGCTTGACATCTTGCATTAACTTAAAGTAGTTTCATGCCATTTCATTTCAACAATCATTAGTTATTGGTTTTATAGTCTTTTAGCTTACATTTAATATCTATTTTATTACATCTTTGCTAATTTTAGGACTATTTTACTATTGTTGTTATAAACTTGTTATTTGTTGAAGTGAATCATCTCTCATTTCAAGTTTTATTATAGCCTTTTATTTTCCTTTGATAACTAGTGTTTCAGGGTATTTATTTGAATCATTTGTTGTGGTGGATATCGTTCATTGTCATAGAAACACCCCTCACACAGACATTGAATTTTCCTTGTTTAAACCACATTGACCCATCCTTGAACCTTGATGTAGTTGGTGGTACAATCAAAGTAACCAAGATAAGGGGTCATAGAATTTGCTTCCCTTTCTATAGGATCCTTTGAGGTTACAAGGGAATCCTCCCTTCTGTTGGATATCAATCCTTCACTAAAACGAAGGAAGTAATTGCTTAGGTGAAAATGGAAAGTACTTCCATATATTACACTTATCTTTCATCTTGTGAAGGATTTGCACAAGTGCTAGATTGGAGTGATAACATTTTGGTGTCCTTACTGAGGATATTTGAGTCATTATTCCTGTGATTTTGAAGTCTTTTCTTCAACACTCTCTTGGTAAGCTTACATTAAAGCCTTACTTAGATATCTTATTTGGCGAATCCATTAAGGGAAGAATCCATTTATCTTATGCACATATTGATGAGCCTTGTTTAACAATATCATTTGGTGACTCCAAAGAATCCAAGTGTTTGGAACACTAATCAAGAGCCATATAGAATATTTGTTAAGCCTACCAAGGTCTACAAGAGAATATCTCCTCACAATTCCCTTGTAGTAAAATATTTATTTGGAGGAAGACTTCCTTTATCTCAAATGGCTCAATGACCATGGGATACCAATGCCTTCAAAATTTAGATATGACCTTTAGCAAACTGGGTTGAAAGGACAATTTTCAGGAAAAACAAAGTAGTACTCCAGGGAGAAGGTAGAGGGAAATTTTCCTCACCTCATTCAGTAAATATTCCTGGGACCAAAATCCTCCATAAATGTGGAGGTATGATCTGGATTGGATCATTATATTATTTTTCATCTACATTATTACTTTCTTGGTGGAAAAGTTAGAGGAATCAACTTGTAGGGCCATTTTGGTGGCTGGTCCAACTCGAATCAACTTATAGGAATCAATTTCTAGTGGAATATTGTTATAGAAAAAATTTCCTCACCCCATGCAACTTGCTTAGATGGCCTTTCCATTTCCCTATGAAAACTTGAAGTCCCCATTTTTACCTTCCAGAGCCAAAAAAACACATTTTTCCACATATACATGCCCTATTAGTTAGACAACAAGTGTATACGCAGGTTGCTCCACTACAACCCACATGCATCAGGTTTGGTGCTCAAAATTAAAAATTATGTCAGGTTTCCATGTCATGTCACGAGATCCACGATCCTTGACCTTCCATATACTGCAAATGCTCCGACTTGGCACTTCAGTTCCATTTGAAGGCTATAAATTGAGCCATATCCAAGCCTTGAGGAGAGAATTCAACTTTTGAGATAAAATATACTCTGGAGAAATTTCACTTCATATTGAGTCTGCATCCATTTATCCTTTAAAGTCTGAACTCATTGTTCAGCCCCCAAGCTCTTTCTTCTTTGTGATGGATAACCTCATTGTCTCCTTTATATGAGCTTGTCTTTGGTGGGGGATTGAAGTGGTGGAGGCCCAACTGGAGGGACTTAGTTTCTCAGTTCCAAGATGTGTCATTACAGAAGTTTGTCACCTATATACTTCTATTGATTATTTTAATAGAAACTATTTTCTCGTGCAATTGATATCTTGCAAATATTTGAATTATTATTCCATGGGCGTATTTTTCATGTATGTTAATGGATTATGCTAATCTATATGATAAAATTATATATTATCACCATATGCTTGCGTATATTGGTTGTTGACGACAACTTGTAGGTATAAATCTTTGAGTTGCACACTCAACGGTGGTATTCATCGAACGTCCGAACGAGGTAGGCTCTTAACCTTGTCTTATTAGCATTTCATTTATATAGCATACTTGAGATTAGAGTTGATTTTTGTGTGTCATTTCGTCTGTTGTGGTTTACCCCATGCCATAGAGATATTTTCCTCGTAACAAATATCCAACGACATTTTAAAAATCAGATGGAGAACATAGGAAGGGAGAATATGTTGAAGCTTGGTTGTTGGGCATGAAGAAATATTTCCAGTTGCATGACTATTCATCGAATGTAGAAGTCATAATTGCAACCTACCATCTTCAAGGAAAAGCATCTACATGGTGGGATTAGCTCAAGAAAGTTAAGCACATTAATGAGAAGAGGATCTCATGGAGGGAATTCAAAAAGTATTTTTCAGAAGAAATACTTGTCAGAGCAATATTATGACAAGAAAATGAAAGATTTCTTTGAACTCAAGCTTGGAAGCATGACAATGGATGATTATGAGAAGAGATTCCTTGAAATGTTGAGGTATGTTGACTTCATAAAGGATGTGAAGGTAAAAATACAAATATATATGAGTGAGATATATTCTTTTAATAGTGATAAAATTCATTTTGATGAGACCAAGACCTTGGAAGAAGCTATAAGAAAAGATAAGTATTTGTATGAGAAGAACAAAGGAAGAGCCCCTTTTGAAAAGGCCTGGGATGATAAGAAGAGAGGCAAGATGGACCAGAGAAAGAAAGGATTAAAACCACCATTTGTTAGGAATAACTCTCAAACATATCAACAAGGGAAGCCAACACAAGGTGAACATAAAATGACAGATTCCTTGGGGAAAAGGCCAAGAAAACATCCCGTGTGTTGGGGATGTGAAGGAGACTACTTGTATAAATATTTTCCTCAAAAAGGAGAAAGGATGAGGACTATGCATAACATTGAGGAAGTTGATACAATGGACAATATGGGTAGGAGAATGCCAAGGATTTATGCAACCTTGGACAACAGACAAGAAGACTACCAATCCCACATGACCGAGGTAGAAGTTAAGATTGATAATCATCCCATTTCTATTTTAATTGAGTTTGGAGCTATTCATAGCTATATAGATTCGAAAATAGTTGAAAGGTTTAAATTGAAATGTAAGCATGAAAAGTCTTGGTTGGTTCAACTAGCCATTGGAACCAAGAGGAAAATTAATGAACTTGTCAAGGATTTCCCAGTAAAAATGAATGTATTTAGCACTAAGGTATATTTGAACATCATACCACTTGGGTCATACAATTGCTTAATTGGTATGGAGTGGTTGGACAAGCATTGTGTTGTCCTAGATTGCTACAACAAGGCTTTCCCATGCCTTGATGAGGAAGGGAATTCAAGGGTGGTTCAAGATATCCCAAGACCTATATCTATTAGAGAGATTTCAACATTGCAACTAAAAGGAAGTTTTAGAAAAGGGTCCCAAATATATGCAGTCCATATGGAAGAGATAACAAAGGATAAGGGGCCAAGTCTTGAAGCCTGTCCAATTTTAAGGGAATATGAGGATGTGTTTGGGGAGTTTCCAGGATTTCTACCAAAGAAAGATATTTATTTCTCTATTGACTTAATTCCAGGAGCTTCCCTAGTGTCCAAATATCCTTACATAACGAGCACACCAAAGCTAAAAGAGTTGCAGATGGAGCTACAATAATTGCTTAAGAAGGGGTACATACATCCAAGTGTCTCACCCTGGGGTGACCCAATGATTTTTGTGAAGAAAAAGGATGAAACTTTGAGGTTTTTTATTGAATTAATACATATTAATAAGGTTATTGTAAAGAACAGGTACCCTCTGCCCTGGATCGATGATATTTTCGATCAATTGAAAGGAGTGATGATATTTTCCAATATTGACTTGAGATCAAGTTACCAACAAGTAAGAATCAGAGAAGAAGACACCAATAAGACAACATGCAGGACACGGTTTGGCCATTATAAGTTTGAGCAATTATGGGTTACTGAAAGCACGTTTATTTATTTATATGTTAATTATCCACATCATTTGTATTAGATTAAAAATAAATATACAGGGAGAGTATTGTTGGTCTTCCACTTGGGAAAGAAAACCAACAAAGAAATGTCAGTTTGTCAAGTTTAGCATCTTTTAAAACCATTATGTCTCAAAACTATAGAACATTAATAACAAAAATTATGAGCAGCAGAAAAAATTCTAATGTAAGCTATCATACTAATAATTGAAAGGAAGTGGGGTAAGAGAACCCAGGTCTCTGTAACTAGAAAAACGAGAATCTACACTAAGATCCATGAGAAAATTAAACTAGAGGAGGATGGTCCTCTATTACAACAACCTGTGGTTGTGGATAATTCAAATTGGTGAAGTTGAGACTAACTATCTTTTCTTCTAGCAGGAGCTTATGATCCACGAGATTTACCTGGAGCTACACATTGTCCAACTAGAGGATGATTTCTTGATGGCCTTCATTCCTCTCCACCATAACGTTTCCCATTAACATTTTTAAATGCCAGTATATATCAATGGTTTTGAAGTATCAAGATTCTCGAGCCTGCACAAAGCCAGTATTAGGTACCCAGGACCGAATGTTGTCTTTTACCTCGTCATTGGAAATGAAATGTCTAAGAACTCAGACGTTTTCTTCAGCAAGGTCAATTTCAACTTGAGTTTCTGGAGGGTTGTGTGCATGGTAGTCAACAACCAGATTATCTGACACAGAGATATCCCTGGAGCCCAAAACTCTATGGCAACTACCCCGAGTGTGACAATGGGATCCCCCACGAGCCATAGGAGCCATCATAATGGGAAGGTGATAAAGGAATCATAGCAAGTTAGAGACAAAGGGCTCTAGAGATGCAAAGAGGGTAAGCAATAGGGGAAGTGGTCAAGGAGGGGGGAAAAATAGCCCATTAGAACGCTCGGGGGCAGGACAGAGCAGGAGAATTCCCATTACCTTAGTTGTAGGTTCCATAACTAGCGATAAACTCAACCATAGTACGAGGAGCTTGGGGAGGACAAATGAGGGGATTAGGTTGTAGAGAAAGGACATCAATGAGCTAGAGCATGAGGTTGGGTGATGGCACATGAGAATTAATGAGGGAGGGGAGGACCAGGTGTTCATTACAAGAGCACGAGGGGAGGGGGCGGGGGGGGGAGTGGTTGCGAGCCTCTAGGAGAAGCCCCATCATTGGATCACTTTCCAAGCACCCGATCTAGGAAGATGCAAGCATGTTTATTAGACTGCACTTGTGCTATTAAATAGTTATGTTAAATTGCATAGGCGTTTTAAGCATGCATGCATTTGATTTAATTGATATCAAAAAATTCTAAATTATTGGGTTTAGAGGAGATGTTATCAGATAATAAATTAAACTGACTTAGATCCATCTTAAACAAGAAGCTATCAAGCATTTAGAGAGATCAAATTTCTTATATATATATATATAAAGCTTTTGTCTCTTCTTTTGTTTATGATAATCACCTTCTTTTATTAGATGTTTTTGTTTATATATTGTTTTTTTCGTATTTATTTTATTTCTAATTTATTATCATTTTATTTTTATTTTTTAATTTTGTTTATATATATCTTTTTATTTTAATATTTATAAGTATATAAATGATTTATTTTATTTTATTTATAAGTTTATAATTTTTTTATTTTAATATTTATAAGTAGATCATGAATTAGGCTTTCTATTTTATTTACATGTATATGAGTTGGATAATAACTTTACTTTCTAATAAAACATCCTTTATAAATTTATTTACATATAGATAAATCATAATTTTTTTCCTTTTATTTTTAAGTAAAAAAGGATAGTACCTACTATATTAAGTTGACGGAGAAACATAGACAAAAATACACAGAGATATTGTTGTCTTGAGCCACCAAAAATGTTGTCGTTTTACCGGAAACCAACATAGTTTGGGGTGAAATATGTCTAGGAAGATAAGCTAAAAATTGTTTTTCCCTCTGTCCTGCCCGAAGGAAACCAGGACAGATGACCATAGTTCAAGTTACCATTGAGCAACAACATGATGAAAAACAAACTAGCATAGGAAAACTCAGATACTCGGTGATCTGTCGCAATTTCCTTTCTGACACGTGGATCTGGCCGGGATGGAAAACGACTGTGCACACATTGGACATTTCCGCTTTGTTGGGGCATTGGAGTACGCATCAAGGAGAAGGTCCAGATGTTGTCCCATGAGGAGGGCTCTGTGCTCCTGGTCTGCCATGTGGCCTCGGAGTTCGAACACGAGAGCCAGATGCTCTACACGGAGGAGTGGACCATGCAAATCATTGTTTATTGCCTTGCCGAAGGTTTCATTCCCCACTTCCACGTTCATCCCTGCTCTGGCCTCGCCCACGTTCATCCCTGCTCTGGTCTCGTCCACATTCATTTCTGCGCAGGCACTGTTCCAAGCCTCATCATCGCTCATTACCTTCTCAACATGGCAGGTGGGGTTGTAGTCACCCAGCCACGGTATTTCTTCTACATAAAAAATTGGGAATTCTTCTGCAGGCTCTCCCTTCAGACTGCTTCCAGCCTGTGTTTCAGGCTCAGTGGCTTGAGGTTCCAAGGTGGTCGCGAAATCCTCTAGGCACGATGTTTCTTCGACGTAACAGGTTGGGAACTCATCCACAACTCCTCCCTTCAAACAACTTCCAGGCTCAATTGCAAGGGTGTGTGTGCTACGCTCTATCCTAGGCTTAGTTATAGTGGCATGGAGTGCCAAGCAGTCGGCTCTTGCTCTATGCCGGAGGATGGAAG
>SNQJ01S0004609.1:127159-143058 GCA_010110895.2 Picea sitchensis | reverse complement strand
TATATATATTAAAAAAAAAAAAACAGGGTGGTTGTTAAATTACCCTATTCAGCGATTTGTTTAAGAGAAAAAGAACGAAATAATAAGAAATCTCAAGCAATAACAATTAAAGTTGCTAATTTAGTCGTACTTAACTGCCGCGCATCTCATTCAAGGTAGAAAATTACTGCATGTGCACTCTTTTCATGTCGGCAAAAAATGCTTTTGACGACAACTTTACATGTTAAATACTTGCATTCAAATGAACACCCTCTTGCTCTAACTGCAAATCCACCTTCATAACCACATATTGCAACTTAAAATCCATCTCTGATCAAGAAGAAAGATTAGAACTCTGGCTCTGTAGAGTGTCAGCCTTATCAATTCCCATGGAATTGAAATGTGAACTAGATGCTGCAGTGCCCGCTGAATACACGGACTTCTCTGCCAAATTGCTGCAGAAGGCTGCTGGATTCAGGTAATTATGGCGACTACCACATAAGCCGTTTATGGCAACCGGGAGCCCCACGGACGGAGAATCGGGCGTGAGAAGGGCGGAGGGCATGTTATTGCTGCCGATTCGGCCGGGCCGCTTTGGCCGTGGCTTCAACCGAGACGGGGCGGCCCTGCTGCTACCTTCGAGGGGAAAACCCGTCATCTGCTGAACCATTGCTTGGAAATCAGCGGGATCTGCCCTCATAATCTCGATTGGAGCCCTGTTACCCCTTCGCGACCGCCTCTTGCCGATGAAATTATTCATCGCCGGGATGGATCTCTGATTATTACAGGATCTTGACAACGCCTCTGCGGGCGGGGTTTGATTTACCCGAGCCATCGAATCCGAAACTTCCAGGCTTGCTTTCGCTTCCTCGGCGGCCTGGGAAGGGCTGCCCGGATCACAACTGGACACGGAAGACGACGTTACCTCGCTCGTGGAAGGTCCTGCATTCTTCCCGTTCGAAGTCCCGATGATGACTCCTTCGTCTGGTCTGGAGTTCAATGCCCTCTCCAGCGCCCTCGTTACGATTTCCATGTCTCTTTTGGAGGCCTGGAAGATCCACGCAGCGTCAGTGTCCTGGTTTTTTGCCGTATCGGACGGCTGGATTCGCCAGGCAGCCAAGGCTTTTTCCCTCAATACGCTTCTGCTTCTGGAGGGCATTGGCCGCTTCAGGCTCGATCCCGTGACCTGGTCCATCACCGCTCTGCTTCTTTTCTGAATGTACATTCATTCATAGAGAAAACAAGAATAAATAAGGAACGAGGAGAAGTCCTGAAAGCATAGCCTCTGCCCGTGAGCATGTAAATACAGGTGGGAACGCAGTCCCTAACTTGTCAGAACAAGGTAGGCTATCCATGTGTATGTTAGCTGTCTTTTACATATTACTTTTATAAAATCTTCTTTTAGAAAAGCTTATAAAATTCCTATTTATAGGATATTGACTTACTTGGAAATATTATTTAGGGTAAAAAGTCATTTTTAATTTTGAGGAAAACTTTAAATTTCTAACCCATATTTACTTACTTTGAGATATTATTTAGGTTAAAATTCGTTTTTAATTTTGATAAAATTTAATAGTGATTTTGATTAACTAAAAACTTTTTTTTATCCATATTTTTTTTTTCTTGAATAAAAACTATAAATTATTTACAAATAATAGTCAATAAAAATCATATTTTAATTTGTGAAAATAAGAAGGAAAAAAAAAATTCAACTCAAATTTTATAAATAAGTGTGTACAACTATATAATAATAATAATGTTAATGTCCCTGTTAAGCCACACAACAATACAATAATTTGATGTATGAGATCCTCTTGTTTGTGGGACAAGAGATCCTTTATGTGCATTGATTTGATAACCTCCTAAAAAAACCACATGTTCTTAACCATTAATATACATATATACATATATTAATTATTTGGTTAATTTAAATAAATATAATTATTTTTATAATTTTAATAGTTATATATAATTATAATTAATACCATGTTATGATATTAATTATTAATATACATTATAATAACAAATAAATATTAATTATTTAATTAATATAAATAATTATAAAGTTGTGAATCCAATTTAACTTAGTTGTTGTGTGTTGAAGTGTTATCTTTCTCAACTAAATTCTATTCTTATAAGTGAACATATATAATAACTATTCTCAATAATAATTTAATATATATTATTAAAAATATTAATTATAACTACTTATTATAATATATAGTACTAACTTTTGTAAAAAAAAATCAAAAACTAAACTTTATTTCAATTCCTAGATTTATCAACAAGTTGTTTTTAATGGATAACCTCCATCATGAATTAATTAATGATTATCCACTTACTTTGTCAAAAAAAAAATGGGGAACCAAGTTTTAGTACAATCCCCTATAATTTTAAGAAGGTTGTGCTTTGGAAAGGACGAAGATAGATGTTATGTTCCCCCAATTTATTTACATTTGCAAGTAAATTGGAAGGCAATTCAATGCCCATTAAAGTCTTGGGCTTGACAATGTGAGATAATGGAAACTCGAGGCTTTGTGCTAAGACATTTCGCAAGTCTTGTGGCTTTGATTTTGTTAGATCTTGGTTGTGGCTCTAGAGGAAGTTTTTGTGGTGGTCTCTGTTTGTCCAGTGGTGATCACGATGGTGGCTTCAATGAGGATTATAGGGACGATCCTGTGGCTTTATTTAGAGGTGGTTTCTTTGGTGGATTTGGAGGGGGTCTTTGTGTCAGTTCTTTTATGTGGAGTCTTCCTGTCTAGTTTCCAGTGAGGTCTCTGTCTTGTGTTGGCCGGTAGTAGATTGAATCCATTTCGAAGTGTTGGGGCTCCATAAAATTTTAATGTGGTTTTTTCGAAGGAATCTTCTCCTTTCCAATGGTTGGAACCTCCTTCTCTTTCAAATGCAAAGAGATGGTAAGGAAAGCTATGAATCATTGGTCTTTTCTCTTTGATAATCCTGTAGCGGATCTTTAGGTCCAAGGTATTTGGAAGTTCTGGAGTGAAAAAAAGTTTCAATTTGAAAATTATAGGATCCTCGAGCATAGGTTAACCTAGGTTGGCATGGGATTTCCTAGGCCGCCTCTTCTCTTCTTCGAAATCTGGCCTGTAGATCCCATACTTTGGTTCTTTCTCCTTTTATGGAATTGCTCTCTAGTTTTTGATATGGTTGGTTTTGAAGTTATGGAAGCCATGGGTAGTGGAGAAAATAGAGAATTTCAGTGAGTTCTCTATCGACATGAGGAGATTACACAGGCTAACAATGGTGCCTTGTTAGTAATTTCTTAAAAAATATTTGATCTGGAGCGAGTTTGTTCCACTCATAACACCAATATTATGAGTATTTTATTGCTTATGAAGCAGAGAATTAATGCTTTGAAAATGGAATACAATAGATTTCACTATTTATTTCTTTCTTAGTGAGTGGAAAATCCTTCAATGACATGTATCAATCACAGAACAAAAAAACTCACTCCAAATAATTTTGAAAGAAGAAGAATCGATCCACTAGCTTCATGATACTATGAGTTGTTAGCTTTAAATCGATTCTAAAATATGCGGAATAAAATCTCTTTAAAATAATCGAAATTTAGATGCCAAATGGATCATACCTCCGACCATTGATGCTGCTTGAGTTTGACTAATTGCTGTAGAAGTTTTCCCAGTTCCACTCTAGTTTTGCTTTCAGTATGGCACTTCCAAGCTTTGCTCACTCTGATTGATGGTGTAAGACTGAAGGGAATTGATTGAATTAAGCAAGCTTGGGGACCAAACAAAAGTCTTTATAGCCAAGCTTCCATCAAGCTTCTGTTGGCTATGTGTTAACTGTTCCACATATCTAGGTAGAGAACCATAGATGGAGTAATGGACCATTCCAGAAGCTCCCAACAAGAAAACAGTTACATCCTATTGGTTTCTGAATGAGCTGTGGTAGTTGAATATAGTTCCAGTTGGTTTCGGCGGTTCAATATGGTTAAGGGAGCTTACATTCTCCCACTTGGTCCATACTTCCAATCTTAATGTCTCATCTTAAAACCTATTGATAATCTGTATTAAGTAATAGATACATGAATCATGGCGATAAGTCCTCTTATGATGAGTATTATCTTCCATGNTATTATTTAGGGTAAAAAGTCATTTTTAATTTTGAGGAAAACTTTAAATTTCTAACCCATATTTACTTACTTTGAGATATTATTTAGGTTAAAATTCGTTTTTAATTTTGATAAAATTTAATAGTGATTTTGATTAACTAAAAGCTTTTTTTTATCCATATTTTTTTTTTCTTGAATAAAAACTATAAATTATTTACAAATAATAGTCAATAAAATCATATTTTAATTTGTGAAAATAAGAAGGAAAAAAAAAATTGGGTATCTAAAAGTTTTAGTTACATGTAATTATTTAATTGTTAATTATGAAAGACTAATATCTTCGTAATCAAGATCTCTATATTTTCAAAAAAATGTGCTAATATGAAAAAATTTAACATTGTGTGGATAATTGATTTGACATTTAACACAATTAATTTTATAATTTTTTTTATTAATAATAATCCACATTAAGGGAGGTCGTGTTCATTGTTCTTTCCTCTCTTCCCTATGTATATGTAGGGAGGTCGCTTTCCAGAAATCGTTTGAGTCTGTAGAGAGTCATATGATGAGGGATTTGAATTTATCCAAGGATCTTTGTGATGATAGCATAAATTCAGCCCGGTTTTGGAATGACAGTTAAGACAAAGATGGTTTCCTAAAAAAGCGGTTTGGACGATCAAGTTTTTGAAAAATCCTTACATATAAAAATGCCTTTATCTCGATAACAATTTATATGAATATCCAAATAATATGTTTGGTTTTGATTTGCAATTAATTTTTTATTTTATATTTAAAAAATTCAATAATATTTAGTTTGAATAAATTATAATGATTTAAAATATATATTTATATAGAAAAATTAAATATTGAAATACATGTTTATTATGTCCTTGCTCGATATAGTAACTGTTCTATATTATTAATTAATTTCATTGATCATTTTTTTTTATTTTTTATTTAAAAAAATTCAATAATAGTTAGTTTGAATAAATTATAAACATTTTAAAAAATATATGTATATAGAAAAAATAAATATTGAAATACATGTTTATTATGTCCTAATTAATATTGTATATACATTTTTTTCCATATAATGTTTTTTTTAAGCTAAGTATGTTTTCTATTCCTATCATACAAAAAATGGTACAAGCATGCTTGTCACTAGGGAAATCAAACACATAACTAGTAAAAAATGTTCATAATAGAATACCCAAATAAGTCTTATAGTTTCCGGTACTAAGTAATAGAAGCCTAAATATATATGATAACAACCTAGAACATAACATAAAAACTATAAGAAAGAGTAACAATCACATGTTAGACATAAAACAAGACAAAGTTGTCTTAAGTTGGTTGAATTAAAGGATTTGATAGTTGGTTAATCCCCTTCCAAGATTTAGTGGGAGGAAAGGGGTCTTCATCGATGAGGATGGGATTGGAATGAGTTCCCTCTAACCCTGGAAGGTCTTCCCAAGTTATCTTTTCATTATTGTCACTACCCCACGGTTGTGAGACCACAATATCAATACCAAAGACGACTTTAAACATTGTTTCAAACTTATTATCTAGTAAATCTAGTTTGTGGAGGATGGACTTTTGTTGGAGGTCTTTTTCCTCCACCACTTGGGAAATGAAAGATTTGTTCTACCAATACAAGTTTGTAAGTCTGAATATCTTGGTGTCCCTAGTTCGAGAGAAACCAAGGCTTCCATCCCTCAAATTCTTCCTAAATTTGTTCTTTAGAAAGAAATTTTCTTTTATGCCAAATTGAAGTCTTCATTTGGGCTATTTCTTCTTTGACCTAAGAGGGTAATCTAAAATGGAAGTTACTCGCTGCTATATTGTCATCCTTCTCAGCCCTATTAATGTAAGAAGGAGCATCCTTGGGGGAGAAGTTCAAGGTGACTATTTTGGACTTCTTGATAGAATTTTTTTTACCAGGTTCCTAGTGCTGACCCTTGCCATCTTTAGGAGCCAAAAAGAAATCAGAGTGAAAAAAATATGGGGAGGGAAAGACACAAAGATTGAAGGTAATCCATGCTTTCAAAAGCCAAGGGGGAAATGGGTGATACTAGGGTCGTTTCAGACAGATGGAAGTAAATCGATTCAATAGGGGACAATTCCATCTTCAGATCACCCAACGGCCAAGGAAAATCCAATTCACTCTACTAGGTTTTCCAGGTTGCAATAGAACTAGAGTGTAGAGGTAGACCAAAATGAAACTTAGGAGAAAAGTCCAAATGAGAATAGAACTGACCAAGAGGTTCTAAACTGAGACACCATGACCGGGACCACTGAAGGATCCCTTTCCATACTTAGTTGATCGCCCTCTAGTAGTAACTAGAAACTTGTGATGTTCACTCTCAGAATATGCCTGAAATAATATAAAAAAAATTCCTTCCATGATTTCCCATGACCATCGTCCTCTCAAAGGTTCATGACATAGTACATTGCTAGGACAAATAAAACATCAATTAACACCCATACCTTGTGCCTCCACCTCTCTCATACTCAATACTTGCATTGTATTATGCGTGTTGGCTTCCGCTAGACACTTAGAGGGTGTGGTGGTGACCCTAATCGAGTGATTTTTTCCATATATTTTATGTAAGTATAGAATAAATTTATTTATTAAAAAAATGATTTATCTACCTTCTTATTAGTGCAACACCATGATGTAAATTTTAGACATTGTAGTGCGTAGGGTGGTAGAAGGGATATGTCATGGTTCTATGATATACTTTGGTACGTTAGTGGGAGCATTATTGGATTTTCATATGGTAGACAATCATTCAAATATGAAGGTTTTGTTTTGGTATGAACACTCTTTATTTCCAAGGCCATAGAGTCCTTATCTCAAAGGCAATGGTATTTTCTCACTAGATGGGTTGGTCTGTAAATGCGCTCTTCACTCATTGCAGAAATATATTAGAAACAACTAAAGATGTATAATGAAGCTAAATATGTGCAAAATGTAGGAGAAATCATGAATTATATGACAGTAGATGCTTACCATATTGGGGAATTTCACTTCGGGGTCCACATGAATTTTGGCGCTTCATATCCTAGGGTTAGATTTTTGGATGTCTAAGGTTTTCTGATTACTTCTTGATGCTAAAAATGCCTGGAGGCCACATTGTAATGTGCTCAAGCGAATGCGCATAGCCTCCATATCTCTTCTTAGAGATTAACTACCACCATTCAAGCAAGACTGATTCATTTTAAGCTTCATTGTATCTATGTGTTAATGTTATAGATCCGTGTTTCATTTCATTCTGCTCATAAATCTAGATCAGTGGTATCTGAGTGGTCTTCTCTTCATTTGTTTCTCTATGCATGTCACCGACGAGGTCAGGGTACACATAGTTGGCACTCGAACGAGTTGATCATTTGGAAGATCAACCTTGTTGAATTTGATGGTCGCCCATTGGGTAAGAAAACAAAGACAATAGGGAAGGATATCCATTTAAAATGTTGCTCGAGGATGCCCTCACATGATAGAGGAATGAGATGATGGATAATTTTGCGCAAATCCTTCGACGACTGCTAACAGACGATGCATCTTCCTCTAGCGGAGGCACCGCCCCCTTCAAGGTACATATCAATTTTGATATTCCTATATTTGAAGGTCAGATAGATGCAAATATTGTAGACAAATGGTTAAACCTTCTAGAAGGATGTTTTTCTGTGCATAACTTTTTCGATAGATAAATATTACATTTGCACTCCTTAAGGTCGTCCCCCATGTCAAAGATTGGTGGGAGACTTTCTGTGAGAAAAAGGCAACATAGGAATATCCACTATTTGTAGTCGCACCCACTTGGGGTTGTTTAAGGGACGTTACTAAGGAACAATACTACCCTGTTGAAAGTTATGATGACTTATATACAAGATGGACCACACTGCGACAAGAAAGGGACCAAAAAATGCGAGAGTTCACCAATGTCTTCCACACCTTGCACACCAAGTTGAGTATCAAAGACTATGAGTGACATCTAGTTCTCAAGTACTACAAAGATCTACATAGATACATCTAGATAGAAATGGAGTTTATGGACATCTCGTCCTTGGGTGCGGCCTATCAATATGCTGTCAAAATAAAGCATAAGCTTAAACAAAAGACACGACAGTTTGGGTCGATGAATCCCTCATAATAGAAGCAGGGAAAAGGCAACCCAACCCGTAGAACAAAGGATAGAGCAAGGATGGATAACCTCTGGACAACCAGTCCAAGATGTAAACAAAGAAGGAAAATGGGAAGACAAAGAAAGACACTCGGAAGTGGTGCGAGTTCCATAAGAGACCCAAGCATAACACTACTAAATTCCGCTCAAAGCAGTCATTGGTGGCCGAGGTGAAAGCCTCTAAATCCGATGTGGGTTCCAACTCTGAGTCAAAACCAGAAAAAGGGAGACATATCATTGATGCAGAACCTAGTGACACCGTTTCTACCACTAAGATTCAACCCAATGAACTTGATGAACCAGAGGAAGGTGAGTGCCTCTTTCATTCACAGATGTGGGTGAAGAGTACTCCATTGCAGTTCATCATTGATAGCGGTAGCCAGAAGAACCTCATCTTAGAGGAGGTCATCAAACGGTTGGCTCTACCGACAACATCGCACCCATAACCATACACCATCAAATGGTTCCTCCAAGGGAGAGATCTCTGCGTTAGCCAACAATGTCGCCTGCCCTATGACATCAAGCCCTTCAAAGATGAGGTATTATGTTATCTCACCCCCCTTGAAGTTTGTGATGTTCTTTTGGGACAATATTATTTATGGAAACGTCATGTTGTATAAGAGTCTAGGACTCGTAGTGTTTTTATTATTTTGGACAAGAAATTGTACAGGATACCCGAGGTAGTCCCACCTACTGCCATTTCCTTGATCTCTGCCAAGCAATGTAGGAAGTCATATCTCAGACCAGGAAGTTTTTCTTCTTCATGATTCACGCTCAAAGTGAGTGGAAGGTTGCAACCATATCCATGGTCTCCATGTTAGGTCTCTCCATGCAGCAAAAGCAAGTGGATAAGGTCACGAAAGAATACAAAGACATCTTCTCCTCACCCACTGGGGTAAATATTCATTGTCAGGTCAAGCATTTCAATCGATGTGACCTCCGATGCAACGTTATCCAATGGGCCAGTCTATCACCACTCTCTGTCAGAAAATGAGGAAATCAAGCGCCAGATCCAAGAGAGGCTCGAAAAGGGGCACATACGACCAAGATCATCACCTTGTGGAAGTCCATTCGTGCTTGTGCAAAATAAAGATAGAACGTTGCGACTTTTAATTGATTGTCGGGCCCTAAAAAAAATCACAGTCAGGAACTGGTACCCAATTCCCAGAATTGACGATCTCCTTGACCAACTCAAGGGGGCCAAATACTTTAGTAAGATTGATATGAAATTTGACTACCACCAGATCCCAATAGAGAAGACCGATGTATGAGACTTCCTCCAAGTCCAAAGAAGGCATTTTTGAATGGTTGGTCATACCTTTTGGCTTGACGAATGATCCAAGTGGATATCGGTGGCCACCCACCTATTCCACTGGCTTGAAAAATAGTTTTCCACCTTGGTAGTTTTTCGATAGTTTTTCGGGCTCCAAACTTTTGGGGTCGTTTTGAGGCCCTAAACGACGTTTTTTGTGGATTTGGGGCCCAGGTGAGTTTCTAAGGCATTGACCTGGGCTAGTCGAAAATTGTTATTATCAATTAGACCTCTCCAACGGGCTATCGTGTGCCTAAAATGAAGATTGTATGCAAAAATTACGACCCCGGAAAGTTGATGTACTAACTTACCTGAACGACGCCCACATGACTTTTGGCGCTTCATCTCCTAGGGTTAGGTTTTTGGATGTCTATGGTTTTTTGACATTGTTGTTCATTGTAAAAAGGCCTTCAGAGCCTCATTGTAACCATCTTCTTGAGAATGAGCACAACCGTCACATCTCTTCTCAGAGATAAGCCGCCACCATTCCAACAAGCTTGTTTTCAGCTGCATTTCACAGTTTCAACTTCTTTTCTTATTGAATAGAAAACCAGTTTTACTGTATCTTTGTTATTCTGTTTTAATCATCTTTTAATAATCTATATTCATTTCTTTCTTCTCATAAAATCTGTATCTGCCCCAACAACTTTCATGAGGATGATGGATGATATCTTGCGGCACTTCACCAATTCTATTGTGGTGGTGTATTTGGATGACATTCTCATCTTCAACAAGAGTTAGACGAAACACTTACAACATATTTAGTAGGTTCTGCACACTCTATGACAACACAATCTATATGAAAATTTGGGAAAATGATCCTTCGGCATGAACATGGTTCAATACCTAGGATAGATTGTTGATGAGCATGGGCTGCATGTCGATCCATCCAATATCCAGGTCATTCGTGACTGACCAACCCCAACCACACTCACTGAGCTTTGAAGCTTCTTAGGCCTTGCCAATTTCTATCGCAGATTCATTTTGGGATTCTCCCATATTGCATGGTCCCTTAGCCAAGTGACCAGGGGTTATGGCAAGGAAAATTTCATGTGGGACCAGTCACAACAGAAAGCATTCGATGATTTGAAGCAACACTTATGCTCAACCCCAATGCTCTCATTTCCCGACTTGCAATAGCCTTTTGAGATTGAGACAAATGCTTCAGAATATGTTGTGGGAACATTTTTCACTCAACATGGACATCTTGTGGCCTATCATAGTGAGACACTATCATATATCGTCCATAAGTACCCAACTTACGATAAAGAAATGTACTCCATTGTACAAGCCTCTTGCCAGTGGAGAAATTACATTTTGAGGAAGGAGACAATCATCCACACTAATCACAAGCCTATGTAGTTCATCCAGACACAAAAAAAATTACAGAATAACTGCCATCAGAAGTGGTCCACATACTTGCAACAGTTCCATCCCAACATCAAGTATAAGACAAGGAGCACCAACCACATTGTTGACTGCCTCAGTCGAACTCCAGTTGCAACACTAACCACGATGCTACACTCTTGTGGCCATGAGACCTCCGGATGGCCCCAAATCTATGAGAGAGATCTTGACTTTTCCACTTCCTACCATATGTTGGGCACAAACACAATTGTCATTGATTTCCATATTCGGGACAGGTTGTTGTGCAATTTGGGCCATCTTTGTTTCCCATAAAGTGAGTAAGCGAAGCTGATTTGGGAAGCTCACTACAGTCAAGTGACATGACCTTTTAGCATAGAAAATAAAGTGGCAATGTTGCAACAACATTTCTATTGGCTGAAAATTCAACATGATGTCAACAAATATATCGGGTCCTACATGCCCTGTGCCTTTGCCAAACCAACCATTAAGAAACACTACATGTACACCCCTCTTCCTACTCCCGACAGGCCTTGGGAATCCATCTCGTTGGACTACATGTCAAGACTTCCTTCAACCAAGCATGGAAATGACTATGTTTTTGTGGTTGTTGATTGATCTTTGAAGATGGCGATTCTGGACGCCTGCAAGAAGAGCATCATAACGGAGGCCACTTCGAAGCTCTTCTTCGAACAAGTGTGGGTACATTTTGGGACACCAAAAACCATCGTTTCAGATCAAGACAACCAGTTCCTCAACACATTCTGGTCAAGCCTATGGTCATTATTGGATACCAAGCTCACAAAATCCACTACCTTCCACCCCCAAACAGATCGCTAAACCGAGGTTGTCAATAGGATGATCATGCATATCTTGCACATGTAAAATTCTAAACATCCACACACATGGGATGAGAATCTTCCCTATGTTCAACAAAGTTACAATAGATCCATACATAACTCAACCAACCAAAACCCCTTTTAGGTGGGCTTGGGATTTCAACCATTGGGTCCCATGGATGTTGCACTACCCCTTGCATCCACATATGCATAATCGTTCCATGCTCAAACCGAAGTTGACAAAGCCACCTGGTTCACTGAACAAATCTAACACATCCGCCAACAGGTTCAGGATATTTTGCAGAAGTCCAATGCCAAGTACAAGTAGTTCCATGATCAATATAGGGTGCCACACAAGTTTCAAGTAGGAGATAAAGTTTAGTTTCACTTGTAGAAAGAATGCCTTACAAGACCCCATCGAAATCTTTGTCCACTTTGCTATGGACCTTACACCATCACCAAGGCTGTGGGTGAAATTTTTTTGAGCTCAACATTCCCCCCTTCCTTGGCTTGCACCTAGTGTTTAATGTGGACCTCCTTCGACCATACTTTCTGTTGGTCCTAAGATTTGCACCTAATTGCTAAAGGGCAGAGCTAGGCCACCTCAAGTTTTGGAATGGTTTGGTTTTAATGAATTAGGTTTTTTGGTTAGTTGATAGGTAGTTTTTCAAGGGTAGAAACCTGGTTGGATTGTTCGAACAATATCACTGTAGGTTCCCCTTAGCTGGTGGCATGCATTTTGATGAACAAGTAAGGATGTGAAGAATAGAAATAATGAAATAAAAGAAAGCATACAATGTCACTTATTGTATGAAATTTTAGACTTGAAATACTATTCCATATCTAAAACATGTATCTTGAAAAAAATCATCAAAACAAGGTTGTAATAAAATAAACTATCTACTGTAAACAATAGCCGAAACTGGGTTGCATAGAAATAAACAGTTCATTGAAACATTAGTTGAAAGGAAAAGAAACTATACATTGCATACGTTTCCAACTTGCATCTAGATAATATTAAGAACACACACAGATTTGAGAAGAAACACAATCTATCATCAAGACTTATATTCACTAGGTAGGAAGCTTTACGGTCATGAATTTCAGGTCCAACCAAAGTTCTGATGCTTGATCTCCCCAAAAATGGACCCTATTACATTCAAGAATCTGTTTATTTATCTCTATCCCAAGAGGGTTCGACCACCTATCTAGGTTCTAACTCTAATGTTCAACTTTACATCACAACTAGATCCACTAGATCCAACTTGACTTCCTCTCCTTAATTACAATTGTAAACATTTCTTTGACTTGAGTGAATTTGGTTTGAAGTATCAGTTCATGACTTCCCTCAATTTGACCTTAAAAAAAATATGGTTCATATCAAAAAGAAAATAACCTCTTATTACAATTGGCAGCAATATCTTTAACTAAAGAAACAAAACTCTATAAGTGCAATTGTAAGTAAAGATGATAACTAAAGTGGAACAACTCCATAACAAAGTCTTCAAAAGTTGTAGTTGGAAGTTGATTGTGCATGGATTCCCACATACTAAAATTGGATTCCAATATGGAATATAGGTGGATCAACTGACATAATTCTTTAATTCCTTTCCCCTTTGACAACAATTAACCTTTAACACTAGAACAAATGTCAACCAGAATTTGGCAAATTTATGGGAAAAACGACCTCAAATATCTATTCGATTCTCCCAAAAAGTGACACCTGTGTAAACACTGAGAGAGGTTTTTGTAAATGGGCTTGTTCCCAACAAAAAAATATTTCAGTTTTCAAACATTCACCTCCAACTGTTCAAAAAGCGCAGCCAAATATAATGAGAAAAACAGGAAAAAACAAAGCATTTGGCGAATTTATGGAAAAACGGCCTCAAAGATCTATTTGATTCTCCCAAATCATGATAGCTATGTAAAGTATGAGAGAGGTGTTTGTTAATGGGCTTGTTATAAAAAAAGCCTCTTTCAGGTTTCAGAAATTCACTTCCAACTATTCGTAAGGCGCACCAAAAGACAATGATTAAAACAGGGAAAAAACAGAGTATTCGGGCAACACATTTTGATGTTTATTTTACATCTTTGATACTTTTCTTTTGTAATTTTGCATGTTGTACTTCAAGTGTTTGATTTGATTGTTACATGTTAGAGGTCATAGGTTCATCCTCAAAAATTTTGGGTGATAATGGGACTGCTGGGGTGGCATGTTCCTCTTGTTGTATGAGAGGAGATTCCTTGAATAATACTTAGTTTGAATAAATTATAAATATT
Organism: Picea sitchensis; assembly: GCA_010110895.2. NCBI lineage: Eukaryota > Viridiplantae > Streptophyta > Pinopsida > Pinales > Pinaceae > Picea > Picea sitchensis. Next base: position 129,006 of record SNQJ01S0004609.1, on the reverse strand, counting down.
TTTAAAAAATATACTTAGTTTGAATAAATTATAAATATTTTTAAAAATATATTTATATAGAAAAATTAAATATTGAAATACATGTTTATTATGTCCTTTCTCGATATAGTAATTGTTCTATGTTATTAATTAATTTCATTGTACATACATTTTTTTTTCCATATAGTGTTTTTTGTAAGCTAAGTCTGTCTTCTATTCCTATCATATAGAAAATGGTACAAGATTGCTTTCCACTAGGGAAATCAAACACATAACTAGCGAAAAAAGGTTCATAATAGAATATCCAAATAAGTCTTATAAATTCCAGTACTGAGTAATATAATCCTAAATATATCTGATAATGACCTAGAACATAACATAAAAACTATATGAAAGAGTAACAATCCCATGTTAGACATAAAACAAGACAAAGTTTTCTTAAGTTGGCTAGATTGAAGGATTTGATAGTTGGTTAATCCCATTCCAAGATTTAGTGGGAGGCAAGGGGTCTTCATTGATGAGGATGGGATTGGAATGAGTGCCCTCTAACCCTGGAAGGTCTTCTTGAACTATCTTTTCATCATTGTCACTACCCCAGGGTTGTGAGACCACAATATCAATACCAAAGACGACTTTAAACATTGTTTCAAACTTATTATCTAGTAAATCTAGTTTGTGGAGGATGGACTATTATTAGAGGCCTTTTTCCTCCACCACTTGGGAAATGAAATATTTTTTCAACCAATATAGGTTTGTAAGTCTGAATATCTTGGTGTCCCTAGTCTAAGAGAAACTAAGGTTTCCATCCCTCAAATTATTCCTAAATTTGTTCTTTGGAAAGCATTTTTCTTTTATGCCAAATTGAAGTCTTCATTTCAGCTATATCTTCTTTGACCTAAGAGGGTAATCTAGAATGGAAGTTACTCACTNAGAGAAACTAAGGTTTCCATCCCTCAAATTATTCCTAAATTTGTTCTTTGGAAAGCATTTTTCTTTTATGCCAAATTGAAGTCTTCATTTCAGCTATATCTTCTTTGACCTAAGAGGGTAATCTAGAATGGAAGTTACTCACTGTTATCTTGTCATCCTTCTCAACCATATTAATGTAACAAGGAGATTCCTAGGGGGAGAAGTTCAAGGTGACTATTTTGGACTTCTTGGTAGACATTCTTTTACCAGGTTCCTAGTTATGACCCTTGCTAACCCTTGCCATCTTTAGGATCCAAAGAGAAATCAAAGTAAAAAAATATGGGGAGGGAAAGACAAAGATATTGAAGTACTAGGGTCGCTTCAGAGAGAGGAAAATAAACTTCTTTAATTAATGTATGTACAATGTATGTTTATTCGTCGCCAGAATTTATTCTTTAATTCATTGTACATATTCTTTAATATGTACAAGAATTCAATATGTACATTAATTTATTCTTTAATTAATTAATTTCATTGTACATTAATTTTCCTCTCTCTGAAGCGACCCTAGTACCACCCCTTTCCCTTTATTTCCCTTTATGGTGGAGCCGATGTCTAACCACCTACAACAACTGCAATAACTGCCATCTTGGGATCAGGAACATCTCTGGTCAACTCTACCTTTTGGGGACGTGGAGGTCTTTTCGAGGGGCCACCTGGACCAGCAGAACGACTCACGGGATGAGAGGTGGAAGATGTGGAATACTCGACGAGGATTTTGTAGGTGTCGGTATGGTATGGTGAAGGGACAGGAGACAATGAATGGAGGGAGGTGCTGAGGTAGAGGTGACTGGGAAAAAGGGACACATGGCAGACGGTGAGGACTTAGGACCAGTATATTCGTGCCACGTACAGATAGGGGGCCCGCTAGAGTGAAATTCCATTATGGACCCCCCCCC
>SNQJ01S0004609.1:104557-116521 GCA_010110895.2 Picea sitchensis | reverse complement strand
ATCTTTCAACTTATCTTTGTCACTTGACTTATCCTGAGCATCAGTTTCAAACCCTGGAGGGGTTTCTTCCTGTTCTGGCAATGAAGTCGATATTTCACCTTGTAAAATCTTCGACATGCAGCTTCGCCTATGTCGTTGAAAAGATGAAAACCCCACCTATGAGTCAGGTGACAAGGCTTGTACTATGTTCTGCACTTCTTCATAAGATTTAACATTTCAGAAAATATCATCATAAAGAGAAACTTCATGTTCATATGCTTTCAAATTGCAATGTATGTAATGCCGACTAATTATTTGATAAGGGTCGTGTTTCCTGTGCTCGATGTCTACTAGCTTAACTTCCTCCAATGACTCGGCCTCTGATTTAGAATGACCTATGTTTAATAAAGTTAATTTCTCGATATGAACAGGGAAAGATGGCCATGCCTTTTTCTGAAGGGCTTTTAATTCTAACCCAATACCACCTTTGGCTAATTGATAAGCCACTTCTCTGCATACCAATCTATCTGGTAAAAACTTTGGGAGTGCATGAGGTGGAATGGAACAACCATAAACCCTAACATAGGAAAAATTCTCCTCAATAAACCAGTCAGCAACCGATTTGAGGTTTTCTATGATTGTATTAGAAATGCGAGGGGGTTCGCATCCAAAGAATGTTTTGTGCAGAAGGATAATTACATAATGGCAAATATCATAAAAGACATCTTTTGCATTTTCTTCCCAGAGAGCTGAGTGGTATTTGTGAACAGGCTCTGGGAAAGAAACATTCCAACTCCAATTCATTGATGGGAAAGGAGTCATAAAACAAATAGCATCCATAATATATGCAGACATAAAGAAAGACATTGGTTGTCCTTTTGACTTGGCTGCTTTATAATTTACAACCTCTGATGTGAGGTTATCTGACAAAATTTTTGCCAATTAAAACTGCGTCCTTCTGAAACTTCTTCTAGGAAAGGTGTTCAGTTTGCATGAAAGTGACAAGGATCCTTTCTCCCGAAAAGTCTACATAACATCATTGCTACATAAACCATATATTCATTTAAGGAAGCTGTGGCATAAATCCCATGTAAATCAGCCCTAAACTTATTTTCATCCCTAACCCATCCTTTAATCATGTCCGGGTATGTCTGGCCTGCTTCAATGCATTCTTTTCTTTCAAAATCGGCTAAAAACTCAGAATTAAAGGTGTGTCTATAATTGGGCGAGAGATTATACGATACTTGAATGTGCTCAGGCCTGAATGAGCCAATGACAACTCCTTGCTCGTTCAGAATGCTTCTTGTCGGGATATCCACTTTATCCAGAGCCCAGCTGATCATATCGGTATATGACACAAGTCACGGACGTGCGATGACCTTATGAAGCTCAGACTCGACAATATCTCGGAGGTGATTTTCTGAATCAGAGGCTGGATACTTAAGTTCATCCTCCAGCTTTTCGAAAATTCCAGTCCATGATTTGACGGAATGAACGCCTAGTGGAGTAGTATCAGAAATGATATCGCCTTTTGGCTGGTCTTCGTTTTTCTTCGGAGATTTTTTGGGTGCCATAGCTCTGCATTAAGCTTGAAAATATGTCACAGAGAGTGGATAAGAAAACTTAGCTTTGAAATGGAAATGTAGACGTTCGATCTTTCACTTCGAATATATCATAAAATTATTGAGAATTGTACCTCTGCTACGAAGTTAAAGCTCTTAATGCCAAAGATATTTTCGAAGATATTCATTTAATGCCTGTACCTAGGCTTTCTCGGTGTTTTCATATATAATAGAAACTTAATTAATTGGACAACGATGCATTAATGGATATTCAAAGAAAGATTAACTTTAAACCTTGTTTAGAAAGATGATTAATTAGCGTTGATTTTGAGTTAAATTTGAAAACCTGAATTTCAGAGTTTCGACACTTTTTATGTCGAAGAAATATGTCATCGATGAACTCCGATTGCTGAAATCGTGATGTATTATTTTAAATTAAAACGTTTTTATTATGTTAATTAATCGAGATTAGACCTTTTCAGGATTTCGTTAATTGGAAAATCTGGAATCGGGATTTCGGGAAATCTGATGACATGAGTTTGTGCTCTCATGGAATCACGAATCCTGATATCGCGATATAATTACTTAACTCTTAATCATTCTTAGCAGCGATTAGATTAATTCAAAACTTTACTTAATGATCAAATGTATCGCGAAATCGGGAAACACGATGACAAGATTATATGATCTTATAAAACCGCGAATCTCGATATCGCGACATGATTAACTTAAATTTTAAACCATTTTAATTAAGAATTAAGTGATTTATGTTTTAATTAAGTTTTAAAGCATCGGGAAATCGGGGACCGGTATTTCGCAATTCAATTTGCATCAAACATTTGTTTACGCAAAACTCCGAATCCCGATTTTTTTTAGATTTAAATTAAAATTCGTAAATTTTAAATCACTGCCCGTTTAAAAGATTTTTCAAAGAGTGTTTGAAAACTTATATTCGTTTAGATTTTTTCTGTTCATTTTCCAAAAATAAATAATTAAAGGCATCGCGAATTTATAGGTGATGAAATTCTTGTTTTAAGAAATCCGAAAAAAGCAAAGACTCAAAAATTACAAATCTTTTATCCTTAAGAATAAAAAATCAAGGTCTGTTTCAACATAGGCTCCAACTGGGGACCTCGTCTCCCTGCGGGACGAGGAGAACATGCAGACTCAATGCCTTCATTGGGTCAATGGTGTCAAGGGTTTATCTTTGATAAACTGATCAAGGAGAAGAAAAAGAGATTACATAAAGTCTTTGAAAACCTTTTCAAAACTTCTCATTTATTTGAAATTCAGTTATAGTCTTCTTCAATATTCTCCTTCTCGTTCCAAAATTGAGTTAGTATTGAGATGATTGGAACAATCTTTTAGAAACTCAACAGATTATGAATATTTCAGCTTGCATCAATCGAAATAAAATTTATAATTTTTAAACTGGGAAGCTCTATTTTGACTTAAGATGAATATCTGGTTTTGAGAAATTGATAACTAGAATAGAATTATAGATAAGTATGACAACCTTACAGACACCTCAAATATTGCTTCACTGCCAGCGGGCCTGTTCAGTACCCCGGTGAAGTTATCTATCCCTTTTTACTGAATTTCCTTTCACCGCTTCGAGTTCTTATTTTATGCTCAGACATTGCTTCACTGCCAGTGGGCCTGTTCAGTACCCCGGTGAAGTTATCTATTTCTTTTATTTTTAGACGAGGGCAATCATTTAAATGAATTTCCTTTCATCGTCTGTAGGACTAGATGGGGGCAATCAATTATGAATTTCCTTTCACCATCTGTCTTATAATTAGGTTATGCTTACGAAGCGGGGGAAATCAGTGATACTTAATATATCAGGGGTGGTGATCTGTGTAAAATTTTATAATATAGGTTTGTCAACTTGTTTTGGTTATTCTAGACCAATTTTTCTCAACCTTCAAAACCCCTTAGTCTGTAGAGAAAAAGGGAAAAAATATTTTCAGGGGATCTTCTTTTGAGCAAGCTTAAAAGTTCAGACAAACTGTTAAGAAACTTAAGATATTCAGAATTAACTCAAACCTAACCATTTTTAGTGAGAGAGAAAAACTATGAAAACTGACTTAACTGAATTTAATCCTTTGATGATTTTCAAAGTCAATACAAAATCTCTCCTACTCTAATAAAAAAGTTCGAAAACTTGAAAGATAGTATTGAGGGTATTAAAAGGGATTTTTCAACAATCTGTAAACCAGAATACCTCAGATATAATTTCAAAAATAACTCTGTGGATTTTTATTTATTTATTTATTTTTATTTTTTTGAAAATTAACTAATTTTTAATTTTAACCAAGAAGTTTTGAAAAAGAAATTGGTATATACAAATTTATTATTATTATTATTNTGTTTTGGTTATTCTAGACCAATTTTTCTCAACCTTCAAAACCCCTTAGTCTGTAGAGAAAAAGGGAAAAAATATTTTCAGGGGATCTTCTTTTGAGCAAGCTTAAAAGTTCAGACAAACTGTTAAGAAACTTAAGATATTCAAAATTTACTCAAACCTAACCATTTTTAGTGAGAGAGAAAAACTATGAAAACTGACTTAACTGAATTTAATCCTTTGATGATTTTCAAAGTCAATACAAAATCTCTCCTACTCTAATAAAAAAGTTCGAAACCAAGAAGTTTTGAAAAAGAAACCGGTATATTCTATTATATATATATATATATATATATATATATATATATATATATATATATATATATATATATATATATATATATATATATTATTTATCTATTTTTTTTATTCCATATAATGCTTTAAGAACCGCCCATTAACAGAGGCATTCAGGATCTTACCATCTAAATTTTTCAGTAAAAATGAGTTTTTTCCTTCAGAAGATGATACCTTAAAGGGTCCATACCAAATATGATCAAATTTACCATTTTTTCCTGAATCTTCTTTCCGAGCATCCCACCTCAAAACCAGATCTCCTAGGAGAAAGTTCCTGTTCTTGGCCTTGCGATCAAATAAATCTTCATATTATCCTGGTACTTCTGTAACTTTTCATCTACTACATCCCTGTGCTGCTGAACTTCAATCAACTGGTTTATCCTTCTTGTGAGAGGGTTTGTCTCTTCCTTCTCATCCTGCCATAGTTTCATCACAAGAAGTGCTAAGTTTATGGGCAACACTACATCTGTTCCATAAACCATTTGAAAGGGTGAAGTACCGATAAACTTTTTTGTGCCTATCCGATTTGCCCATAGAGCATATTTTAAATGTAAATGCCAAGATTTTTTATTTTCATTTAAGACTTTCTTGATTATACTGATCAAGCTCTTATTAGAAGATTATGCCAGACTGTTTCCCTGCGGATAGTATGCTGTGGAATGTCCCAACACAATATTATATTTCTGGCAAAAACTGACCATTGCCATAGACTTGAAAGCCTGTGCATTGTCTGTGACTATCTTTCTAGGACAGCCAAATCTTGACAATATATTCTCTTCTAAAACGTCTATAACCACTGAATCAGTGACCTTCCTTGTTGGGATCGCTTCCACCCATTTGGTGAAATAGTCAGTAGCAGTCAACATCCATCTATGTTGGGCGCTTGAATGAGGATTTACCTCACCTATGAAGTCAAGTCCCCACTGCTGAAAATGAGCTTCTGTCTTGACTGGGACTAATGGAATTGCTGGTAGCTTATGTTTTCCCGTAAAAAATTGGCAAGGGATGCAAGCTCGTACCTTAGCATTTAAATCTGGGAAAATTTTAGGCCAGTAGTAACCAACCCTCAAGATTTTGTATGCCGTTGCTCTCCAAGCATGGTGTCCTCCACAAAATCCTTCATGAAATTGACTTATAACTTCCTCTATTTCTTATTCGACCAGATAGACTAAAAGGAAACCAAGCGGGTCTTTCCAGTATAATCGTTTCTCAGAAATACAGTATTTAAATGCATGCAGCTTCAATGTTATGACTTTGGAAGGTGACAAATCATCTGGACATTTCAAAGTTAACAAATAGGTTACTATGTCCTTGTACCAATTTGATGATGCGAATTTCTCATCGATCTTGTTTTCGACTATTTGATCATCAATTTCATTCATATCTATCCATCCTTCTTCCTCTTGAACATTGTTTATCCCAAGAGCCCTGAAATTGGATTTAGCTAGAAGTTTAGCTAAACCCTGTCCTTTCACTAATTTAGTCGGTTTAACCTCCAAGTCAAACTCTTGAATTTTTGCAAGCCATCTGTCCCTTTTACCATCACTGTCTGCTGAATGCACTCTCAAGCTCTTCATAGGATCTTAATGATCCAGTTGGTAAGGATCGAAACCAAGTTCTCACCTGTCCCTCAAAAGTTTGAACAAGTAATCTAGAATACACATCTTCATGTTCTATTCCAAGTATATCTGCAAATTGATCGAAAAAATTAATATGTTCTTGTGCAGTCAAATCACCCTCCCCTGTAAACTTTGGGAGGCTCTTCATATAGTTCTCAGGGAGATCATGAAGAGGAACAGGAAGAACGAGGGGAGCATATCTGGCAGCCACTTTGGCAAAAATCCTGGGAAGTGGTACTTGACCACCTCCAGGAGCACCTCCTTGAGCTCCAGCACCTCCTTGTGCCGCCATGGTTAAATTTGGGACTGAAGTTTGGACAGTGTGTGGAGAATATTCTCGGAAAACTGGAGACAAAACTTTGGGAAAAGAGAAAGTATCAAAAGAAGGAGGAAGTGAAAGTGATATTTCAAAAGTTTCCGATGAGTTCGATTTTGTAAAATTAGGTTGATCTATAGAATAAGTTAATAAAAGGATTTGTTTAATTGATTTTCTTGATTTTAAGATTTTTTCTGGATTAGAGACTGGCGAGGTCTGTTTTCTATCCAGGTTTTTTCTGGTATTCTTACGGCTACTAGCCAATTTATTTAATGTGGAGTCGCCAAGTGAAAGATAAATTAGCCTTAGAAAGTTTTATGTTCTTGTTCACTATCAACAACAGAAAATGTCAATGTCGTTCTTCCCAGGGAGATGATTCGTTTCTTCGTTCCCCGACAACAACGCCAAAAATATGTTGTTCCTGAGTTTATGTTTTAAGGCTATAAAACATACCGTCAAGGCATCCGAAAATAATTTAAAGGAAATATTTGGAGTTAAGGAGTTAAAGAAAGATAAGAGAAGATTCAGTTTCTCAACTGTCTCTGTCTCGCTTCTTGTTTCTCTTGGATGCTAATGTCACATTCAACAACAACCCATGATCTTTCTAGTTCATCCCTATTGGTCGCTGTTTGTAAAATAGTATTGAATAAACTTAGGGCAATGCTGGTTTGATCCTGAAGGCCCGGTTCTACGTTAGGTTGTCTGCTATTAGGGACAATAATGGATGATATATTTTAAAAGGTTTATAAGAGGGGTTTTTAATCAATTGGTTACTTCAGACTTCCAGAGATGATATCAATGAAAACAGTTTCGAAATCTATAACAGTAATGTAAAAGCACATTCAAAGCCGTTTCCTGGTTTTGTAACAAATTTGAATTTTGTAAACAACGAAACACAATACAGGGAAATATAAGGCTTTTATCGAGAAAGAATATTATATTTCGATTAACGATGATGAAAGAAAAACAAGATTTCTAACAGAGTTAAATATTAAGGAACATAAGGTTTTACAGGTCTTAAAATCACTAAAGTAATTTCAGAGGAAAGACTGTAATACTTTCAACATCCGAACTAATATGAAATAATAAACAACAATGTATATAAATTCAAATTGATTCACTTGTTAGAAAAAACACTTTGAAGGGAAAATTTTAACAAAGCATGATAAACAGGGGAAGACACATAGTTACAAAATTGCAGGATCCAGAATCTTGCCTGCGATTTATATTCTGATGAACCTCAAAACTGAATTTACAAAAATGGCTATCTCCCAAAATTTTTGAAGCCCTTGCTTAGTATTTTGAAACTGTATTTATACATTTCTATCAAAGTTTCTTGTTGGTAACTAACCAACTCCCTAATATTACGGTTACATAATGTCAACCGTTTACAATTTCTTTCAAAATTCTAATAAAACATTTTTAAAAGTTTTAACTTTGCGTTGATGAAATTTCTTTCTCTGCTTCAACGCATTGAACACATTTGCTCAAAAATTTTACTAAGATCCTGGGAGCCTCAGGTATCTCATTTGTTTCAAAAGAGAAAAACTTTATCTGTAAATCTGACAACTGACTTTCTATCATTTTCTCTGTGAATTTAACATTTTCCAACCTTAAACTTGAAGCTACCATCCACTTATTTATTTCTGTAATGTTGACCAATTGAATATTTGAGATTTCTGCTTTCCTTTCTTCGAGCTCTTCTCTTGACTTCAGCTGATGCCTGGCAATGTTGATTTCGCCTAATAACCTAGAACAACCATCTACTCCAATATTTAATGAATCTTTTTCAAAAAGATTAAAGATTCCTTTACAGTCTTCATTAACTTCTTTTGTGATTCTTTTATATTCTGCCAATCTCGATTCCCAAACTTTTATCATTACATCCCCTTTCCTTTGTTCAGAAATAGATAATTTCTGATTTTTTCCAATTTCTTCTTTTAGTGAGGAAGCCACTGCTTTCTGGAAAGTAGTCCTTGCTGCTTTTGTTTCCCTTTATTTATGGAACACCTGTTCCATAAACCTATTTGATTCCTGAAAATAGTTCTGGATTATTTCCAGATTACAAAATACTTTCTGTTGTTCCTCTTCTATCTTTGCATATATCTCTGATGCCTGCATCCTGAAAATTTCAATTTCAATTATCTGGTTAGCAATAGAAATAACCTTGTCTTGCAAAAAATTATTTTCTTTTCCCAGCCTTTGAACCTGTTCTTGAGTGACCTGTATCATGTGTTTTGCTTCATCCAAGTTTTTATTTAACTTTTGGATTTCTTGTATGTCTTTGAATCTAGCTTGTTCTAGACCCTTCTGTATTCCCCAGCCAATAATTCTTTCATTTTCCTTCAATCTGTCTTGCAACTGGATTATTTCTTGATCTTTCTGTTCAAGCATAGATGTTAGATTTCCTACAGAATATATTTTAGCTGATGCTATAGCACCCATTGTTCCTGCTAACTCTGTAGCAAATTCTCCATCCTTAAGTTTTTTCCCATCGATAATGATTTTATGCTTCTTAATCGATCTTTCTCCTACATGATGAATTTCCTGTTTTAAAACAGCTCTTCTTTTTTTGCTGAAAAAATAATCAGATGGGGGGATTTAATCTCTTGAAATCGGCTCCAGATCACTGACGTATAGAACTCCTTCATGAGGGATTCCGAAAGTAGACTGTAGTGGATTCAAAGTTGTGATAGGACTGCCAAGTTCCTTTGAAACAATTCCTCCAATATTTTCTGGAATATCATCCAAAATTATTGGACTTGTTTCCAGTCCTTTCCCTTTCTCTGTCCCTGGATCTTTTGTCTGAGATTCCTTTGTGTTTTGAGGAGGTATTTAAGGATCTTTCAACTTAGTTTTGTCACTTGACTTATCCTGAGCATTAGTTTCAAACCCTGGAGGGGTTTCTTCCTGTTCTGGCAATGAAGTCGATATTTCACCTTGTAAAATCTTCGGCAGGCAGCTTCGCCTATGTCGTTGAAAAGATGCAAACCCCACTTGTGAGTCAGGTGGCAAGGCTTGTACTCTGTTCTTCACTTCTTCATAAGATTTAACATTTTGGAAAATATCATCATAAAGAGAAACTTCATGTTCATATGCTTTCAAATTGCAATGTATGTAATGCTGACTAATTATTTGATAAGGGTCGTGTTTCCTGTGCTCGATGTCTACTAGCTTAACTTCCTCCAATGACTCAGCCTCTGATTTAGAATGACCTATGTTTAATAAAGTTAATTTCTCGATATGAACAGGGAAAGATGGCCATGTCTTTTTCTGAAGGGCTTTTAATTCTAACCCAATACCACCTTTGGCTAACTGATAAGCCACTTCTCTACATACCAATCTATCTGGTAAAAACTTTGGGAGTGCATGAGGCGGAATGGAACAACCATAAACCCTAACATACGAAACATTCTCCTCAATAAACCAGTCGATAACCGATTTGAGGTTTTCTATGATTGTATTAGAAATTCGAGGGGGTTCACATCCAAAGAATATTTTGTGCAGAGGGATAATTACATAATGGCAAATATCATAAAAGACATCTTTTGCATTTTCTTCCCAGAGAGCTGAGTGGTATTTATGAACAGGCTCTGGGAAAGAAACATTCCAACTCCAATTCATTGATGGGAAAGGAGTCATAAAACAAATAGCATCCATAATATATGCAGACATAAAGAAAGACACTGGTTATCCTTTTGATTTGGCTGCTTTATAATTTACAACCTCTGATGTGAGGTTATCTGACAAAATTTTATGCCAATTAAAACTGCGTCCTTCTGAAACTTCTTCTAGGAAAGGTGTCCAGTCTGCATGAAAGTGACAAGGATCCTTTCTCCCGAAAAGTCTACATAACATCATTGCTACATAAACCATATATTCATTTAAGGAAGCTGTGGCATAAATCCCATGTAAATCAACCCTAAACTTATTTTCATCCCTAGCCCATCCTTTAATCATGTCCGGGTATGTCTGGCCTGCTTCAATGCATTCTTTTCTTTGAAACTCGGCTAAAAACTCAGAATTAAAGGTGTGTCTATAATTGAGCGAGAGCTTATACATTACTTGAACTGCTCAGGCCTGAATGAGCCGATGACAACTCCTTGCTCATTCAGAATGCTTCTTGTCGGGATATCCACTTTATCCAGAGCCCAACTGATCATATCGGTATATGACACAAGTCTCAGACGCGCTATGACCTTATGAAGCTCAGACTCGGCAATATCTCGGAGGTGATTTTCTGAATCAAAGGCTACATACTTAAGTTCATCCTCCAGCTTTTCGGAAATTCCAGTCCATGATTTGACGGAATGAACGCCGAGTGGAGTAGTATCAGAAATGATATCGCCTTCTGGCTGGTCTTCATTTTTCTTCGGAGCTTTTTTGGGTGCCATAGCTCTGCGTTAATCTTGAAAATCTGTCACAGAGAGTGGATAAGAAAACTTAGCTTTGAAATGGAAATGTAGACGTCTGATCTTTCACTTCGAATATATCATAAAATTATTGAGAATTGTACCTCTGCTATGAAGTTAAAGCTCTTAATGACAAAGATATTTTCAAAGATATTCATTTAATGCCCGTACCTAGGCTTTCTCGGTGTTTTCAAATATAATAGAAACTTAATTAATCGGACAACGACGCATTAATGGATATTCAAAGAAAGATTAACTTTAAACCTTGTTTAGAAAGATGATTAATTAGCGTTGATTTTGAGTTAAATTTGAAAACTTGAATTTCAGAGTTTCGACACTTTTTATGTCGAAGAAATATGTCATCGATGAACTCTGATTGTCGAAATCGCGATGTATTATTTTAAATTAAAACATTTTTATTATGTTAATTAATCGAGATTAGACCTTTTCGGGATTTCGTTAATTGGAAAATCGGGAATCGGGATTTCGGGAAATCTGATGACATGAGTTCGTGCTCTCATGGAATCGTGAATCCCGATATCGTGATGTAATTAATTAACTCTTAATCATTCTTAGCAGCGATTAGATTAATTCAAAACTTTACTTAATGATCAAATGTATCGTGAAATCGGGAAACACGATGACAAGATTATATGATCTTATAAAACCGCGAATCCCGATATCGCGACGTGATTAACTTAACTTTTAAACCATTTTAATTAAGAATTAAGTGATTTATGTTTTAATTAAGTTTTAAAGCATCGAGAAATCGGGGATCGGTATTTTGCAATTCAATTTGCATCAAACATTTGTTTACGCGAAACTCCGAATCTCGATTTTTTTTAGATTTAAATTAAAATTCGTAAATTTTAAATCACTGCCCGTTTAAAAGATTTTTCAAAGAGTGTTTGAAAACTTATATTCGTTTAGATTTTTTCCGTTCATTTTCCAAAAATAAATAATTAAAGGCATCGCGAATTTATAGGTGATGAAATTCTTGTTTTAAGAAATCCGAAAAAAGCAAAGACTCAAAAATTACAAATCTTTTATCCTTAAGAATAAAAAATCAAGGTCTGTTTCAACACTATGCTTGGGCGTTCTTCATGCAACCTGCAGCTTTGGATTCTCTCGGGCCCAAGACAAGAATTGTTGCTAACAGATCCCTTTCCATACTTAGTTGATCTACCTCCAGTAGTTACTAGAAACTTGTGATGTTCACCCTCAGGATAGCCTGAAATAATATAAAACAATTTCCTTCCATGATTTCCCATGACCATCGTCCTCTCAAAGGTTCATGACATAATACATTGTTAGGACAAATAAAACATCAATTAGCACCCATGCCCTGTGCCTCCACCTCTCTCATACTCAA
>SNQJ01S0004609.1:92853-104507 GCA_010110895.2 Picea sitchensis | reverse complement strand
GGGAAAGATGGCCATGCCTTTTTCTGAAGGGCTTTTAATTCTAACCCAATACCACCTTTGGCTAACTGATAAGCCACTTCTCTGCATACCAATCTATCTGGTAAAAACTTTGGGAGTGCATGAGGCAGAATGGGACAACCATAAACCCTAACATAGGAAAAATTCTCCTCAATAAACCAGTCGATAACCGATTTGAGGTTTTCTATGATTGTATTAGAAATGTGAGGGGGTTCGCATCCAAAGAATATTTTGTGCAGAGGGATAATTACATAATGGCAAATATCATAAAAGACATCTTTTGCATTTTCTTCCCAGATAGCTGAGTGGTATTTATGAACAGGCTCTGGGAAAGAAACATTCCAACTCCAATTCATTGATGGGAAAGGAGTCATAAAACAAATAGCATCCATAATAAATGTAGACATAAAGAAAGACACTGGTTGTCCTTTTGACTTGGCTGCTTTATAATTTACAACCTCTGATGTGAGGTTATCTGACAAAATTTTGTGCCAATTAAAACTGCGTCCTTCTGAAACTTCTTCTAGGAAAGGTGTCTAGTCTGCATGAAAGTGACAAGGATCCTTTCTCCCGAAAAGTCTACATAACATCATTGCTACATAAACCATATATTCATTTAAGGAAGTTGTGGCATAAATCCCATGTAAATCAGCCCTAAACTTATTTTCATCCCTAGCCCATCCTTTAATCATGTCCGGGTATGTCTGGCCTGCTTCAATGCATTCTTTTCTTTGAAACTCGGCTAAAAACTCAGAATTAAAGGTGTGTCTATAACTGGGCGAGAACTTATACATTACTTGAACTGCTCAGTCCTGAATGAGCCGATGACAACTCCTTGCTCGTTCATAATGCTTCTTGTCGGGATATCCACTTTATCCAGAGCCCAACTGATCATATCGGTATATGACACAAGTCTCATACGCGCGACGACCTTATGAAGCTCAGACTCGACAATATCTCGGAGGTGATTTTCTGAATCAAAGGCTGCATACTTAAGTTCATCCTCCAGCTTTTCGGAAATTCCAGTCCAGGATTTGACGGAATGAACGCCGAGTGGAGTAGTATCAGAAATGATATTGCCTTCTGGCTGGTCTTCGTTTTTCTTCGGAGATTTTTTGGGTGCCATAGCTCTGCGTTAAGCTTGAAAATCTGTCACAGAGAGTGGATAAGAAAACTTAGCTTTGAAATGGAAATGTAGACATCCGATCTTTCACTTCGAATATATCATAAAATTATTGAGAATTGTACCTCTGCTATGAAGTTAAAGCTCTTAATGCCAAAGATATTTTCAAAGATATTCATTTAATGCCTGTACCTAGGCTTTCTCGGTGTTTTCAAATATAATAGAAACTTAATTAATCGGACAACGACGCATTAGTGGATATTCAAAGAAAGATTAACTTTAAACCTTGTTTAGAAAGATGATTAATTAGCGTTGATTTTGAGTTAAATTTGAAAACTTGAATTTCAGAGTTTCGACGCTTTTTATGTCGAAGAAATATGTCATCGATGAACTCCGATTGCCGAAATCGCGATGTATTATTTTAAATTAAAACATTTTTATTATGTTAACTAATCGAGATTAGACCTTTTCGGGATTTCGTTAATTGGAAAATCGGGAATCGGGATTTTGGGAAATCTGATGACATGAGTTCGTGCTCTCATGGAATCGTGAATCCCGATATCGCGATGTAATTACTTAACTCTTAATCATTCTTAGCAGTGATTAGATTAATTCAAAACTTTACTTAATGATCAAATGTATCGCGAAATCGGGAAACACGATGACAAGATTATATGATCTTATAAAACCGCGAATCCCGATATCACGACGTGATTAACTTAACTTTTAAACCATTTTAATTAAGAATTAAGTGATTTATGTTTTAATTAAGTTTTAAAGCATCGGGAAATCGGGGATCGGGATTTTGCAATTCAATTTGCATCAAACATTTGTTTACGCGAAACTCCGAATCTCGATTTTTTTTAGATTTAAATTAAAATTCGTAAATTTTAAATCACTGCCCATTTAAAAGATTTTTCAAAGAGTGTTTGAAAACTTATATTCGTTTAGATTTTTTCTGTTCATTTTCCAAAAATAAATAATTAAAGGAATCTCAAATTTATAGGTGATGAAATTCTTGTTTTAAGAAATCTGAAAAAAGCAAAGACTCAAAAATTACAAATCTTTTATCCTTAAGAATAAAAAATCAAGGTCTGTTTCAACACTACGCTTGGGCGTTCTTCGTGCAACCTGCAGCTCTGGATGCTCTCGGGCCCAAGACAAGAATTGTTGCTAACAGATCCCTTTCCATACTTAGTTGATCTACCTCCAGTAGTAACTAGAAACTTGTGATGTTCACCCTCAGGATAGGCCTGAAATAATATAAAACAATTTCCTTCCATGATTTCCCATGACCATCGTCCTCTCAAAGGTTCATGACATAATACATTGTTAGGACAAATAAAACATCAATTAGCACCCATGCCCTGTGCCTCCACCTCTCTCATACTCAAGACTTGTATTGTATTATGTGTGTCGGTTGCTGCTAGACACTTAGAGGGTGTGGTGGTGACCCTAATCGGGTGATTTTTTCCATATATTTTATGTAAGTATAGAGTAAATTTATTTATTTAAAAATTGATTTATCTACCTTCTTATTAGTGCAACACCATGATTTAAATTTTAGACATTGTAGCACGTAGGGTGTCATAAGGGATATGTCAGTGTTCTATGATATGCTTTGGTACGTTAGTGGGAGACTTGTTGGATTTTCATAAGGTAGACAATCATTCAAATATGAAGGTTTTGTTTTGGTAGGAACACTCTTTATTTCCAAGGCCATAGTGTACTTATCTGAAAGGAAATGGTATTTTATCACTAGATGGGTTGGTCTGCAAATGCGCTCTTCACTCATTGCAGAAATATATCAGAAAAAACTAAAGATATCCAATGAAGCTAAATAGGTGCAAAAAGTAGGAGAAATCATTAATTATATGGCAACAGATGCTTACCATATTGGGGAATTTCACTTCTGGTTTCATCAGACTTGGACAATAGTAGTGTAGCTCATATTTTATTTAGGAATCCTCTTCCATGCAATTTTATGGGCCACACTTTCAGCCTTGGTAGTTATAATCATTTCCATGCTTTGTAACTTTCCATTGGCAAAGTTGTAGCATAAGTTTCAAACTAAAATCATGTCATCCCAGGATCAATGATTAAGGGCCACCACATGAGCTCTTGTGCATATGAAAGTACTAAAATTACATGCATGGGAGGAATGTTTTAAAGAAGGTTTTGTGAAGATGGAAAAGGTAAAGTTCAAATGGCTATCTACAGTTCAATTTTGAAAAGCCTACAATTCATTGTTGTTTTGGTCATATCTTGTTTTCATTTCAACTGCAATGTTTGTAACCTACTGTTTTCTTAAAATTGCTCTTACTCCAAGCAACAAGGTCTCTTTAAGTTGTATCATCAACTTTTTTGAGGTTGTTGAATTATGAGATTGGGTGGTTGAGTGGGTATTTCTTCATAAATATAACCACTTTGTTCTTATCAACTCTACAATACTAGGTTGGGATTCCAGTTAATCAAAGCTCACATTGAGAAACATAAATATGGAGGTTAATCTTGGCCAAGATTTAGAAATTTGTGGAGAAGCTTGATATAGAAAATCCACTATTTTAGATTTACTACGTGTCGAAGTACCAAAGGTGAGGAGAATTGTGAGTATGGATTATTTACCTCCTTACCCTATCACTGTCAACCATTTAAATTGATGTGTTCTCTTTCTTTGTTGTCTAACCCATACCTTTGTAGTTGAAGGTCTATGGAATACTTGCATATATTTCTCAAACAACATGGATTCAAACTGTGAGTACGAACCAACATATTATTTGGGCATCCCATGGACAAGCAAAAATATTAGGAATTTATCCTAAAGTCTCTGTTGGATAAAGACCTCTGAATCTTCACTTTGGTGATTAGACTAAAATAGGATATAGAGGTGTCGATCTCAGTGGTTGGAAAAAACATCAGATACAACTTGATCATGCTTTATATCAAGATTCTGATATTTATCTTTTGGATGATCCTTTCAGTGTTGTTGATGCTCATACTACTACTATCTTGTTTAAGGTTAATATGGTTGTTTCATTTTGATATAAAGGTTTTAAAATCATTATGTTGCTAGTACTAATTTTGTATGTTGGAACTTTCCATAGAAATGATTTTTTTTTTCCTTATATTCCTAATATCCTAATAATTATAGATTTTGATGTGTAGGAATACATAATGGGAGCAAAAAATACAGTAATCCTTATAACACACCAAGTTGATTTTCTCCTAGCAAGTTGACTTTCTCCTAGCATTTGATGCTATTCTAGTTAGTAAACAATTTTCCTAGTCATTGGAAGCTATTTATTTTCTTGTATGCAACTTTTTGTCAATCTTTTCTAATAGATAGAACATAATTATATTTTTTGTAATTTTGACATATCTCATGCTCATAGTTTTGCTCATAGTTTTGGCTATTTTTCATCCTCTTTGTTCTTTCAATGTTATGCAAATCAATTGTTGTCTTTCCCCTATTTGCATTTACTAGAATTGAATATTCTATCATTGCCTCTTTTGTCTTCCTTACACTTTTTACATTTCATGCTAAAAGACATAGGGATATTATCACTATGTGACTCTTGTTCATTCATTTGGATGAAAATGAAAAACACCTTATCTAGGTGGATATCGGTGGCCACCCACCTATTCCAACTGGCTCACATACAGTTTTCATCTTGGCATTTTTTTTCTATCTTTTCCAGTCCTAAACTTCTAGGGTTGTTTTGAGGCCCTAAACAACATTTTTTGGGCTTGCCACACTCACACTATTGATGGAAATAGACTGTGTTGTAAAAATGTGTATTCCTTGGATAGAAATTTCCAATGGGATATTGTGCACTACATTACGACCCTGAGAAGTTAATGTACAAACTTATCCCATCAGGGCCCAAATGAATTTTGGCGCTTCATCTCCCAGTGTTAGGTTTTTGGATGTCTAAGTTTTTTTGATTACTTCTTGATGCTAAAATTTCCTGGAGGGCTCATTGTAATGTGCTCAAGTGAATGCGCGTATCCTCCATATCTCTTCTCAGAGATTAGCTACCACCATTTGAGCAAGATTGTTTCATTTTAAGCTTCAATGTATCTCTGTGTTAATGTTATAGATTTGTGTTTCATTTTGTTCTAATCATAAATCCAAATGAGTGGTATCTGAGTGGTCTGCTATTCATTTCTTTCTCTATGCATGTCACCAACAAGGTGATGTTATAAGAAGTTGGGATTCAAACCAGTTGAGCATTTGCAATATCAACCTCGCCGAACCCGACAACCGCCCATGGGGGAAGAAAAGAGAGATGATGGGGTAGGATATCCCTTTAAACTATTGCTTGAGGATTCCCTTGAATGATAGAGGAATGAGATGATGGATAAATTTTCACAAATCCTTCGACAATTTCCAATAGATGATGCATCTTCCTCGAGCAGAGGCACCGCCCCCTTCAAGGTACATATCAATTTTGATATTCCTATATTTGAAGGTCAGATAGATGTAGATGGTGTAGAAAAATGGTTAAACCTTCTAGAAGGGTATTTTTATGTCCATACCTTTTTCGATAGATAAATATTACATTTATGCTCCTTAAGGCCGTCCCCCATGTCAAATATTGGTGGGATACTTTCTGTGAGAAAAAGGAAACAAATGAATCTCCATTATTTGTAGTCGCACCCACTTGGGGTTATTTTAGGGATGTTATTAAGGAACACTACTACCCTGTTGAAAGTTATGATGACTTATATACAATATGGACCACACTACGACAGGAAAGCGACCAAACAATGTGAGAGTTCACCATTGTCTTCCACACCTTGCGCACCAAGATGGGAATCAAAGACTCTGAGTGACATCTAGTTCTCAAGTGCTACGGAGGTATGCATAGATACATCTACATAGAAATGGATTTTATGGACATCTCGTCCTTGGGCGTGGCCTATCAATGTGTTGTCAAAATCGAGCAGAAGATTAAACAAAAGACACAACAATTTGGTTCTGTGAATCCCTCAAAGGAGAAGCAGAGAAAAGGAAACCCCAACTTGCAGAACAAAGGACAGAGAAAGGATGGATAGCCTCAAGAAAACTAGTCCAAGATGAAAACAAAGAAGGACAATGGGAAGACAAAGAAAGACACTAGGAAGTGGTGCGAGTTCCATAAGATCCCCTAGCATAAGACCTCTGAATTCCACTCAAAGAAGTCATTGGTGCCCAAGGTGAAAGCCTCTAAATCAGATGTGGGTTCCAATTCTGAGTCAAAACCAAAAAAAGGGAGACGTACCATTGATGCATAACCAAGTGCCACCATTGCTACCACCAAGAACCAACTCGGTGAACTTG
Source organism: Picea sitchensis (assembly GCA_010110895.2). Classification (NCBI taxonomy): domain Eukaryota; kingdom Viridiplantae; phylum Streptophyta; class Pinopsida; order Pinales; family Pinaceae; genus Picea; species Picea sitchensis. The sequence goes on along the minus strand of SNQJ01S0004609.1, from coordinate 98,043 downwards.
ATGAACCAAAGGAAGGGAGTGCATCTTTCATTCACATATGTGGGTGAAGAGTACTCCGTTGCACTTCATCGTTGATAGCGATAGACAGAAGAACCTAATCTCAGAGGAGGTCATCAAGCGGTTGGATTTGTCGACAACACCACACCCATTAGCTATCCCTTTCAGGATTATGTGAAACTTTGATTTATCAATAAGTTGTCCGGTCCTAGGATCGGTCTCTGTTGATTGATATTAGAATACTTCATCGTCGATAGCCAAATCTTTGAAATTGTCTTGGTTAGTCAAGAATTTTATGATCTGTTCATCACCTTCAAAGAATTTCCAATTAGAAATTTTATTAGGCACCGACAGCTTGTAGAGTAGCTCCATAGTGAATCGAGAGGCTTCATAATCCTCTAGAGGTGACAGCCTGGAAGCAGCTGTGGCTAAGGAGTCGGCAATAATATTCTTTGCTCTAGAGATCGCTGTAATATTGAAGGCTTCAAAATGATATACTAACCTATGCACCTCCTGTTTATAGTTCTTTAGGTGAGGATAATTTCAATGTATAGTATTCCTTACTTGTCTAACGATGATTTCAGAGTCTCTGAAAACCTTCAATTCTTTGACATTCAAGTCTATAGCTTTCTTTAATCCTTGTACTAGAGCTTCATATTTGAAAGTGTTGTTTGTACATTCAAATTCTAGCCTACAAGATAGGAAATGACATTTACCTTTAGGATTAACGAGGATGCAACCTGCTCTTGACCCTTCTTGCAATTTAGATCCATCCAAATATAAATTCCAAATTTGTGAACGACAATCACCCTTTTATTTTTCCTTGTTAATTTATTGCTCTCCTATCTTTTGTTTTGTAATATCTAGCGTAAGGTATTGAAAAAAAAGGGTGTCTTCTGTCGGTATTGACGTCTTCTCTTGAAGAACCATTTCAGAGTTTTGAGTGAGGGGAACATTGGACAAGAGAGGAGAAAAGTTTCCGAAGTGGGATTCGCAGGAATAATTGCCCAAAACAGGGAAATCTATGGATGAGGGTTCGTTCAGGGTTTCTAGATCAGTGACTGTGTGTTTCAAATATCTCTCTCTATCGATTCTGATCATGTTCTTGTATCCCTTCAGTGGTAGCCAAAGGTGTGCCCAGTCTGTACTAAAATATCCGTTTATCTTTTCAGACCAATCTCAACTTAGTAATAACCCATTGGCCTCTGGAATATCTACCACAATGATGTCAATCACTTGCACAAACTTGGGATGTCTCTCTATCCTGATCATTAGATATTTGAGTTCTCCCATGACCTTGACCTGGGTTCTTTCTAGTTGTATGACATGTTTATCACTGCTGAGAGGAACGACATTTAATTTTTTTCAAATAGACAAGGGCATAACGTTGGAAGACGCCCCAGAATCTACCAAACAATTGTGAAGGTTTCTATTGAAGCATTCAAACATTAAGAGGAAAGGTGGGACAAAAGGCTTCCCTTTCTCAACTTTCGAACATGTATTTACGGTTGGTTTACTCACCAGATCTATGGGAGATAGAGTTATTTCCTGACCATTGCCTGTGGTCGGGTTTTCTACTGAGTTCAAATCTTGTAACAGAAATTCCTTCTGCTGAGGAATCCTGAATATGTCCATAACTAATATATTATCCTTTAACTTATTCAAATCTTCGACTACGTTGTAATCCAATTTGGGGGATTCTTGGGTATGGATGGTTATAGGGTTTTTTCCCAAAACAAAAGGTGTTTTTGGGTGATCGGGAGTTGCCTTACTCCTCGAGGTCTGTGTGGCAGCGGTATCTTTTGAGCCAAGAAGACCCTTAATGTGTGTCTGTATCACCAAGACTTCTGCGGGTTGTTCCTGGGAGTCAAATAGGTCGTCGGAAGGCGTGATCAGGTCGGGATCCCATATCAGCATGGTTGTATCTTGTGGTGGATCAATCTCTTCCTGGTCAACAATATTCATAACCGAACTGCTTGGTTGTTCGGTCAGGGAGACTTTGTCTAGAAACCGATTGGCCATCAAATTCATGGCATGCACCCATTGAGGGCAATCTCTTTTGGAGTGGTTTTATTGGTGATAAGTATAGAAAGACTCAGATGAAACATTCCCTAGATCAATATTTAAGTTATCCGGGGGAGGTTCAATTTCCTTGAATGGTGGGTTCCTTTTAAAGAAAGGCTTGTAGGGCCTATAGCCTTGGTTTCCCTCCCCTACATTCCTCTTCATGTATATGATATCGTTTGATAACTTCTTAACCATGCGTTGTAAATATTGTATGTCTCCATTACCCTTGTCAGGAGTCTGGTCTATTTGTTTCCCCGGAGGTCTAGTAAAAAAGAGTCCTCTCCTGGGAGGAGGCTGAGCTTATTTCTTAACTAGAGATACCTGGCCCTCTTTACACCCTTTCATCTGGAATTCTATCATTTTGGATTCTTCAAAATTTTCAGCCAGGGTTCGCGTGGAGGCTCTTTTTAAAAACTTAGAAATAGAATCTGGGAGCGTGTTAGCGTAAACCTCAATTTGCAATTCCTGGGTTGGTTTCGCTTCGGGCTGAAACTTGTTTAAGATGGTCATGAATTTTTGATTGAAATCTTTGAATATTTCTTTTCAACTCATGGTGGTGGTGAATAACTCAGCCATAAGAGCTCCCGTAGTAGTTTCCTCTGCAAATTTATCTAGAAAGTATTTCTAGAACTTGGTCCAGCTAGTTATAGATCCTACTGGTAGATTAAAATATCACGTGGAAGATGAATTTTCAAACGTGTAGGGGAAAATCTTACAAACTACATCTTCATGTTAGATGTTCATAAGTTTGATTGCTAGTATAAATTTCTTGATATGATCTTCAGGCAATCTAGAGGTTTCGGGATTGAACTTAGGCAACAACTTCTCTAGATGTCGGGGAAGGTTATGGACTGGTCTTGGGAGGGCCAAAGCATATCTGGATAGCCAGGGTTGATTGTTCATAGGTGGGTTCCCCCTTTCATCATTATGGTCATTGTTGCCTTCCATATCTTCAGGCTTTGAGTTAAACTCCTCTTCTTTCGAGAAATCGTCTGGCTCAGAGACATCTTCGGTTGGTGTTTCGAGTATCAAATCAAGAGGTTCTTGGATTTCAATAATCGCGAAATCTATTAAGTCTTCTATTGAGTGTATGAAAACCTTGTCGGGAGTACTAACGGCTAGTCTTATTTGTTTTTTTCTTCAAGGGAGTATGGTAGCTAAGGAAAACACACCGATCTGTCGGGCGTAGGCTCTTATGATTATTCTGAATTGATTTACTTCCTTGTGAGGAAGAGCGTAAGGTATTTCAGGGTGAAAAGGTTCTTCCTCGGGCTGGGGTGAGTTACTCATTCCAGGAGTACTCAGCGTGTGTGGGTTGTCTTGGGAATGACTAGCCATGCATGTGGGTTGTTGTGAATATGTAGGTTGTTTGAAATGCTATATAAAATACATATTCAACCATTCATTCTCAGGCCCTCCTTCTAGCGCCAATTTTGTTGATGGGTCTTAAATCCCTAGTTCAACAGTAGGAACCAAACTCACCACCGAGGCCTAATTAGACTCTGCATCATTTGGAATGGAATGGTTCTCCAGATCTTGCGATCCGACCAATAAATTGATGGGCTTTAACGTTTTCTTTTGAAGGCTCTTCCTTCAGTTTTGAATATCTCTTGTGTATTTTCTCTTGGGTGGGATTGATGTGAGGTGTAAGCCGGTATAAACCAAATTGGAAACAAAAAATAATTAAGTTCTAACTACTGGGGAAGAGGTTGAGCTTGGGATAACCTGCTACTCAAACACGCAGACGACAATTCTATACCACATGCCTAGTACTAATACGCTAACCATGTGAGCATCCAATTACTATTTTAGATTACTAATTATTAGAAAGAAAACACATATGCAATAAGATAACGACAAGAAAAATAATTCATCTACCATAATCATTCATCACATAAACACACACCGATTCATTATCTTCATCATTAAAGAAAAGAACAACAAAGCATTGCACCAAATAACTTGACAATAAATTGGACAAATCTTACTTGTTACATCTATTCATGAAACAAGATAGGAAATAGTTCTTCTCTACGTCCACTCACACATGCATTTGATGAAAATAACTTTTTCTTTGGTCCAGAAGGACTTCTCAATTCCTAGCAGCTTCAAAATAATTCTTAACAACCAGAAAGAAAGAGTTCTTGCAATGACCATTGACCCTTAACTAATTGGTCGATGTCTTTATTTATAATGTAAAGTTAAACTGAAAATAACGGCTAAGTGCAGTTTAAGAAAAACAAAAATCGCCATGTGGAGTCATCCTCTAACAATTAATTTAACATTCAACCCGAGATATCTCTTGAAAAGGGTGACTTCTTTCATACTCAGACCAACTGATAAACATTTCTTCACAATTTTGCGCCCATGGAAATATGTGTTGTTCCATCAGAGCTGCGTGAATCCCTCTGAGGTACATCACATGCATCCGATACTTTTCTAGACTGGAGTTCAACTGCTGTAGTGCGGTTTGAGTTCTAATCGGATGCTCCATGAATCGTCATACTTTCCCTGGAATCGCGTTAGTCATCTTTGCGAGCTCTTTGGCCCACAACGAATCTTGCTTGGTATGTGACTTGAATACATTGCTCAATTCGATGAAATTGTCGGGGCTGTTGAACTCAGGGAGTCTGATATCCTTCATTGATTTGTCGATTTTGTTTCGATGTTTCTTTCGAGTTCCTTGGCGAGGTTATGGAACAAACTTTGTTTAGTAGTCAGAAGGATATTTCTTGCAATCGGGATTGAAATAGTTTAGAAATTACTTATCAGGCAAAGCATAGTAAGATGTAAACAAAAAAAATAAACTGATGCGTACCTGTAGAGATCATTAGTCTCGATTGTTTAATACTTACATGATCCCAGTCACCCTTTTGAATACCCTGTAATGTATTTTTCCACGTTGTTGCTCCTCTTTGGTTTAAATGAGTTACATCTGTGCGCCATAGCATGGAAAATCAGGTACGACAGATATGAGCATCAAAACCATTACAGTGGTTGATTTCCCTTTGGGGTTGGGAAAGGATGCTAGAGCCGATCATGTGTCGAAAGTGTACGTACGCTCCCAAAAGGTTAGATACCATAATGAAGTCATTAAATGCCTCAGGTCAAGGCAAGTTGTTCCTC
>SNQJ01S0004609.1:62793-85652 GCA_010110895.2 Picea sitchensis | reverse complement strand
TCTGTTGTATCTCCCAAGTTTCAACCCTTCTGGGTATGAAACTTTCTTTTATGTAGTTCTCTAATATTTCTTCTCTGCAATGCCACAGGTCTGATCAAAATTGGATGTGCCAAGTGGAATTTACGGTAAATTCCCCACAACTTGCCAATTTTTGTCCTTTCCAAGAGATCTCACTTGTATAGCGTGCCCCACACAAACTAATTGATATAAAATTCTGAAACTCGCACCAGAGATACTATAGACTGTCCACAATCCAATAAAACTAGTTCCACTCAATTTGGATACTCTAGGAAGAAGTTATGATTGTTTTACCTGGAACACCTTCTTGATACTTGTCAATAGGACTAGTCAGATACCCTATCTTACACATGGTGTATCTACAAATTTTAGATGACCCAAAAGCTTCACTTTTTACCATAGATACCTTACTAATTTCTGTAAATATCCTCTAAATTTCAGGGTCTGAAACGTTACGAAAAAAAATTTATAGGGAAAATTCCGCAATGACTCATTTCAGGATGATTCCAGAACCCTATAATGTACAGGCTGTATCTCCAAAATTATAAGGCCTCAGGAGATGAATTTTGAACCCAACGTACCTTGATCCATCTACTAAATATCCTCCAAGAAGTTTCTTTTGAAACGCTGTAGAAAAAAAGTTATAGCGAAAATTCCAAGGTGTCCCAGATGTAGCAGCGAAACCCCAAGACCTTGAGCTATGATACCATATGTTAAGAACCAAATACCAATATAGCATAGAAAAACCTCAGAAAAAGTACTCAACGTGTTGAAAAAGAGATAATTTCAGATAGTAAGCCTCTTTGAGGGGGCAACCTCCTTTTACCCCACTTAAATGTTCAAGTACAAGATGATTCAAAATGAAAATGTCTCCTTGGTATATAAAGGATACTAGGAGGTATAATTACAACTAATGGCCTAAAGCCAACATAAATAAAATAACATTACTAATATAATATGCCCCAATTAAGGGGTAATGAGCCAATATTAGGGCTTAACACTATGAAACAAGCATTCCTAAAAAATTATCAAGATTGCTGCAAACAAAGATACCTTTATGAGGAAATTTTCAAGAAGACTCAAAAGGAGGATGAGAGTCTAGAGGATTACATGGAATGATTTCGGTACAATTTGTAAATATCCAAATTGAGTAAGTTGGGTAAGGATTCTCGACGAACAATTATGATAAGAGATATAAGGGATGATTGTATTGATATTTTAAATTTAATGAGAGGAGGAGACATTTCTCAATTTGATTATGATCATACTTGTGAATTATGTAAAATATATTTATGAGAAACTTCAAAAAATGGAAAAGTCTTAGAGACATTTCCTCTAGAATTACAAAAAACATTAGGAGGAGGAGCTACATGGACAAAAATTGGTAATTTATTAGAAAAATTTAAAACTGATATTCTTAGCATGTTAATCTCACAATTTGACATGTTGCAGGTTAAAAATAAGCAAACAAAGGCTAAGAAATCACTATCCATATTCTTCTCAAAGTGAAAAAAAATACATACTTTAATAGAATTCCCATTGAACAATGTTGAAGTATGTGGCATTTGTGAGCAAGATCGATCGACCAACAGTTTCCCTTTTTACCTGAAATAAAATATTTGTATCAAGGAACTGATGAAGTGGCTGAACATGTCTATTTTAGTGCTCAAAAGAGACAATGGAAACTATGACCACCATGTATGACTCATGATCCTTCCCAATCATTCAATTCATTTATGATCAATCAAAAAATTTCATATCCCTCGTAATATTGGTATCATTATGCACCTTGGCCACAATATCCACCACAACCAACAAAAAATTATTAGTGGTCAAAAGGATGGCAACTTTTTCTAGTTAGAAACTATCAACAACAAGTTATTCCACAATTCCCTCAACAACAACATAAAATACCTCAATAGAAACAATAATTACAATTGTCTGCTAGTAGTCCTGAACCAAGACCTCAACTACTTGTACAACCCACACCTAATATGAACCATAAAGAAACTCAATCCACTTACACCATTGAGTTGTCTAGTTTTCCATCTTTCTCAATTTCCCCTATTGGGTTAGTGTGTTGACTATTTTKTTTTGATGGCCAAATCCTTTTTGCATGCGATATTATATAYGATATKCTCTYATTTAKCCATTTTGGAGGTATTCTCAAAGATTTATATATCRATTCACCATGAATTCGCACAAGGTATGTATAATTATCGTTTTTRCAATGATTTTGTGATCAATTCATCTCAATTTGATGTTTATAAAGATMTAAYGTTCTGGTTTTCTTGCAATAGGGAAGGATCRTGATTTGATCCTCATATGGYACCTCATCYGACACTCCGTTSAACACTTGATCCGACACACGATCCGACACTCCATCTGGAACACGATCCRACACTCAGAGCRCATAGGAGCTGACGGTTGGTATATTGGTGGCCTTTGATGGACGAATCGGGGATGTGGGTTTTATGCCCCTCGTTCCCTCTAGCTATAGAGATTGACACACCTCAGATTGGGAAGTTGCAACGAYTGTTGAGTGGCACACAAAATTGTTAAGAAGATGTTGTTGTTGTAACACATTTAATGAATTTACTTTTTTTAGAGAAGGTCGACCCTTCCAGTGGTCGACCTCTCAAGATATGTAATCACCTATAAATACCACTACCTGTGACACAAAGAAAAGATGAATTCTTATTATTTTATACATACATTATTACCAATTTTGTTCTATACTCTGTTTTTATGCTTAATGACAGTGTTGTGTTAATTTAGTGTCTGCATTTTCCTATTAGAGTGTTGCCACCACCTTCTGGGGGGCCCACCAATGGTCTAGGTGATTATCTATATCAGTACATATTTACATTTATCTTGTTGCCTTTCTTAGATTTCGAAATCATCTCTTTGTTGTGTAGATTTCTTGTGTCAATTTCTTGCTATGTGTATATTTTAATTGCAAATTGCTTATCTAATTCATCTTCCTGTACACTTTCTCTTAATTGCAGATTTCTTTTTGAACTGTGTATATGATAGAGGGACATCCATGGTTGTGTGTTAATGATTATATTTTGTTTGCAGGTTGTAGGATTTGGTTGATTAGATTGTTATGTCTTTTTCTTCCTAGATATAAGTTACTATGTAGGGTACTAATTTAGATAGGTTTATTTGAAGTCTTGATAGATTAATTGCTTTAGTTTATATAATTTTGACAGAGTACTAATTTAGATAGATTTATTTGTAGCTTTGATAGATTAATTTCTTTAGTTTTGATAGTTTTGACAGATTATTAATTTAGATTAGTTTACTTATAATTGCAAATGTTCTCTATAGGTCTGTTTCATTTATTAATTTTGCCTCAGCATGATAGGATAGAAATGGATGTTGAGTTATGATTTTTAATAGCATTTTGGTTGATTTTGAGTATGATTCTTAATGATAGTTGAGTTCACTTAGGTTATGATTTTTAATAAAGTCTCGGTTATGAATTTGAGTTGTAATTTCTAATTATCATTAGTCAAGAGTTGTAGGTTTGCACATAATGTTTTTGTTGTCATTTTAAGTATGAATTCGAATTAAGATTTTTAATTAAGTGTTAAATTATGAGTTTATGAGTTTATATATTTGATTGAGTTAGTAATTTTGAATAGGGTACTTTCCAGCAGTTTTATGATAAAGTGAATGATTGATGCACAATATTTAGAGATCACATGGATTCCAAAAATACTTAGTGTTACTTCTATGATGGCAAAACTCTCTATAGATTTCCTTATCCATACTTTCCATTTCTCTGTAGAAGTTAGCATTGAGTTAATTCCACTTGAACTGTCATTAATAGTCATATGCCATCATGATGTTATCCAACACCGAAGACACAATCATCACATCTGAATAATTTTCTTCTTTTTGCCGCAAGATAGAAATAGTTTTTATAAATTAGAATTTGAATACAGTCATAACACTCTTATTTTTGTTTAAGTAGATCAATGCTTACTCTTTACAAAATAGAAATAGTTGTGAGTTCTTTTTAAGAATAGAGTTCACTTGTAAAGATAATTTTGATAGAGTAAATTGATTACTTGCTTACTTACTTGTTCACTCGGAGATAGATAGATTAAATAATCCATAAATAGATTACTTGTTGTTTTCTTATTCAAAGAGAGATTGAATAGATTAAATAGCTTTGAAATAGATTGCTTGTTATTTTCTTATTTAGAGATAGTTCATAGTCATAAATTATTTAAGGTTACTTAGGTCATAGAGAGTTCATAATTCTACAATTGCTTGAAGCTCATTAACTAGAGGTTGCTTTACATAGAATTTGCTAATCAAATAGATCTTAAAAGTCATCTCTTTAGAAAGTAGATTTGTAAACTAAACAGAGTGTTGATCCCTAGGATAAACCATATCCTTAGCTAGATGATCTTTCTGTTAGCTTCTCTTTCTACCTTGGCTCATACTTTTCCACAAATCTAAGTTTACCTGCCCTAGGTTGACAATTTAATTGAGGGAATTAGTACATATAGAATACCTGTCATCCCCTGTTAACTATCAAGGAGTCCATTTAAGGTCAAGGAAGATTCTCAATAATCGAACAACTCCAATTATTTATGAGGAAGAGGAGGAGTTCAAAATCAAGTACAAAACCAACCTACAGAAAATCAATTTACAAATATTTCTTCAAGTACTTCACAAATTGCTTCCCCTAAAAAATCAAATCAACTACAAACTAAGGATAGCTTGTTACCTCCTTATCTAGAGAGGCTAAATATTGATAAAACTCTTGTTCAATCTAAATTTGACTTTCTCGGGGAATTGAAAAATGTGCGTGTTAATATTTTGTTATTCCATCAGATATGTACCGATTTATGCTAATACTGTAAGAGAGTTGTGTTTGAAAAGTCCCGGTAGGAAGAGAAAAGATCCTCCTACTATCAAAGTAATTGGTCAACTTGCAAATTTGATGCTTGGAAGGGTTGTAACTTCCAAGTATGTAGCTCTTGATAGTCCTATTATTGATTGTATAGATTAACAATATTTGTATCCCTAATACTTTAATCAATTTAGGTGCTACCATAAATGTGATGACTAGAGAAACCATGGAAAAAATGAAATTGACCAATTTTTGTCAAACTTCTACAGTTCTTCAAATGGTTGATCAATATATTGTTGAACCCGAAGGTATTTTAAAGGATATTTTTATCTTTGTAGACTCTTGGGAGTATCCAATAAAGTTTATAGTTTTGCAACCAAAATCCAACCTTGGGGGTTATCCTTTAATTTTGGGTAGGCCATGGTTGGCCATTGTTGATGCTTATATCAATTGAAAATATAGAGATATGACTATTTCTTATGGTGATTCTATCAAACAATTAACTCTGTATCCTTATACTAAACAAATTTCAAATCATGAAATACCTTAATGGGTTGAAAATGAGGACATTGATGAAGAAAACATTCAACAATTATTTATGGTTGATTTAGCCCTTATTTTTAAAGAAAAATATGATGATGATCTCATTTGTGATGCCATAATTGATCTGCAGTCTCACGCCAATGATGTTGTGAAAATGTTTATGGAAGTTTGTTCATGTTCTATTGTAAAAAATGAATATAATTAGATGTGTGTTTATCTATATCTCTCAACTCCAATCACCACTAGTATTCCCATTGAAATCATCCTGGGAAAAACATTTAATTGTAACTAATTAGTTAAACCTTTTGGAAAAAACTGTGTGGGAGTTTATGAAACACCCCACACAGTTTTTTCTAGAAAGTTTAACTAATTATATATGACTAATTGTGGAAACCTACACATAGAGATTTAATTGTAATACAAGACTAGAAAATTTACAAAAGCAACAAATCATCGAGTTGTTGCAAAATCATGTTGGTGCATTTTCTTGGGAGTATACTGATGTGAAGAAAATTTGTCCCAATATTTGTAGACATCATATTTATATTGGGGATAATTTCCAATGCATTAGGCAACCCCAATGTAGACTAAACTTTGTAACGAGAGAGATAGTAAAGGAGGAATTATAAAAAAATTTGAATGTAAATTGTATCTAGCCTATATCGGGTAGTCAATGGGTTTCACGTCTTGTCATTATTCTGAAGAAAAATGGGAAATGGTGAATTTTTGTAGATTGCAGAGAGTTGAATAAAGCCATTTCCAAAGACCATTTTCCTCTACCTTTCATAGATCAAGTTTTAGATACTTTGGCACGGAAAAAGTATTTTTTTTTTGATGGGTTTAGTGGGTACAACCAATTCCAACTAGCTCCTAAAGACCAAGAAAAAAACACTTTTACCTATCCACGAGGAACATTTTCTTACCAAGTATTGCCTTTTGTACTTTGCAATGTACCTACCACATTTCAACGAGATGTACTTAGTATATTTCCAAAATTAATACATGAATGTGTAGAGGTGTATATGGATGATTTTACAGTGTATGGTGATACATTGGAGGAAGCCATGACTAATTTAGAAGAGTCTCTTATATGATGCAAAGAAGTAAATTTGTCTCTCAACCATGAAAAATGTGATAGGTTGTTGATTGAGGGAATAGTTTCGAGACATCATATTTCATCGACTGGAATCAAGGTGGACCCAACAAAGATTAAATCCATATCAAATCTTTTTATTTCAAGAACACAAAAATATGTTCGAATATTTTTAGGAATTGTAGGTTATTATAGACATTTTATTGAAAATTTCACTAAAATAGCATCTCCAATGTTTTCTTTTCTCACTAAAGATGAAAAATTTGTTTGGAATGACCAATGTCAAATTGATTTTGAAACTTTGAAAGAAAAGTTATTTATAACACTAGTTCTAAGAGGACCAAATCAGTCTTGTTGACAGAGAAAGTTCTCCTATGGTTTTGGGTTACAACCACAACAAAGAAATGACCAAAAGACCACAATCAATCCCACAAAGACAATCAAGAAAAAATGTAACTTACTTTCGATGATAAAGTAGGATAAAAACATGGTTCCAATTGTTGATGTAGATCCCTCAATTGAAACTTTTCACTCGAACGTTCCTCTCTAATAGTTCCTTCAATCACTATAACTATTACAATGATGCTCAAGAATTGATCTCCAAGTGCCTCCACCTAGGAAAATGATGATCACCTCACTCTCCAACTACTTCTCTCAAACATGTCTAATAAAGAGAGATGAACTCTTTTTAACAATATAAGGGGAGAAAAGGTTGTTGGAAACAAGGGTTTCCAGATTTGAAGGGGATAATTCAGAGACACAAGATAAGGGGCTTGTAGACTAGGCAATAAATGACCAACATAATGGTGCTAAATGGAATGATGGTTTATCATCTACCCCTTGTCTCATTTTTATTCTCCAATCAAGTGGTTAGAGTAGTTATCCATGGGAAATAGAGAGTTGAGAATCATAGGAACCCATAAACCCTGCCCAAAATTTAGAAAAATTATATATTTTTGATCCAAATAAATGTGTACATGGGTTGATAAACAACAACATGTGTATGTAAACATGATGCATATCTGATAGGGAATGTACATCTCAAAACATGGGGTTTTTTTGTGATTTTTGAGGAGGAATGAAGGGGGATTGAGTTTTCAAGTAGGGAATGGGTATATGAATCAGGTCAATAGGGCATCAATGAATATGAGGATAAAACATTATGCTATATTAGATGCCTCTTAATGTGTGAGGTCATAAGAACAACTGATTATTGAAATACATTATACAATCCAGGAGGTGAGTGTGAAGTGGGTCATCAAAGACTGGTCTAGAATAGAAACTAAAATAGAAAACAACTAATAATACTATCTCCTCAAGGTGAGCATACCCATGCTCAAGAGTGAAAAAAGTATGGACACCAAATCAAGTGCACTGCGGATCCATGAAATATGTATAGATAAATAGTTATCATGGCCACGAAAATTAATACACAATGGATCCATGTCAAAAACTATCATAGCCACGAAAGAGATACATAGTGGATCTATGTCTCAGAATCAAAGGAGGATATCTGGAAACAAGAGATGTACAAACTGATCCTCCACAAGTACCATTGTCATAGAAAAGGAACTAGTACATTCTAATGCAATGTGGGAGGAAACAGAAAGGAGGTGATGCTACCATAGACCCAAGGTTTTCAAATCAAACCATCGATGATACGATTCTACATCATGCAAATAGATGTACTGAAGTTGAACATAGTGAGACACCATTTGAATACCGATCATAGATACATACAATTAACAAATGTGAAAAAACCCATCGATAATAATAATGGGTGTCAAGGTACCTATTACATTCTAGCAAGTGTGATTCAATGAGATAGCGCCAGATACTTATAGAATCTATCAATGAAGGGAAACTGATGTATTCCCACTATCAATAACGAGGGAACCTACCACTAATGACTGCAAGCCCCAAGGTGCTAATAAAGACTCTAGATATTTATCCCAGAGAAAATGATCCAAAGTCGATGGGAAGAGATCTGCTAGAAGGAGGGAATTAAGGAATCCCCCATAATCCAAGACAAGGAATAGCAAAAGGCCAAATTTTTGGAAGAAATTGGATGAAATATTGAAATAACACACAACCATGTATGTCTCTCACATGCATCAGATGGAATAGCGCATGAAAGAGACCCTCTGAGTAATGACCAATAATGAAAACCACTGATATATGTGAGAAATTCCACCAATGATGGAAATGGAACCCAAGGTAGTGCATGAATCCCAAAGTGTGAATAAGGTATTAATGTCAAACAAAAGAGAAACCACTCATTCAACAACCAGTAATGGAATGTCATCTATTGAGTAGAAGGAAACCTATAAATGATGTAAATAGACCTAGGGTACTACTCTAGGTCAAAATATTAGAGAAATATGTTGTAGTCGATAAGATCTTACCCGTCAACAAGAATTCAATGGGGACCTTCCATACTACAACTTGTAAAAGATAAAGATGCTTGTTGATTCAGATATGTACTTGACATACTGGAAGGCCAACATGAAAAGTCAGGAATTTTGAGTAGTGACTGACATAGGATGAAACTTCCCCTGAACAAAATCATGACACAAAAAGTGACTTGAGAAACATAGACTCAAGAGTGAATGATGACATAAGTTTGTGATACTGGAGGCATCAACAAACTCTCCATAGTGACTAGAAGGATAACCAATCAAAGGAGTAAACACTCAAAGAACATGGTTCAACTTCCTAAGTCCATACTAAACCCAATGTATTGAGATGATAATTCAATACTTAGTTATTTGTTCAAGGATGACATAAATGTTGCCAAATATAAGTGAGACCTGACTCTTTCCCATCCTTTCTTTTATATATATATATATATATATATATTATCTTTTTCATATTAGAAATCTTGACAGATAATCAAAGAATGCTATAGTACAATGGAGGAAATGAGTGTCGCAGGAAATCAAACTAGTTCCAAGCATAGGGAACATACGTATGCTCAATGAAAGGAACATGTGCATGATATGGATACTCTGGGGAATGTTTCCTCCAGGGATACAAGTGTCAAGTCACAAAGGAAATTAATACAAGGATGGAAATTGAGACAATTCATAAGCAATAGGATAAATGAGAGCAAGACGAAGTTGGCATTAGGCTTAAAATCACAAGTGGGAAAGATGAAATGCAATTACAACTTAACACAAAAATTTGGGATCCCCATTTGGTATTAGCAAGAATAAGAATGAGAATATGTTATGAGGCTTCAATACAAATTCATGGTGGGACTAAATAGGGCTCCCGAGCCTATGAAATTATTTCAGCATGACCTCCAAACTAAGAACATGGTTCTAACTAGGGCACCGAAGAATGGTAGGCTCTACCACGTGAATTACAATGCTTATAAACAACAAAGAAGGTTTCAAGTTGAAACTTATTTGGGTCAATCCTAAGGAAAAATGAACCAAGAAACAAATAATGAAAAAATGCATGGAGGGGAAAATCTAACTTATATGCTAGTTTCAAGATCATTACCTGCTAGAATGGATCAACAAAACACAAAGGTTCCAAATCAAAACGTCTCCAAATTGTTGTTTTAAGGTTTGAAAACAACAAAACTTAAAAGTACAATATGGTACAAAGCATTACATAGCCTTACAGATTATGCATAGTACTTCTTCATGTATATCCTATTATTGTGGTATTTGTACTTACACAAAATCCCCACACACGTACTCAAATCCACGTAGCTACATGATAACCCACCACTGTCACCTTAGTAGGAAATCCCCAAGTTTTAGGGATAGATGAGGTCCAACCTAGGGGAGGCATCCTTGATAATCTCAAGGGATCATATAGGAAGGATCTAGCCAAGTTTGGAGGTCCCTCTCACTAGTTACCTATGTCAAAAGGTCTATGTCTATGAAATTGAGATAAAGGAAGAAATTTGGGTACCTTCCTGGAAAAAGAGCAATTGCAACATATATGTAGTGATTTCCAAGTACCAATATGATAATATCACCTCAATAGACAATAGATAAATATATGGCGACTTATGTAAAATTGCTGCCAGATGATTATTTATAACAATAATTAGTATTTTGTAACAACCAGAAGAAATATAGATCAGAATTGCATGAAAAGACAATGAAAAATCAAAATTTATCCAATAAATCAATTATCACTTATTCCAAGCAATTTCTGAGTATGTTAGCTATGAGTTAGAGTGAATTATGCAGAAAAAATGAACAAATTATATGGATATATCAGTGTTTCTAATAGAAGCAATAAAGTTAGTAGATTAGGCTATGCTAGGGTTAGAAAATATTAGTAAAAGATTTAGAGAATAGATTTTGAGAGTTTGTTTGATCAATTCCTTCATAAGAGAGTAATGATACTAGTGCCTTTTGGGCATTGGAGTCAATTACAACAACAATAAGCACTTGGATAAATAATGATAATAATTTCTAAAGATGAGGGCTTGCTATCTAAGGTAGTATAACCTTAGGGCCTTAGATTTCAAGAAGAAATTTCTAGAGTGAAAACACTCTTGGGCTCTAGAAATTCTTACTTCCCTTCTTAGATTCTTCAAAAACATTATGACAAGATTCTAGAAACAAACTCCTAAAGTTATAGCACTTTAGGGCTTTAGGAGTTTACCCTATATGAGGCTTCTTAGAAAATCAATGGATGAAATATTCTAGAGAGAGGAAGAAACACCTTATGTTCCTCTCCTAGGGTTTACACAAGAAATATAGCTTCAATATGAAAAATTAAAATATACCATTAAGATTCAATAGATGAAATAAATTGCATATTTTAAGTACTTCACCAAGAATGAACCAAGCACAAATCCTTGTTGCAGAAATTTCACCAAGATATGAGCCAAGAAGCATCCATAGAATGTCCTCTAAGAGGTGTTCACTAGTGAAAGAGACTAATATGCCCAAATATAGAGAAAATTCCAGATCCAATCCTCATGTGTGAGGAAGAGTTGTGATGATAAATGAAAATGACAATTCCTCTATTTATATGAGGCCTTGTAACCATATTTTCCCACTTTAAAAGTCAAGTTTAAAATATAAAGAGGAACTAACTCATAAAATTTTCCCTTTCAATTACATAAAATAATCCTAAAACAAGGGTGATGTCATCTCTTCTATTGTGACGTTATGCTCCATAAAGGTGATGTTGAGGTAGAAGTGTGCAATGCTAGGCCTCCAAAGGCTATACATCATGCCACATGTGCCAAAAAATCACCTCCTAACCCTCCTCCATCAAACCCTACTCTCCTCCATGATGTCATGAGCTAGGTGGTTGACGTCCAAGCCTTCAAAGGCTAACGTCTAGGTGGAAAGAGGTGGGTGATTTTCTCTCATCCATGACATAGTTCCCCCAAGTGAAACAAACTCCTCCTTCAAGGTACAAATTATCATCACAAGGTTTCCCCAAATGTAGGGTCTAGCACCCATCCTTGGGCTCCAAAGCCTTCATGAAGGTTTGAACACAATCATCTCCTCATGAATACATGTCCACCTGGAAAGGTCCTACAAAGACAAACATATGTTACCTCCAAGGGTCCATAAGTCACAAGAATCATGCCATGTAAGCCACGTATAATAATGGAACCACCCAAACATGTGGATAAAACCCCCCTTTTTAAACTGAACAAATGCTCAAAGACATTATGCAATTTGTCAAATTTAGGTGTGGCGGGGGTGTCAAGGCATCCTATTGGGTCAGTGAATCCCCAAGTCAAATGTGTTTCCCAAGGGAACCTATCTAAATCATTTGTGAGTATGAGGTGGAGTGGGGTGAGACTTCTGGGTATGGGGTTTCATGCCCTACAAGGGCTCATATTGTCTCATTTATGGGTGCCTTTGTTGAGGGATAGCCACATCCTTTTCCTCTTTTTGTTTTTAAAGAATATTTTTCCAAGCCCTTTATTAGCCCTTTATTTTTCACGTGTTTCCAAGTTGAATACAATAAGGGGCACTAAAAGGAAATACATAGCCCACATACGCTCTTCCTTGGTTTGCATGCTTTTTCAAGTTGAAGACAATAAGGGGAACTAAAAGGAGATGCATAGACCACATACGCTCTACCTTGGTTTGCATGATTTATTAGTTAGTTAGGTTTTCATGCCTCTACAAGGCCTCATATTGTCTCATTTATGGGTGCCTTTGCTGAGGGATAGCCACATCCTTTTCCTCTTTTGTTTTAAAGAATATTTTTCCAAGCCCTTTATTAGCCCTTTATTTTTCACGTGTTTCCAAGTTGAATACAATAAGGGGCACTAAAAGGAAATACATATCCCACATTTCTCTTCCTTGGTTTTGCATGCTTTTTCAAGTTGAAGACAATAAGGGGAACTAAAAGGAGATGCATAGACCACATACGCTCTACCTTATTTTGCATGATTCATTAGTTAAGTTATTATTTATTTTATGGGTCCCCCACGCATTTTTGAGAAGTGTTTCATTGTTCTAAGGACCTGCAGTGAGATTTTAATGCATGATATTTTTTCTAGGGAACTCTGCCTAATGGCCCTTCTTCCCATAAATGAGGTACATGCCCTTCTTCAATAATATTCTAAAACCAAAAATATGAGGAGACAAAAAATGGAACAAGTATCAAAGTGATAAGTATGATCGAGAATCAGCTTTGATGATCTCCTCTTCAAGGAACCCTAGTAGCACCCCATTCCCGAGTGTGACCAATTTACTAGGACGTGATGACACCCACCATAAGTTAAAAAGAAAAGGCATAATTTCCAAGTGTAAACATTATTTAATCCAGAATGATTCTTTGCAACATATTCAAATGCTTCAATTATTAAAGTGACACTTACCATGAAACTTGACTTATCCTCTTGAAGCAAGACATGTTGTCCTAGGTCCAGCCAAGCAGGATGGATGTTTCTCTATCAAGCAGGATGGATAATGGTGCAAGTCAAGATAGGAGGGGCCTTGTGGGGATTTTCTAGTCAATATGGATCTCAACACTCCATGTTTACTACTTGTGGGCCTTGAGACATGATCTCCTTAGTTACCCCTAGGCTGAGGGGTAACATAGCCCATTGCTAGGCTTAGGCCAAGGGTTTCTTTGGTAATCAAACTGTAAACTTTATAATTTGGGAAGAAAGAAAATATATTATACATATCTTCCTAATGTATACCATTCAAAATAATGGCTTCAAAGATATCCCCATCCAAAGGTAATTCAACATCCAATAAATCATGGAAACTAGGATTCGAGGAATAAAAAATACCATGTCTCACAATCTCACAAATAGTAAGATCACACTCGAGGAAACTCAAGATTGCTTGGGCTAATAGGGGGAAGTAATGTCTCCCATTCCCCCATTGGATAAACCACATGATCAATTGTTGAGACCTTGTATCGAGAAGGAAAATATAACTATAAAGGATCATTATCATAAGCAATTAAACACCGAGGTAAGAAGCCAAACAATTCACTTGTGGTGGGGTAGAGTCTACTCAAAAACTAAGAACATACCAAGGGGTAACCTGAGTTGAAGTTGAATTAGGATGTTTATTATCATATGAAAGTTGATTAATAGTGACAATTCTTCTGTTCTAAGGGAAATGAATCACTAGAAAGAGCATAGACACCACACTGTTCATAACATATACATAATCATGCCTAATAAGCACATTGAAGTCTAAAGGGCCTTGCACCACTAACATATTTACTAGGAAAATATTCCCACCTAACATGACAGGAAACTGAGGAAGAATCCACAAATATTCACTACATCTTTTGTTGAAATCCAACAACTCACTCATAACTAACACAAGCTTGGGTGAACCCAAATATTTCCAAACCGAGGAGGATAAAATACTTGTAGAGGATCCTTCATCTACACATTGTTAAATTATTTTTTAATTAGCCTCAACCCTTATTTGGAAGAGTGTAGAAGAAGGAAGGTCAAGCTCAACAATATTACTCCAATCAAAGGAAACCATCCTCAAATTTGAAGGGAGCATGCTCGAAGTGAGAAGAAATTCCCCTTGTTCAAAAGGTATTCAATTGGAAATGCTAAATACATATTCAATAGACACATCAGTCCCAAAGAGAAGAGTGGGATCATCTGAATATTGCATAGACTCGACCACTTTCTCAATGATTGATTGAATAGGATATGAGACAACATGGTCAAGAGATGCATCACCCTCCAAAAAAAGAATGGGATCGTCTGAATATTACATCAGCCCAACCACTTCATCAACCAATGGCTGAATAGGTTATTGGAAAAATGAAGGTGACTCAATATTAGAAGGGATTTCAGATAAGGACCACACTCTTCGTACCATAGGAATATCCATGCATAGATGAGTAATGTGATCTCCCTTGCAGATATTACCAAGGAACTTGGGCTCACATCCTATCCGTCTACGTTTCTCAACATTATCAATGCCCCCAACATGAATTTCATTGGTTGGCGGGTTTCCCCCAACATGACTCATAGGGGTTGGTTCATATTACTAGCGTGACTTGTAGTGACTAGATTTGTGCTCCCAACATGACTTGAAATGGTTGATTTCTTGCTCCTAGCATGACTAGTAGTGGTTGGTTTCATGTTTTCAACATGACTTGCAAACGTTGGTGACATTTGTCCAATATGACTAGTAATTATTGGACTAGTTTTCCCAGCATGAATCGTAGAGGGTGGTAGGTTTCTCTCGCCATGAATTGCAGAGGCTAGGTGATGGTATCCAACATGACTCATATAGGTTGGTGAACTATTTCCAGTATGAATTGCAGTGATTGGACTTGTGCCCCCAACATGACTTGCAAAGGATGGTTGCATGTCTCCAATGTGACTAGCAAATGTTGGTGACTTGTCTCCAACATGACTCGCAGAGGTTCGTGACTTCTTCTTCTTGTTTTTCCTCTTCCTATTACGATTATACTTATGGTTACTAGTAGCCATACTTTCACCATATGAGGAAGGAGGAAGATGAGTAAACTTTTCTAATTAGGAAGGTAAAAGATCAGATCAATTCCCTTGACATAAGGTGCTCATATAAGAAGCATAAAGAGAATTCAGTACATTCAGAGTGGTCCAAAACAAAAATAATAGTCATATATTCAACTAAGGAATTTCCAAAGTGGCCATCAAGGGGGAACCACCATTTCCAAAGAAAGGAAAAGCACAAGAATCCCCTTGGGAAGGGGTCCCTTGGTTGGTATCATCAAGAAATGTATCCATGATGTTATTATGCATAGGTTCTCCCTTGTAGGATTTTTCACATATAAAAAGTCTCATGCATTGAATCTAGAAAACCAATGGTATAAAATAGATTCCTTCTAGGATGCGAGTCCATGCTTTCAAGAGAAAAACCAAAGGTCCTTACCGACTGGTGGAGATATTGGTCAACCACCTTGAATCAATGATCCAAAAGTGACAGTATAGACACAACTTAAGGCCAATTACACAAAGCATCACTCCACTAAAAATTCCTAAGAGAAACATCACAAACAAATAATTTCTCCAAAACTTCAAACCATATGGATTAGGTCCTAAGTGAAAATAAATAAAAATGTGGAAAAGGGACCTTCCAAAAATCAACATGGGAACTGGAACTGTGATACAACATTTACCTTAGGTACCAAGGGAATCCCCCTACAATCACCTCTATGATACCTAGTAGTAGAATCTAAAGTTACCAACTCACAGTTGACATCGAGGGGAATAGTCGATAGTCAAGATCATATGTATGGGTAGGGTGGCTAAGCCCGAAGCTCCAAAAATACTGACACTGTAGAGGTCTAATCGGTAATCAAGAAACCCCTGTATACACAACAATCCATAGACGTTTGGACAAGTATTGGAATGGTAATCTTTGTCGCTCACCCTCACACGACCTCATGTTTAGATCTTGTGTTAGAGGAGTTTCCCAACCACACCTATAGGATAATTGGATTTTAACACTCCCTAAGTCAGATTCCTATGTTCATTTAAATGGCCTTGGATATTTTACTCTCCAACCTATTCCAAGGTCTTAGCCTAGACTAGTTGATGAACCCTAGAAACAAAATGTCTAGTAAATTTTAATTTAGCATTTATTTTAAGCAGTTGTTCTTACTCAAAAGGTACATAAGTGCAACTGATGTTGTTTGAGACTCTTGCAAAATGAAACCTATAAGAACATTGGCAAAATAAACTTCAGACTAATTCTATAATGAAAAAGAGTTTCAAGCAAGAAAAATGCATGAACAATCTTTCAGACCTTGAAATGCAATCTTTTCTCTTTTAGATGCAAAATGCACAATGCAACATTTTCCAAAATCGCGAGAAAATCAAAAGAAGAAAACAAGAATAGAGTTATTTGTTCTTTTATTTTTAAATTCTTTTCAAGATAAGAAAAAAAAAAGAAAATTCCTATACTAATATATTTTCCTTTTTCAAATATAAATGCAAGCATCATGACAGAAAAAAGAGACCTATCTAACAACAAACTAGATTTTTTTGTTTTCTTTCTAACAAAGAAAAAAACTAAACAAAAGATGCTAAACTAAATATTTTTTTCTTTTTATGTTTGAAAAACAAGAAAATAAAAGTACTAAAGTTAGATACAAACTCAGGTTTCAGGTATGACTGCAACATCCACCACAAAACTGAGACCCTAAGAACAAGACTTGTATTATAGTTATGTAATCCCGTAAATCAAAAGAAGCATAAAAAAGTTATTTTCCTTTCTTTTATAGATAAAGATTGAATTCCAAGACTGCTAAGGAACTAACAAAAACTAGGAGAGCTCGAGAAAAAACCCAGAGACCTAAACAAGACCTTGACCAAGAAAAAATGAAAAAAAAAACCTCTTTATATGACATGTACACATTTGTCACCAAGAAAAGGTGCGTATGTAAGCACCCTTACCTATTATAGGTTGGATATGTATGATTTTGTTACTTGATGCAGGAGCATTGTCATCAAGCGCAAGAGGAGGATAGCTCAGCGCACTAGTGCGCATTTTGAAGTGATGATTTAGAATTTAAGAAGGCATATCACGCAAATATTCTAAAAAGATTGAAATTTAAGAACATCTTAAATGTTTTGGAGCTGGACGATCACATGAGATAGACGGGGAATGTATTTTCTTTTAATGTGGTAGTTGCAGTACAGATTCGAAGCATTTTCTCTTATCTGTCTATCACAGACATTTATTGTAATAAATCCTTAGTAGTTGAAGGATTTTATTTCGATAGGATAACACTAAAGTAGTCGAAGGGAAAATTTCTATGAGCCCTCTTGTATAAATAAATGTGTTGTTTCCCAAATGAGGTTGCTAAAGATTATGGTAGTTGTTGATAGTTGTTGCGATTTAGCCGATTGTTGTTGAATTTTAGTTGAGCGCTGTTGAAGAGCATGTATAAGCCCATGTACACATATAATTTGAATGAATATAACAGAGAAGCATTGTTCCACATGTTTGGTTTTGCAGTTGTTGTGTCTATCTGAATGAATGAATGGTAGGCTTTATGTTTACTTTCAATTCTATCTTATTATTTTCTCTTATGTTATGAATGCATTTACATGGTTGAATGTATGAATCTGTGAAATATTAGATAAGTTTCAATTGTTTCTCTTCTACAAGCCTGTGTAAGGAGTGCATAGTGTCTGCAAGGTGTACATTGACAGAGTTCGTTTCGACTCAGAATTTTAGAAGAGATAACGTGAAACTTTTGTATGCAAGGAGTGCATAAGTGTCAGCAAGGTGTGCGTCGATAGAGTCTGTGTTGACTCAGAAGTTCATGAGGGATACCTTGAAGGTGTGTATAGGAAGAAACACACTTAGATTCATATTGTTTAGGAGGAACAATTGAGGCGTGGAAGGACCATCGCAAGGAGTGCACAGTCGCCCATCAAAAGTCAAGTTCAAGGAAGTTTGTCGCAAGGCATGCACAACATCGATACTTGGATAAGTATCGAAGAGGTCATTCTGAGAAGTTTAGAGTGTCGAAGAGGAAAAGTCCAAGGGAGATAAATTGGAGCTTTGTATGCAAAGAGTGCATATTGTCTACAAAGAGTGTGCAACAAAGTATTTTGACTCAAGAGCTTAGGAGGGATAGCTAAGTTTATTTGCATAAGACTGTTGTAAGGTGTGCATAGTCGAGCACGAAGGAGCTAAGTCGTGAAGAAGACCTGTTGTAAGGCGTGCATAGGGTCAAATTTGACTAAGTATCGAAGAAAACGTTGTGAGGAGTTAAACTATTCGAGGAAGAACATGCTTAGAAGAGATAGCAACGATAATTATTCAATAAGGGAAGAGCCCTTGAAGATTCCCCAATTTAACGAGCAATATCTATCTAGGAGGGAGTGGGATCGTTCTAGACCCTCATATCTGGGAGGTTCGCACGAAGGTTAACCATTGTGTCCTTCGGAGCTTCATGGTTTGGAGGTGTCGAAGTATTGTAAGAAGTGGAGGTCGTCAAAGTCGCGAAGTGAATCCTAACCGTTGGTCACAAGGATACATGTGGTTGTGGATTAGAGAGTTTGGGAGGTATAATTTCATAGATTGTGTGGAGCAAGTGGAATATTCGTGAAGTCACGAAGGCCAAAGTAAAGTTGGATTGTCGGATCCAGGAGGAGACGCGCCAGAGATCCGTGTGTTTAGGCATAAGGTGTTTTCGGAAGGAATCAAGGGTGTAGGTCACCAACCCATTGAAGCCCAAAGTTACGAAGGGAGATGTCCCATGTTCATAGCCCGTGGTCATATTGGAGAAGGAGCCTAGCAAGAGGAGCTAGCGCCCGCCAGTTATGGTTACCAGAGGTGCCAGAAAATGACCGTGCGAGTAATTCAAACATGCGAGGTAACATCAAAAGGACCTATGTGTAAGTTGATCCAGGGTCTATTAGAGTCTCGAAGATATAATTTGGCTCATGTGTTTTGAATATCCTTGACCGAGAAGTTTCATAACCCCTAGGAGGGGAGGGGGTTGCATCATTACTTAAAGATAGAGAGAAAAGCACCCAAAATTTCAAGAAAATACAATAAATAGATTGGATTCATGGATTGAAAATAAAGGCCAGGTTTCTAACAGATTTAAATCAACATTAAAAGAATAAAATAATCAAGAAATCCAAGCCAAAAACCCTAAACTAACCCAATAGGATAAGATCCCTAGTGGAATCACCAATTCTATTGATGGAGAAATTTCTCCTATGGTTTTGATTTACAACCACAACAGAGAAATGACCAAAATACCACAATCAATCCCACAAATATAATCAACCAAAAATTTAAATAACTATCTAACTAACTTTCGATGAGAAAGTAGGAGACAAATCTGGTTCCAATCGTTTGACATAGATCCCACAATTGAAAATTTTCACTCCAATGTTCCTCTCCAATATTTCCTTCAATCATTGTAACTATTGCAACACTGATCCAGAACCAGACTCCAGGTACCTCCACCCATGCCAATGATTATCACTTCAACCTCAAACTCCTTCGCTCAAAATATTAGAGAAAGATAAATGAACTATTTCTAACAAGATAGGGGGAACAAATATTGTTGTAAACAAGGGGTTTCCATATTCGAAGGGGATAATTTAGATACACTGGAGAAGGGGATTGTAGACTAGGAAATAAATGGCCAACATAATGGTGCTAAATCGCATGATGATATCTCCTCTACCCCATGGCTCCTTTTGATACTCTAATCAAGTGGTTAGAGTAGTTATCCACAAGAAATAGGGGGTTGGTAATTGGAGGAACTCGTAAACCAAACCATTTCATATCTCAATGGATGTTTCTCATACACCTATTGGGGAAATTATTGGATAGAAATAATATTAGAAACATCATGTAATATATTTTATCAATAAAAACCTAACCCCTGGGGAACTGAGTTATACAATATCTAGAAAATAATTCCTTGCAATAGTATATTCTATCAATAAATTTCAGCACTATATTACTGGGTATCCTTGATTTGTTCATACTTATCATTTTGTCATTTGATATTTAATGAAAAAAATAATTACTAATGGCAAGGTGACAGGATGGTTATTACCGTTACAAGATTTTGATATTACTATGGTTTATAAGCATGGAAAGAAAATATAGTTATATATTTCCTTCCTAGAATTGTCAATAATGAACAAGCTAACCCCAATCAAGATACTTTTCTAGATGAAAATATATTTGCAATATCTACTAAGACATTGTGGTATGCATATATCGCTAACTATTTGGTTGCATGTAAGCTTCCAAAACATTTCTTACCAAAATAAAAATAGAAGGTTATCAAAAAAATTGCAATGTACTATTGGGTTCAAGGATATCTCTTTTTCACTAGGATAGATATCATAATCCAACGATGTGCTTGAGAAGATGAAATTTTTTACATCTTAAAAAATTTTCATGATGAACCTCATGGAGGGAGTTTTGTTGATAAAAGAATTGCACATAAGGTGTTGAATCTAGTTTATTATTGACCTACTATTTTTCAAGATGTTAAAAGGTATGTGAGAATCTCTAATAGTTTCCAAAGGATGGGACAACGTACTCAATCAAATGAAATGCCATTACAAACTCATCTCATGATAGAACCTTTTGAGAAGTGGGATTTGGATTTTTTTGGTCTGGTTAACCCACCTTCTAACCAAAATGTTCATATTTTGGTTTGTATTGATTATGTTACTAAATGGGTTAACGCTAAAGCATTTCAAAGGGCTATAGAACAAGCAATATTAAATTTTCTCTATGAGGAAATTTTTGTCCATTTTGGTGTACCGCGAGTGATTATTACAAATCAAGGAATTCAATTTACTTCCAAACTCATATAGGATATTAAAATCAATATCATATTCGGCACAAGACATCTACACCATATCATCCACAAGATAATAGATAGGTGGAATCCACTAATCAAATTTTGGAATATATATCAACCAAAACTATGTGGATTCATTGCAAACATTGGGCCAATAGACTTCCAAAATCTTTATGGGCTTACCACATCACATGGAAAAACACCATTGGATTTACTCCCTATGAGATTGTGTATGGTAAGAATGTTCTTTTCCTATTGAGTTTGAAGTTAAAACACTCTTAGACTTATCAAAATCTTAGAAGAATCGAATGAACCAAATCCATTAACTTGATGAAATTTGTCAAAATTATTTGTATAACACATATGTTATTCAATAGAAGAGAGGAAAGTGGAATAAAAAAATTCTTAAGAAGAAAATATTTTGGGTTGGAGACTTGGACATTTTGTATGATTCTATATTCAAATATGTAACTCCCCCCAACCCAACCGAGGGACAATACAATGTAGAATACTCATAAAGAAAAGTTTTTTCTAACTGATTTAATTATTTCACAACTAACTAATTTCCTATAGCTTTCAACTACAAATTAAAAACAAATTTAACTATTGTTCGCTACCATTACATTGATGCATCTACAACATACTAAAATAGACATGAATGCAACAAATAAACTTCATTACAACAACATATAAAATATGTTCTCATACTTAGAGTTCAAGCACAACAATTAAAACTCATAATAGAACAAAAAAAAGATAAAACACTTATCTTTTAATAGTAGTTGTGCAACCAGATCTTGGGATGGATGCTCCACCCCATCGTATACTAAATGTTCCAAATCTCAACATTCAGTCACCCCCGAGCTGAGGCTAGTAATCCAAAAAAGAGGGTGGTCTCATACAGTCCACTCCCAACTCATAAACTCACAATGCATTGGTATTCTTCTACAACTATCACGAATTCCCCCCAACTCTCTTCCTCTTGACCTGCCCAACCCAAGGAATGTACCCCTTCATTGATCCATGTCCCTCGGGCATCCCATTCGTTTATCAGGGTCTCTCTCACATGGATAGCTAGGAATCTCTCAGTTGTAAACTAAAGGGAACTTGTTTCTAGGAAAATCTACTAGAAACCAACAACAAACACTTGATGTTATAGTGCAACTCACCCAGGAGTTCACTCTTCAGGTTTGACAACATGTCTCTTTAATTTCCAGCTCCAAATACGCTCCAATATGGTCCAACTTGCTCTAGAATTCACCCTCCATGGTTGCACCATCTCCAAGCTCTCCTTCTTCTTCTCTACTTGCTCCTCATGCACACAACTTGATTGTCTAAAACTTTTGTCTCAACCCATATGAATTTATCTCCTTTGTCTTTCTTTCTTGATTCACACACTTCCCCAAGTTGATTGTACTTATACCCCATGTTCCCAATAAATTTGGGATGTGAACACTCACACCCACCCTCTTACATGTATTCAATGATTGGCTTTGTGAGCACTCAATCAGAAGTTAGAAGGTTCATATACCAATATAAAATTTAGGAAAA
>SNQJ01S0004609.1:15341-60552 GCA_010110895.2 Picea sitchensis | reverse complement strand
CACTTCCCCAAGTTGATTGTACTTATACCCCATGTTCCCAATAAATTTGGGATGTGAACACTCACACCCACCCTCTTACATGTATTCAATGATTGGCTTTGTGAGCACTCAATCAGAAGTTAGAAGGTTCATATACCAATATAAAATTTAGGAAAATGGGTTGAATTAATATACATGAGTAATTCCCCTTTGGACCCCTCCTAGCCATTATTCTAGACACTCCCCTCTCTTGTGGATTAATTCAACCCCCATCTCTTGTCCAAGTCCCCTTAGCATCTGCAATCATATTTTTATTATTAAAACATAGAAATACAACTCACATATTACATCACTTGGCCATAGCCACATATTATATCTACATAAAGCATTAATTAAACTGGGAATTATAGTGTGGATGTTACAAAATATTTCAAAAGTAAGTTTAAAACATGATAGTTGGGTCTGCATATTTATTACAGGCAGACATAAGGTAGAGTATTTGTTTGTCATTGATGGCAAGATCAACCCAACGATGACGAACAAGAGAAAGTGGCAAGACCAGTAGTGCAACGATGATCTCATGGAAAGATCAGAAGATAAACTCTAGGAGTCAAGGAAGCAACTCACGGCAGAAACTCGCGATATGCGAGATCACGAAAATATATGGACCGTCGAATCATCAAGATTGTGGACTATTGATATGACTCCATTTCGGAGTTTCAGATACTGGGAGTTGGAGTGTCTAAACAATTCATCACATAAATGTCGAAATGCCGAAATGAGAAATGCCGAAATACCTTCAGATCTTTTCGGGGTTCGTGACTTGGAGTGTTGAAACACTTCATCACAGAAATGCTGAAACGCCGAGATGTGAAACGTTGAAATACCTTCATATCATTTCAAGGTTCGTGACTTGGAGTGTCGAAACACTTCATCACAGAAATGCCGAAACATCGAAATGCGAAACGCTGAAATACCTTCAGATCATTTCGGGGTTCGTGACTTGGAGTTTTGAAACACTTCATCACAGAAATGCCGAAACGCCAAAATGCGAAATGCCGAAATACCTTCAGATCATTTCGGGGTTCATGACTTGGAGTGTTGAAACACTTCATCACAAGAATGTTGAAATGCCGAAATGTCGAAATGCGCTAACAACCAAGCTCCATTTCAAATATCGCGATATGGAGAGACGTGAAGTCTCATCACTGGAGAATCCCCGAAACACGAATTGTGAAATGCAGTTTCGGACTTGGCCCTTGGTCACCACCGGTGGTCACATGAGGGGAAGAAGCTAATGGATCTAAACTCCATTTCGGAGTTTCAGCAATCGCAACATGAAGAGTCGAGACCCTTCATCACAGGAGTCCCGAAGTTGCGAATTGTGAAGTGCTTTGTGGATAAGCGCCTGGTCACCACCAATGGTCACAAGAAGGGAAGGAGCTAGTCTAGCTAAGTTCCTTTTTTGGAGTTACAGGGATCACAGCATGGAGCGTCAAGAAATCTCACCACAGAGCCAAAATGCGAAATGTGAAAGGCATTTGGATTAGGCCCATGGTCACATCTAGTGGGCATATGGGATAAACGCAATACCCTGTGGATTTAATCCAACGGTGCTGGTTATTTGAGCATCTGATCGAAGGGCTATTGTTGATCTTCATGATTAACTGTTCAGTTAGGATTCAGTTAGCAGAACCGAATCATGGTTCTTGGACGGTTGGCGATTCAGTTGCTTGGGCATTTTTGCCCAAGAAGATTCGAGGTGTAACCGCAGAGAAAGTGGATAAAAGAAACACGTTGTGACTATGCACGTTGGGTTGTGTGGAGTGAAAAATGAATTAAACTGTAGAAAGGTAAAATTACAGTATGCGCATTGTAAAGAAAACTCAGAGATAAGGAATGAAAGAGGAACATAACATAATAGTTTAAGAGAGCAGAATGTGCACATATCAAAGATGCATATCTGTGAGAAGAAGAGAAATCCGAGGTGTGCATGCTGAGACAGAGGAGAAGATCGGAAAGTTGAAGAGGATGCAAGCAGGAAGACACTGATGCAAGCAGAGCAGAGAGACATAGCAGAACAATGATAAGCTTGGTAAGCAAATGAAAACTATTGAATCACTGTAATAAATTCATAGAAAGAAAAGTTTTATATTTCAGGGTGGTCGGGAGGTGCTAGGGAGGACTGTTGTCCTCAGAGGTTCAAGTGGGTGCTTGAACATAGGGAGTTGTAGCTTCCATCTGGTTGCAGCCAGAGAAACCAGGGTGACAGGGTGGTGCAAGGGAGAACAAGTGTTCTCTGTTATACAGGTTGGAGCCTGTGTAACTCGAAGTTGGTGCTTCCATCCAGTTGGTGCTGGAACTTTCAGGAAGTTGGTGCTGGAACATTAAGCGAGTTGGTGCTTCCTTCTAGTGGGTTCCAGAGAAACCAGAGAGTTGGTGCTCTCAGCAAGTTGCATCTTGCAAAACAGAGGTTGTAGCCTCAAGAGGAGTTGGAGTTCCCAAGAATGATAATGTAAATAATATAAATATTACTTATCATATCAAGAAGAAGAGGTTTTTCCCTTTATGGGTTTCCTCAGGAAATATTTGTCTCTGTATATTTCATGTGTGTGATTGTTGTTGAATATTCTACTTCTTACTTTCCTACACGATTGTGATTGTCATTGAGTTTTTTGTAAAGATTTAAAATGGGCATAATTATTTAAGCAAAGTAACAACTGATTCACCCCCCCCCTCTCAGTTGTCCAACAAGGTGGATATTGTATATGGTAATGGTGATGTTAAGTTACACACCATAGATGAAGACTGAATTCCTCTAATGGCCAATGGCCATTAATTGAGGATATATGAAAAACCATTATCCAGAGATGCCTTTGTAAAAGATCTTATAAATTGCATAGATTTGGATATTGTAATCTAGATAGTTATTCCATCTGGACTTTCCATAGTATGAATTTATATATATATATATATATATAACAATTTTTGTTTTGAAATAAGCTCCTAAGATTTTATTGTTTTATGCATGATATAATTGCATGTTTGACATAGAATTTGACTTCAATGATTGTTGCAGAACATGATTAACTGTTGTTGTAGAACTTGATTTCATCTGCTTCAAATAATTACTAACTATTTGTTGCAGGAATCAATTTCATCTGTTGTAGAATTTGATTGTATGTTGTTGCATAATGAAAATTCATCATTTGTTGTAGAACCATATCTATTATTACTATAGAAACTAGTGGAATATGTTTCAATGATAATTGTAGAACTGATTGTTGTGGAACTAGAGAAAGATTACTTCAATGTTCTACTTCATCATATGATTCATAAGTGATTTGTTGTGGACCATGTTTTCTACAACTCATTCAAGTTCTTGTTTTTTGTGAATCCATGATTGTTACATAAACTTCATTGGCTACATATCTGTTACATATATTGTCTCTTCAAAAAGACTTAATTTTTTGCAAATTTTGTATGTATCTGCTATAGATTTGATCCTTTCAATAAGAATTCATTTGCTATAGATCCTCACATGTTGTAGAGCCTGTCTTATTTATCGAAGAAATGGGTGTTAGCAATATCAATTGATCATTATTCATTAGTGAAGAAACTTTCACTACCGATGAACTATCTTGATCAGCATTACAAATGTTGGTAAAGTACTAAGGTATGCGATTACTCCATTTTTACAAATAGTTCCCATTAACTTTCCATGATTTCTATTTACTACGTCAACTTTTTTACTAATTATCTGTCAATCAATCGGGAAAAGACATGTTTCTATCCCACCATAAAATCCTTAATCACATTATTTCTTTCCATTACTTGTTTTTATCTATCCTTCTTTCATTTTACCGCCACCCTACATGCCTAACCTAACCATCAAATCAAACATTTTTCAATGTAATTTTTCCATTTCCAGTCACCTTTATCTTCCTACCTTACCAAACTAGTTTTCATTACTCCAATCAGTTGAAAATTTGTTGCATGAGTACTATTACAAACTCGATATATATTTTTTTCTACTCTGAGTAAACCCTTACTGATATTATGTTATACTATTTATCGGGACTACCGATTGCTGCTACTTTCATTTTTCATTGTTGAATTTAGCTACTACAACATGTGATCCAAGTGGAAATTGGTGGTCTCCCACATATTCCACTGGCTCAAAATACAATTTCCATCTTGGTAGTTTTTCTATAGTTTTTCGAGTCCCAAACTTTCGGGTCATTTTGAGGTCCTAAACGACATTTTTTCGACGTGGGAACACCCAATAGATGTCAATGGCTTATATTGAGCCATTCTAAATTGTACTCATTGGCTAGAAATTTACGATGAGGTGTCGATTGCCCCAAACAAATATCTTATGCAAAATTTACACTCTTGGGAAGTTGACGTATCAACTACCCCCATCTGGGCCCAAAAACCTTTTGGCGTTTCATCTTTTGGGGTCAGGGTTTTGGATGTTTAGGGTTTTCGCGTTTATGATTTATGTTAAAAGGGAATTTGGAGCCTCGTTGTAATCATATTCTTGTGAATGTGCGTGGTTGTAACATCTCTTCTCAGAGATAATATACCATTATTCCTGCGATTTCATTTCACTCAATATTTTTTTTTACACTATTTGCATATTTAATTCTTTAATATAAATTGAGTATCACTGTATCTCTATGTTTTTTTCCTATTTTTTTGTTTCATTTCATTCCCTAATAAATATGGATCAATGGTACCACATCAGTCTTCTCTTTATCTATTTCTCTATGCATGTCCCCAACGAGGTCAAAGTATAAGGCATTGGGACTTGAATTGGTCAAACATTTGGAATACCATCTTCGCCGAACCCGATGGCTTCCCATGGAAGATGAAAAGAGAGACGAGGAAGTATGATATCCTATTATGTTGTTGCTCGTAGAAGTGCCAACACAACAGAGGAATGATATGGCAAATACTTTTTCTTAAATCCTTCGATGGTTACTGACAACAACAGATGCATCTTCGTCAAGAAACCACTTTGGAGGTGCCCCCCATTAAAGGTACAAGTTAATTTTGATATTCCCATTTTGAAGGTCATATAGATGTAGATTCTTTGAGAAAATGGTTAAATATACTAGAAGGTTATTTATTTGTCCACAATTTTTCCAATAGGGAAAAATCACCTTTGCACTCCTTAAGGCTGTCCCCCATGTCAAAAATTGGTGGGAGAATTATTATGAGAAAAAATCCACAGAGGATTCTAGAATATTTGGGGCCAAGGTCACTTGGGACTCTTTTATGGACGCCATAAAGGAGAAATATTACTTTGTTGGAAACTATGGTGACCAATACACAAGATGGACCACACTACGTTATGAGAGGGACTAAACAATGCTAGAGTTCATGAATACATTTCATACCTTGTGCACCAAGCTGGGTATCAGAGACTCTGAGTGACATCTAGTTCTAAAATATTATGGGGGTGTACATAGGTACATCTAAATAGAAATGGATTTTCTGGACATCTCGTCATTGGGAGCCTCTTATCGATATGTTGTCAAAATCGAGCAAAAAATTAAGCAGAGGAACAAGTAGGAGTTTGGATTTGTGAATGCGTCACAACAAAAGTCGGGAAAAAGAAACCCAAACACATAGAAAAAATGGAAAATCAAGGATGGACAACCTTAGGACAACTAGTATAAGATACAAACAAACAAGGGTAATGGGAATATGAAGAAACACATTGGGAAGTGGCGTGAATTCTATAAAATCCCCTGGAACAACACTAATGAATATTACTCGAAGTAGTAATTGGTGGTCGATTTAAAAGACTCAGAGTTAGATCCAGGAATTGAATCTAATTCAGAGCCAAATAAGGGGAATCATATCATTAATATAGAACCCAGTTCCACAGTCGCTACCACCAAGGTCCATCCAAACGAACCAGAAGAGTAATAGGAAGGTGAGCACCATTTTCACTCGCAGATGTGAATGAAGGGTGCTCCACTACATTTAATTTTTGACAGTGGAAGCCAAAATAACCTCATCTCATTAGAGGTATTAAAGTGGTTGGAGTTTCTAACAACACCACATCCACAATTATACAACAATGGGTGGCTCAGCCAAGAACGAGATATCTGCGTCAACCAATAGTGTCACCTACCCTATGGCATTAATTTGAGCTTCAATGATGAGGTATTGTTTGATGTTTCCCCACTAGAAGTTTTTGATGTTCTTTTAGGCCAGCCATATATGTGGAAATGTCATATTTTATATGAGTCTAGACCTCATAATGTCATTGTTACTGTGGGCATACAATTGTATAGGATATCAGAGGTAGATCCACCTACTACATTTTCTTTGGTCTCAACTAAGAAGAGTAGGAAGGTCATCTCCTAGACAGGGAAATTTTTCCTCTACATGATTTTCTCTCAAATTGAATGCAGGGTCATGGTCACATCCATAGCCTCTACATAGGGATACTCTACACAAAATAAGAAAGTGGAAAAATTCATGGAGGAATATCGGGACATCTTCACCTCACCCACTGGGGTGCCTCTGCATTATCAAGTCAAGCATTCAATTGAGATGACCCCTAGGATGCATTTTCCTAATGAGATAGTATATTGAAACTCTCTCATGGAAAATGAGGAAATCAAGTGTTAGATTCAATATCTTCTCCAAAAAGGGAACATTTTACCAAGCTCCTCACCTTGTGGAAATCCAATCACGATTGTACAAAAGAAACATGGACCTGATGACTCTATATTGATTTGATAGCTCTGAACAAAATCACAATTAAGAACCAATACCCAATTCCCTGAATTGATGACCTTCTTGACTAGCTCAAAGGGGCCAAGTACTTTAGTAAGATTATCTAAAGTCCAACTACCACCAAGTCCCCATTAGAATCGATTGATGTATGGAATACTACTTTCAAGTCTAAATAAGGTCTTTTCGAGTGGTTGGTCATTCCCTTTGGCTTAACGAATGCCCCAACCACTTTCATGTTGATGGAAGACATATTGTATCCCTTCACCAACTCCTTTGTGATTGTATATCTAGATGACATCCTCGTCTTCAACAAGATTTGGGAAGAATACTTTCATCACATTTAGTAGGTCCTCCACACTCTGTGAAAACACAATCTATATGATAACTTAGATAAATGTTCCTTTGGTATGAACATGGTCTAATACCTTGGATACATTTTAGATGAGTAGGGTGTGCATGTCGAACTAGCCAAGATCCAAGTCATTCATGACTAGTTAGCCTTAACAACACTAACCGACAGGGATAATTTTAAGGATGGGAATTTATTTTGAAATGTAGAAACCTTGGCGAATCTTACTAGTCATTTATATGTAAAATATAAATGTTTGGAGATATTTTTGTTAAAATATTCAAATTTCTAAGGATTTTATATAGTTTTTATAAAATTTTGGCGATTTTAAGGGTACAATAATTTTTTCCTATAGAATTTGGGTGAATAATTTATAAAATGGCGAATCTTTTTTTTTTGGAAAACCATGGAAAATTAGCCGATGGGAGAAATTTATACCCTAAAATTTTCCATGCTAACCAAGCTTTAGATATTCTTAGGCCTTGCCAACTTCTATCACAAATTTGTATTGTAGTTCTCTGAGATCGCATGGGCTCTTAGCCAAGTGACCAAGGGTGGCTTCAAAGCCAAATTTGTGTGCAGAAGATCATAGAATAAATAATTTAATGATATGAAACATCGTTTATTCTCAGCCTCGGTGCTCACCTTACCTGATCTGCAACAACCATTGGATATTGGGACATATGCTTCTAATTATTTTGTTTTTGTTGTTCTCACTCAACATAGTCATTCGATGGACTATCATTATGAGACACTCTCAGATGCCATTTGTAAGTACCCCACCTATGAAAAATAAATGTATTCCACTGTACAATCCTTCCACCAATGGAAGCATTACAACCTGGGGAAGGAGACACTCATCCATATAGATCACAAGCCTCTGTAGTTCATGCAAACACAAGGAAAATTGCATAATGACCTCCATCAAAAGTGGTTTGCATACTTGCAATAATTTCACCTCAACATTAAGTATAATAAAGGGAGCACCAATAGCATCATCTAATGCCTCAATCAACCTCTAGTTGTAGCACTAACCAGAGTGACCAAATCTTGCAAGAATGAGACCTCTAGGTGGTCCCAACTCTAGGAAAATGATCATGAATTTGCTATAAACTACCAGATGTTTGGAATAGGCACAACTATTTTTTTCTTCCATATTCAAGATGGAATTATATTCCATCTAGGTCATATTTGTGTTCCTTCAAGAGATTGTATGAAGCTTATTTGGGAATCCCACTACAGTTAGGTGACATGACACTTTGGCATGGAGAAGATGGTGGTAGTACTACACAAGTATTTCTATTTGCCGAATCTTCAACAAGATGTTAGTAAGTATATCAAATATTGCACTACCTACTCCATTTCCAAGACAATCATTAAAAAACAAGGATTGTACACCCCTCTGTTGATTCCCCACGATCCTTGGGAATCCATCTTGATGGAATACATGTCAGGTATCGCCTCCACCAAGCATGACACTGACTTTATATTCGTGTTTTTTGATTGATTCTCTAAGATGGACATTTTGACTGCTTGCAAGAAGAGTATCACAACTGAGGCCACTGCGAAGATATTATTCAAGTGTGTATGGGTATACTTCAGAATACCTCATTCCATCATATCATATCGGGACAATAGATTCTAGAGAACATTTTGGTTGATCCTTTGGTTGTTGTTGGACACCAAGCTCACCAAATCCACCTTCAACCCTCAGACTGATGGAAAAAAGGAGGTTGTCAATAGGATGATCTGCATCTTTTGCACATGTAAAAATCCAAGCATCCACGCACATGGGATGAGATCCTTCCTTCTGTCCAACATAGCTACAATAGATCCCTCCATAGCTTGACCAACCACATCCCTTTTCAGGTGGGCCTAGGATTTCAACCTTTGGGCATCCCATGGATGTAACACTTTCCCTTGCATCCACACAAGCATAATCTTCCCATGCTCAACCTAAGACCGACAAGGCCACCAAATCCATTGAATGGATTTAGCACACATACCAATAGGTCCATGATTTTTTGTATAAATCTAATGCTAAGTACAAGAAATTCCATGGTCAACATCATGTTCCCCACAAGTTTCAAGTAGACGATAAAGTTTAGTTGTATTTGTAGAAATAGATCTTTACATAACCCTATTAGAAGTTGTGCCTACTTCACTATGGAACTTACACCATCACCAAGGACGTGGGAGACGATTATTTTGATTTAAGGATTCCTCACTTCCTTGGATTACACCCAATATTCAATGTGGACCTCCTTCGACCATATTTTCCACCACTACTTGAAACATCAGAAGTGGCAGAGAAAATGACATCTATAGATCTCAACCCTGATTACATGGAATATGAAACCATTGATTGAATCATGGAAACACAGGTTAAGAGCACCCGTCGAAAAAAGAACCAACTCTATCAGGTTGTGAAAGTAGGGAAGTTACTGCACCAAGGCAGATGGCTCACCAAGCGTCAAGTTCAACATAAGTCTCCCCATTTGATGGAGGAAATCAATGCAATGGAGACCATTTATTACTAAATATGGAGGGCTAATATAGGTGGAATTTGGTGGCCACCCACCTATTCCTCTAGCTCAAAATACACTTTCCATCTTAGCAAATTTTCTACAGTTTTTCGGGCCCCAAACTTCTAGGGCTATTTTGAGGCCCTAAATAATGTTTTTTAAAGTGGAAGTTCCCAATAGATTCCAAAGGGTTATTTTTTTTATTATATTGTGTATTACTTAGCTATACCTTTCCAATGAGGTACCAAGTTACCCAAATAGAGATCGTATGTAAAAATTACGCCCTTGGGGAGTTGACATATCAACTACCTCCATCGGGGCCCACAAACCTTTTGGTGTTTCATCTTTTGGGGTTAGGGTTTTGGATTTTTGGGGATTTCTCATTTATGCTTTATGTTAAATATGCCTTTGGAGCCTCATTGTAATCATCTTTTTGAAAATGTGCATATTCATTACATCTCTTCTCAGAGATAAGTTACCACCATTCTATTGAGTTCATTTCACTTTGTATTTTCTTTTATAGTCTCTGCATATTTCTTTGTTTAATAGAAATTGAGTATTATTGTATCTTTGTGTTTCTATCCTATTTATTTGTTTTATTTCATTCCCTCATAAAATTGTATCAACATGGGAGGGTCTATTGTAGGATATGAACCAATAAGTCTAATTCAGTTAAAGAACAACCCTGAAGTATATCCTATTTTCTTGAATGCAAGATAGATAAATTACTTTGAAAAATTACAAGGGTTTGATGCTTCCGTGTCTCTTGAGTTTGTATAAAATTTCTAGTTGTCCACTATTGTTATCAGAGGAATTTATATTAGGGTGAATGAGGAAATGATTGCTCAAGTAATTAGTTTACCTAGAACAAGAGAAAGATGGTTTCAATGCAAGCTTATGCAAAATGAATTTTGGGCTAACTTTCTCGTTAGAAATGAAGAGATTGAAGAAGGAAAAAAGGGGGCTAAGTGTACTTCACTAGTACATCCATGGCTAATTGTGGTATATTTCATCCATAATTATATCACTTGTGAGAGACAACATAGCCTATTTTTGTCTATCATTTCAAATTTCTAAGACATTTGTGACACCAAAAGATCATAAACATTCCATATCTCATGTTATGAAGCTTGTAGCTATCATCCCATAATGTAATAAGCACTAGAAACCCAAAATCAAGTGTTTCTTATCATGGATTGATAAATGTTTTGGTTTTAGATGCCCTGAATAGAGAAAATCAAACATGGGAAAAGTTTCTACAAAGAAACCCTTAGGTTCATAGAGTACAAAGAGTAGAAGTAGAGGAACATCATGCAAAAGTAGAGGAACATCATGGAGATGAAGAAGAAGAGGAACAACAGGAAGAAGGATAAGGTGATGAACATCCTCAAAATACTGTTGATCAACCTGAACAAGTAGTGGACTTTCCAACTTCTGTTCAAAGTTACAGTGATGTTGAAATTATCAGTGAAAACCCTCTAAGAGAAGAAATACATCCATGTCCTATTGTTGATGAAGAAACTAAAGGTAAAGAACCAAGTTCAACTATGGGGAAATAAACAAGATTACAAAATCCATAGTTTCAATCAAAACTCCTATAAGAAATAGAACAAGATATATGGTGTTGGCCCTCGACCAAGTTTTGAGGAAACTTTGGTAAGGTTTGGACCACTTTTAGACTTCAACATAGACTGTGTCTTGGATGAGGAAACACAAGTGAATATTATGATAGAAGAAACTTGGGAAATTTTGGGAAATCCTATTGTGATACCTTCATTGGGAAGGATAGGCTTGTTTAAGGGTAAGATGATAAACTTTTGTGGAATAGTTACTAATATACCTATTATTATTCATGGAACATCGACTGAAGATGAATTTGGAGTTATTAAGTTTGTTGGGGACAACACCCCTTTCCCACTTTTGCTAGGTAAGACTTGGATTGAGAAAGATCAAATCAGAAGGAAAGCAAAGGAAGAGACCACATAAAAGAAAAAACAAGAACTTAGGGATTTCATAGCTAGATAAATAGATCGACTAATAGAAGAACGAGAGGATACGTCAGAAGAAACATAACATAGTAACAACACAAGAAACATGTATATCCACCCAGGAAGTATTAAGAGAAGGGATATTACCTTCAGACTCTTTGAAGGAACCTCAACAGTGTGAATCCACTGTGCTAAAGGAAGATAAGAATAAGAATGGAAAGAGGATTCCAGAAATAATTAGAGAGACTCAAATCACAGGAAAGATGGCAAGGAAGCTCAATAAAAAGAAATCTAAGTTGGAAAAGATGCAAGAAGCTACATAGACCAGATGGAAGACTTCGCAGACTAGAACCTCGCAGGAGGCAGGTTCACAGGATTTGAGCCTCGTTGGAATAGCAGGACCGCGCAGAATGGGACTTCGCCTGGCAAAGTTATATGATCGTTGGAGGCACCCCAACTGTTAGAACGATGCTCCAGAATGGCTAGAAAATGAATTTATGGGTTGATGGAATGCTTTTGGATGTTGAAACCGCACCATAACGGGCATATTCACATTGATGGAAGTATTCATGGCCGTTGGAAGAATCTGTTACGAGGCCCCACTTATTTAACTTATTGGTCGCTGCGTTGGGACCACTTTTTCTACCCGTGATTAATTGAGCTAACAGATAATTTTCTAAGTGTTGAGTTTTTTTATCTGAAGCTAGACCTCACCACTTGTTTGTTTACATGCATGTCCATTTGTCTACCTAGAAATATCTTTTCAAAAGTGAGAATGTCGAGCAAACCTAGTGAATTAGAGAATTTTGTTGACCAGGTCCTCAAGAACCTAATGTTCAACAAACCATTATCTGAATGTGTCCAGGTGTCATCGACTAGGGGACTGCAGGCTTCCCCTTCGACTGGACTTCTTTCTAGCCATGTTAACCCTGTGACTGAGCAACAAAGTAAGCATCGCGGTGATTTGGATAATGCAAATTATATCCCGTCGATCCTACCCAAGTACATTCCACCTTTGGTTGGTTCCATTAACTGCGACAACATCCCACGATATTATGAGAACACTATGTTCACCAGGTACATTCCAAAGGGAATACGCGTAGTCAGGATTCAATTAGGATAGATCCCATTGTTGAAGAACAAAAACTTCAATCTAGGTGACAAGAAGAACTATATTATGCTAGCACCCCACCGCTACTTGACAAAGTCAACTGGGAATAAGCCTCACCTCATCTTCCATCCATGGATTAAGGGGATGGTGCAGTCCACTATGCTGAATGTGATGAAGATTCCCCATTTTGGTCATCACCAGGAGGTTAACACTTGCGTTAAACTCCTCTTTTTATGCTATCATGGCAGATACTTGTGGCTTGACCGGAGGATTATTGTGGATCCGACATTGATCCACCATATTATAGGCTTAAGCATGAAGGGACTTGACCCTCAATAGTTTTATCTAGGGAAGGCCTCAAACCACTCTCTGGCACAACGCATCAAGTAATCTTATGATGAAGTCGAAAAAGGAAGCGAGGTTACAAGGTAGCCTCTATACAGGATGGCGCAGTGTGCCTTTCTTTCCAACTCATAGATGGCAAGATTGTAAGTAAGAACTGCACCACATAGGTCACCAGGTTCATGGTGGACCTCACAGGAAAATGTGTGGAGTGCATGCAAATGAACTGGGCGATTTACCTCGTCAATGAAATAGATAAAGATTACCGTGAAGCCCATGATTTGGGATATGAATTCCACTTTAGCTGGCTGATCATTTTGATCGCATTTGTCACTTGGAAAATGCCTGAAGGAGCCACCTTTGTAGAGATTGAACCATCAAAGTTGTTGGCTGCTAGGTTTTCCACCTTGTGGTATACCAACGAAATGATGAAGCAGTGGAAGTCCAACGCTGTGTTTCATGCATATTATCAGCAAATGAAGGTTTCCATTGAGTCATTTCCATGCATGACACCGCGCACCCTACACTAGTACATATCAATAGAAAAGTTCCATGCAGATCCTCATTTCATCTATATCACTGTGCACAGAGACGAGAACAAGGAAGAAATATAGTCATACTACAAGCTAATAAATGAAGACATGGAGTAGATTACAAAGAAGTGGTCAGAGGAATTTCTGGCACATGTCGCTGATGAAAAACTCTTTGACACTGACACCATATCAAGCCCCATGGTCACCCAGGTTGAGCATCTCGGACAGTCCAGTGGGACGAAGAAGAAGAAAAAGTAGGAGGAAGTCCAAGATATAGAAACCGATGAGGAGGAAAACGCCTCTGAAGAAAATGGATCTGGCTCGCTAGGAGGAGGAGGAGATGAAGCAGATGGACAAGGAGGAGGGGATGATCAAGGAGGAGGTGAAGCTACACCACTGGAAGACCCCCCTACTAGAACGGTAACACCGTATAAGAGGAATGTTTCTCTAAAGAAACTCTCAACAAGGAAGAAGAAAAGCGCTAATAAGCCCCAGTTAGAAGAAACACTCACAGAGGATGATATCAGTTTGGTCCGTGGAACTATGGAGGATGCTTTCGAGGACATCTTGCAAAGATACGGAGCGAAGCAAGAAGACCTATATGGAAGGATCGAGAAGGAACTAAAGGAAGTACACAAATCTATTAGTTTGGCCCATGTAGTACCTATTGCGCCTTCCTTGCCACAGATTACAGAACTGGGGGATGAACCAACCCAATTGAGAAGACTTGCAGATGCGACAGAAGCTCGATTTCAGAGAATCCAGGAAGAGAAGGAGAAGGCTACAAAAGTCTTGAAACAAGAGAAAGATGAATCCTTAGAAAAATTACGAGTAGCATGGTACAATGTAGTCACCTACTAAAGTGAGAGAGAAGAGTTTCAGGTGATGCTCCAAGAGGAAAAAGCCCAGCTACAAAGAGAAAAGGGACAGTTTCTCACAGAAAGGGCCATAGTCAAAGAGGTAGTGAGTAAATCATGTCATTATGTGTCAGGCTTCACACAAGAGGAACATGAGTCGGTCAAGGATCAAGTGGTGAAGCTCGTTGAGACCATCTAACAACTTCAAGAGAGGATAACAGAATTGAAGGCCCAAGTAGTATCGAGAACCCCACATGAGGTGCATGACCAGAGGGAGGAGACCGCTAGGAAAACAATTGTAAGAATTAGATCCCTTGCCTCAGAATGAAAATAGTTGAGTGATAGAAGAACAAATACATATGAATGCCTCACAGAGGATTCAGAGCTACGGAAGCTGGAAGTGCAATTATAGGAGGTGCAACAACATGCATTGTCAGTACAGGCACTGATGAATCTTCTCACCGTAATTGAAATAATGAAGAGATCCCAAGAGCAGCGCATAGTGGAGAATCAGATCACTTCCCTCTAAGGTAGGGTAATGGAAGTCATGTAGAAGCTACAACCTGTGCAGGAGGAAGCCTACCAAATGTTCGAAGAGATTGATTGACAAGGCTTGCAATTCGACCAAGTGGTTGCATCAGTAAAAAAATGCTTGGAAGGGTCTGTTACAGAGCAGACGATGTAGGAGCTCGAGGCTCAAGCGAAGCAGAAATTCAAGGCAGCCTGAGTTAATCTCAAGGGCTTCAAAGCAACATTGTCTAGACCTGAGTGACTTGGGATGAGTCATAGGTGAGTGTTAGGGGCCTGTTGGCCCTTGAATAAGTTTTGAGGAAACCTTGGTTAGGTTTGGACCACTTTTGGACTTCGACATGCTAGTCGAAGATGGAGCGCCCAGGTGGAGCTTACATCGCAGATCTCACTTATTTTGTGGGTTATGTGGACCTAGTAAGGGGTCTGATCCAAAATCGGATTCAGAAGGTTGTCAGGGCATGAAAAATGCTCAAAAATGAAAGTGCTCGGAATCCGACGAAACCAACACCATTGCGTCTGGCTCGTCTTCTTGATTCCGGTGGTATAATTTTTATGTCAAACGGAGTCCGTATGGAGAAGATATCGCATTCTGTCCGCCGAGCCAAACATGCAAAATTTTGGGATGCTGACTGTACCTGTCCGTATAGTGACACGTGTCAGTTCGTACAGCTGACGTGGCATGTCCGTATAGCTGACATGGCGTAACTAGGATGCGACACATGGCAGCATTGGAGGACGACACATGGCAGCATCAGGAGAGGACACGTGGCAGCTTCCGTACAGGACACGTGGCAGCATCAGGAGAGGACACGTGGCGGCTTCCGTACAGGACACGTGGCAGCACCAGGGGACGACATGTGGCAGGTCCGTACGATGACGCGTGGTAGGTTCCATACAGGACATGTGGAAGCACCGGAAGGTGACACGTGTCAGGCTGATTTGGCGTTTTCGGCGCGCAGTTGGACCAATCTCGAAGTGACACGTGTCACCACTGAAAGGGTGACACGTGGCAGGGTGACGTCAGCAGCTGACGTGGCAGGTTGACGCGGCAAGTGACTGGGCGTACGGCGGATGACGTGGTAGGTGACAGGGCAATGACGCGTGGTAGTACGACAGACGACCTGGGCCAATCAAATGCTGACACGTGGCGAGTTTTGGTTGGTTTTTAAGGTGCCACGTGGCCCAATCATGGGCTGCCACGTGGCACCCCGGGTTTAGCCAATGAGGGCTATAGCAAAAGTATTTGTGGTCCGGGGGATTTGAACCCCGGACCTCCTCCACACTGCGCCTTCGTGTAAAGGTTTCGACCAACGGGCCACGGGAATTGCTTGTGTATTAACCCACGGTTTTGCGCCGAATACATGTGACCATCATTATGGCACGGGCGCGGTTATAAAATGCGCGGGAGATTTTTTTTAACGGGCGCGATTTAAATTGGTTTGCGCGCGGGGATAGGTTTTAAACCCCGGTTCTATTGTTTGTTTACATATGACCGTAATTTGTAACCGTTAATGGAGCGCGGTTATGGTTTTAATACAGTTATTGCGCGCGGTTTAAAAGATTGGTTAGTTAT
Source organism: Picea sitchensis (assembly GCA_010110895.2). Classification (NCBI taxonomy): domain Eukaryota; kingdom Viridiplantae; phylum Streptophyta; class Pinopsida; order Pinales; family Pinaceae; genus Picea; species Picea sitchensis. Next base: position 44,005 of record SNQJ01S0004609.1, on the reverse strand, counting down.
GCCATGTGACCGGTAGCCAAAGGGGGGTGGCCCGCACTAGCGCGTGGCCACATGAACCCCATATGACCTTGCCAAGAGGGGCCGCGCCCAGGAGAAGGGGATATAAGCCCAAATATAACTATATTATAGTTCAAGTGGGTTATTTTAACCACTTTTCATTAATTTAAAAGTAATTTAACCAATTTTTAATGTAATTGGGGGTTATTGGGCTTTTTTTGAGCCTAATTTTTGGGAGGAAGTTGGAGATTGACAACCAACTTCCCCACTATTTAACCAAGGCCATGTTGAGGCCATTTGGTCAGCTTTTGGAAGCTTTTGGAGAGCTTTTGGACGGTTTTGGAGAGCAAAGATGCTGAGGCAAAGCCAGGTCTAAGCCAGTTTGAGGCAAGGAAGCTGTTGAGGTAGAGATGCTGTCAGACGATTTCTGAGAGCTCGGGACATCCATTTCAGGTGTCGTAAGTTGTGCAAGATTCTAGAGATCATGGCGAACAAGACCAGATCAGTCTAGAAGCTAATCGGCATTGTAAAGATGTACTAATAAGCTTTCAAAAAGAAATAAAGAAGCCTCCCTCACAGATAAAAGGCCCAGAGACGTAGGCAAAGTTGCCGAACTCTGTTATCAAACTTGTGCATTATGGTTTGCTGCTTTTTCATTGTTTTTCAGATCTGAAATTATGTTAATGGCTGTATAATTCATTTCTTTTCTCGCTCTTTCGTTAAGTTTCCAAATGGTCAATTAATGCATGCGAATAAAACTCAACCATAGTCATTTCGAAAAATCCTGACAGATCAGGGTCCTTTAGGGGTTTTGTAATGGGTTATGGGATGTCGGCCCATGGGTTTACCCATGATTTGGCCTTATTGTAAGTGATTGTAAAAGTATAAATAAGTAAGAATGTGTTGTAGAAGAGTAGTGGGAAGTGGATAAGTGAAAGTAGTTAGATCAGATCTGTGCAAGGGAATGTTTATGTGTAAGGATTTATGCTTGATAGAGAGTTGGCTCTATGCCTTGAACCCGTTTGGAAGGAGGATCTGGTGTTCAGTTCCCAGATCTTCTGTTGATCCGGATTATTTTCGGCACGAAATGAGAGCAGAGATATAATAAAGAAATGCATAAAGATATCGCAGATATTCAATAATATAACATAAATGTATCAGAGATGCAACCATAAACATAGATATATAGTAATACACGATTTCTATTAATCAGAGAAATGTACAGAGACTGTAAAAATACAGAGTGAAAGACTCACTAGAATGGTGGCAACTTATCTCTGAGAAGAGATGTGACAGCTCCTCGCATTCGCAAGAAGATGGTTACAATGAGGCTCTGGAGGCATTTTTACAATAATCGGGAATGCCAAAAGTCCTAGACATCCAAAAACCTAACCCTAGGAGATGAAGCGCCACAAAAGTCCTAGATATCCAAAATCCCAACCCTAGGAGATGAAGCCGCCAAAAGTCATGTGGGGCCCTGTTTGGGTAAGTTGGTGCATCAACTTCCTGGTTTCGTAACTTTACACGACTAAGCTTAGGTGGCTGTGGAGCAGCTCATTGGAAAGGTACTGCTGAGGAGATTCATTTTGGGGTCTCAATCATGCTCTTCATTTTATCATTGAGAACCTCGATCTCAAAAAAACTTCATTTAGGCCCTCAAAATGGCCCCGGAAGTTAAAACCTGCTAAAAGTAGTAAATTGCCAAAATGGCCAGAAAACTGTTTTGAGCCATTTGGAAAAGGTGGGTGGCCCCCGATATACACCTAGATCATCTGTCCTAGGTGAAGCTCAACTCTGCGGCTTAGTGCACAACCATCGTTGAATGTAAGAGATTGATGAATAATAAAGAAGACCATGCAGTTGGTGGACGTAGCCCCACACTGGGGTGAACCACATATATCTTGTGTCTTTGGATTGCTTTGTGCTGTGTTATTTATGTTATGAATCTACTCAGTGCTTTGATTATTATGTATGATAGATAGATCTGTTGATGCTTAGTGATTTACTTGTGTTAAAGATAAATGAATGCTATATCTAACTCAGTGTTATGTGCTAAGTGGTTGAAGTGCTTAATATTCATTGTTACTACGTCGATCTATCTTTGGGTATGTTCTGCGATGTTATTAAGGTTAGGAAACTAATACATATCACCTTTTAAGTGTTACTAGAATACTTTGCGAAGTGTTGTTATCACAGATCTGTGTCCCAGCTCAGTTACAAACACTCGCGTCCTGTAACCCCCCCTGCTTCTACCTCAGGTGAGACTTTGTGTGCTCCGCAAGTGTTGTCGAAAGGGCCGGTAGTTAGGGTTTTGTTGGTGCGTTGTTGAGCATTGAACCCTGGGTCTGCCCCTGTGCCAACATATGGTTACAATAGGAATTTCAGGTTCTCAAGATACTATCGGTGCTACTACATAAGAACTAGCATCAAAGGGCCTCACTTCTACTACACAAGAACCAACATTATAGAAAAGTATTGTAAAATATCATAAAAGAATAGAGATTGCTACTACACAAGAATTTGTTCCAGAACAAGATCTTGTAGAAGTGGTCTCACTTGTTGAAATGGAAACTAATAATACACAATAACCTTATACAAAACAAGTTGTTGTAGAAGAAGTCTCCCTTATCAAGGAATTTATTGAAGAAAATATTGTTGGAACATCAAAATAAAATGTAGAATTTGTTGAAAGTATGAGGGAAAATGAACCAAAAAGAGATATTTGCAAGGATCTTGTTGAAAAACAAACCAAACAATTAGGTTAGAGGAGATCTAGCTATTTACCAGGTAAGAAATTCTCTTATTATATTTTGCAGAAGAAAAAAAATTGTTTGAGGAAAGAAAATAGGTAGTTGAAATAGAGATTAACGCAATTAGAAGGACATAGGTTACATGGTGGTTGAATACTCTTATTCGAGCCCTAGATTTTTTTGAATGGTCACTTTATTATAAAGGTGACTATAATCAAAGACTAGAAATTGATGAATTAATGTCCACTTATCCTATAGAGACTTCTTCTGAAGCAATTGGGTCTCCTACAAAACTCATAGGGTCACCTACAATGTTAATAAAATCTCGTACTGAAAACATTGTTGCAACTGGTATTGAATTAGTAGATGATGCTATTACTGAGGTAGTGAAGAAAGATAATGCTAACTCTATTGCTACAAAACAAAAAATTGAGGTCATGGGTATTCCTCAACCTATAAAAACACACGAATCTAAACAATTGTTTTTACAACATCTATCATTAAGCCTCAAATAGAACATTTTTCTATAGGAACTCAGAAAAAGGAACAATGGTACAATCATCCTCCTATCTTTGGAAAATAAATCCAAACAAAGGAACATTGGTACAATAATCCTCATGTCCATGATAAAGAAATTCAAATAGAAGAAAAATGGTACAAACCTCCTTATGTCTTAGAAAAAGAAAGTCAAAAATAACTTCTACCTATGGTTCATACAATAGGAATTCATATAGATCCCATAGAAAAAATCAAGTTGAAGGAAAAAAATTCGAAGTGGAAATCTATAGCCCTGTCATATAATTGAGGAGTCATGTCTCTAGAATAACATAGACATATTATTTCTAACCTTAGAGAGAGATGGGATGAATTTACTGCTTTGGAAATGATAAAGTGGGATAAAACAAAATTTCTATAATTGGATAAAAGGGTAAAAATATTAGAAACAGAAAAATGGTGCATGCCCACTTTAACTCACAATATGCTTAGTTGTAGAAGACCATCACCCGTATATGATGTGTTTTTGAAAGAACATATTTTCATTTAATCTCTAAGGTACAATGAAAGATAGGCCATGTGATATAAAATCTGTCAAAAGATTTTTTGAAGCATATAAGAAAATCAATGAAGAGGATAAGGATTTATTATGTGATCTATACGAACATGAATTCATCTTATTACATGATCTAAAATGGAATCCAAATTTATTTGTTGGTGATGTACAACTAAGAGATTTTATCTCATATATGTATAATCATTTTCAATGGAACCTAGCTTGTAATATCCCTAATCTGAACCACATTTGTAATTGTACATATAGGATGGTGAGCCATTGGTACCAATTGTAAATGTAAATGTACATATAGGCTAGTGAGTCATTGTCACCAAGTTTTGGTTTTGCGTGCACTTGAGTAGTGCACGAGTATTGCACATCAAAGGAAGGGTGCACATATTTCATAGTGTTGCACGCACTTGAGTAAGCATGCGGGGATTACCAAAGGAAGGGTGCACATATTTCACAGTGTTGCATGCACTTGAGTAAGCATGCGGGGATTACCAAGTTATATGTGTGTGTGTGTGTGTGTGTGTGTGTGTGTGTGTATGTGTGTGTGTGTGTGTGTGTGTGTGTGTGTGTGTGTGTGTGTGGAAAGAGAGCGTGTATGGTTTTGTGGCTGGTGAGCCAGGATACAAATAGGCATGTCCGCATATCCTTGTAAAATGTAATCACACTCAAATTATTAATAATATCCAATCGTTGCACACAGACCTCTCAGAAGAAAAGAGATGGGGGGATAAACTCCACCGAAAACGAAAAAATGGGGGGACTTAAATCCAAGGGAATATTTTATTAATATTTTTGAAAAGTGTAATTTATGGATAATTATTTATCCTAAGTTCCCGAGGGATGGGAACGAGTCACCAAGTGGCTAAAGATAATTTTGAAGGTGAAAAGTGTCTAATTATGACCATGCAAATATATGGTTGAACCTTAGTGTATTTTGGAAAAAAGAAAGAACTCATTCTTTTGGGGATTCACTCAGTTTCTTCATCATCTAGACTATTTGAATTTTAGATGACCATTACCATTTCTACAAGAAAAGCTTTGAAAAAGGGGATTTCCCCATTGTAACCAGAGTATTGTTGTAGAAGAGGTGGGTTTTCAGGCCCATGAGCATTCTCTCCATGTGATATATTTTATGTCGAAGAGGCGGGTTGTCAAGCCCGTGAGCATTCTCTCCATGTGAGAGATTTTTTGTCAAAGAGGCATGTGATCTTTATCTCTAGGTGACAAATTTGCTAGGAATTGTTCCCTGGTGTGCTAGGCATTAGTTACAGGGCTCTGAGACTTCCTTTCTGACTTGTTGTTGAAGAATTGGAAGGGAAGTGGGGAAGCCAAGGGACTATTGAGTAGAGAAGGGGAATACTTCCTTAGGTGGGACAGACATGTGGGGAATTAGAGATTGTAGGATAATTGCAGTGGTGGGCACCTTGGACTGAACAATTCTATTGATTATCAAAACTTATCCTGGAATTAGGAATCCTTTGTCCATGGCGGAGCTTAAGCCCCAACTTGGGGGTGACCTGTTGCTGAAATTGTATGAAACACATAGTATATGGATGGTAGGAATGTCAAAGATCTATGCGTAGTTGGTGAATTTTCATAAAAGATAAGTGCCTTTTATGTTCTTATCTCATTTATCATGTGCTTAATTTTCTATGTTTGATATGGGTTTAATTCTTGTATGATGTTGAATATAAGTAATTTTTGTTGTTCTGTATAATGTTGGTTGCACATGTAAGTGTGGAGTTGATATTCATTATTTTTAGTTGTATATGTAGATTATGATAGTTTTTTTTAGTTATTCATGTTAATTTAACCTTATAAAAATTGTCACGGGCCTCCGAGGCAAGGTTAGAATGGTTTTGAACACAGGGAAATACTTTGTGCCCACAAGAGGTTGGTTTTTCTTGTGTGCATAGGGAAGCAATTTGCATGCACCAGGAGAATATAATTTGTGTGTGATTCCTGAATGGTTGCATGAACAATAGTGATCACATGTTTAGAGTGGTTTACATGGATAGTAATGTTGTGTTCTCAGTATGCTTGTGCATGCAATTGTATGATGTTATACTTTCGTTGTTATAAGTTATGTCAGAAGAAGAAAGTTTCTGCATTGTGATCCAACGTGGGATTGTGCACATTACCTCACATGTTTATGTGCATATCAAAGTTATAGTGTAGAATCTAGGCACTGGATTTTTGGAGTAGCATTGCTTAGTAGTAAGTTGGGTACCCTTACAGATTGGTATCAGAGAGTGGTACCCAAAAAGTAGGACGGGTATGTGACAAGTTGGTATCATAGCATTTGTTAGTGTTGGTATGTTACACTTTGGTATCAAAGCATTTGTTAGTGTCGGTACGTTATAGTTTGGTATTAGAACATTTGTTAGTGCTCATACATTATAGTTTGGTATTGAAGCTCTAGTTTCAACACTGAGCCTGCATGGGTCGAGTGTCTACTTAAGAAAAAATTGGGACTGGTAAGTGACTGAATTTGGAAATAAAACCAACAATGGTGCACATAAAATAAGAATGCACAAGTGTGCGTACTAAATTTTGACATTGCTAGGTGTAGTGATGGAAATGTGCAAAAAACAATGGTGCACACTAAACATTTGGAGCTACATGGAGAAAAATTTGTGGTTCATGCATAGCATTTACATGCGGTGTATGTGTTAAATATGGACATCACACATTGGTACATGTTGAATACGAGTGTGTGCATGGGCTTCACAAGAAAGAAAGAAAGAGAAAAAGGGTATTTGGGTGAATTCCAAAAAACCATAATTTACTGCTCAAGACTTAGAGTTGCGTAAGGAAGTAGTCGATGGGAAAATTTTGGGACAAAAGGTGTCAATTATTCACTTATAGAATTTTTGAATTGGGATATTTGATGTAAAAATCAAAGAAATTTGAAAAATGGTGTGAGTTTTCATGTAAAGTTGTTATGATTAATTCTAACAAAAATGGTTGCGTGCACATTTTGCATAATTTACAACAATTAGATCGGGATAGTAACAATGAAGAAAGTCAAAAGAATGGAATATGCATAGAGAACTTACAACCATGAGGAGTGCATAAACTTAGCGAGGCTGTGAGGGCAAAGATGTACAAAACTATAAAGTTGATAATGAGAGGCTTATAAAAATCAAGGAGCAACAAGATTACTTCAATATCAAGTTGATTAGAAGCTTGGACATAATAGAAAATAAAGCCCCGGATAAGGAAACATAAGTCAAAACAAGTCAAAATTACGAGGTCTCATATTGAGGAGAGGAGAAAAACAAAGGGTATTTATTTTGTTAGGAATCATCATCACTCACTAAAGAATTCATTTAGTAAAGCACACAATAGCTCAATTTCATCTCATTGGGAAGAATAAGAGGAGTGTTGTGAGGGAAATCTCCTTCTGGACTAGCAAATAGGGTTAGACTTTGCATGCAGATGGTATCTAGAGATAATTTACTTTCTACCTTCGTCCTTGGACTTAAATCCCATTTCTTTTTTAGTAAATGCAATGGCTAGATCAACCTACCTCATTTTTGGCATTTGATGTCAATCCCTTATGCGTGCGATTACTTTGTTGCCAAGTTCTCCTTTCCAATCTTGGCCTTGCCTTCTAGAGACAAACAACTACACATACATACTACCTATGGGAATATGAGTTAGAAATTCAAACATGTACTGAACAAATTATGAATAACTCACAGATTGGAATGAGGGAAAAACACTTTCTTTATTACTTTGAATGAGTCCACTTACAAAAATTCAAGACTGGCCACCGCTCCATGAACCCTGATCGGGCTCCTGGAGTCAATTTGTCCATCTGCTTTGCTTTGTATCTCCTTTAGCCTGAGAAGGATGAGAGGTTGGGACAGTATGGATTATGTAAATGGGCATATTTTCTTTTCTATATTTTTCCCTCCCTTCCAAATGGGACTACCCTTTCTTTATAGGCTAGAAGAAGCTAACTATTTGAGATAATTTTCGAAAGCCATGCATGGTAGTTTTAATTAACTCACCCATAGATTTTTGTTCCATTAGCAAATTTCTTTTAGAATTGCTTTTATGCGGTCCTTGAAACATCTTAGGTTAGCCGATTATTGTACCACGTGTCATCCAATAATGGAGTAGGGTGTGTGGGCGTTTATAAAAGAGGATTTTCAAGAGTTGTTTGAAGTGCTTTTGGCAAAGAAGGGATATGAGATAGCATGATGCCAGGTAAGAATGTATGGTACAATTTAGAGTTTGTAATAGATGCCCCTAATGTGTGAGGTCAGGAACTATCCGGTGGCGAAATACATTACAATCTTCTTGATGTGTGAATAGTTAAGGCAAGGATGGGGGAGGCAGGGAGGTGCCATCCCTACAAAATAACAAATGTCACGGGCATGAGAACCACCATGCTTGGGATAAAATAGAATCATGGCTACCAATCAAATACACAACGGATCCATGTCATATAACTATAAAAAGTGTAGTCACGAACAATACAGTGGAGCTACATCCTGATCAGAAATATATACATATAGAGTATCTATCTTCTAGAAGTTGATTTAGCCTGATGGTTGTACTTCAGAGCCGAGCAACAACTTCAAAATATTCAAAACTTAGGTAGTAGTGTAATATGAGTGTAATACGGTACTACTCGGAGGTCTTTGATGGCTCGTCGGTCATGAACTAGATAATCTTGATGATGGACTAAAGGCTTTAGTGATTTAGAGACAAAGGACTTGATTGGATGTTAGGGATGTTGGGTATGAGGGAAAGAGACAAATTGCAGGAGGGAGCCGACTTAGGCTTGGTGAAAACTTCCCTTGGACAAATAGCATGACAAATGGTGAGACTCGGGCAACATGGCATAAATCATAAGTCTACGAAGCGAGGAGAAGTACAAACTCTCATATGTTTGGAAGGATAACCAAGCGGTGGAGGACAAAACTCTATACAGCGAGAAAAGCTTCCTAAGGTAATACTACATCCCATGGTATGGCGAATGAGCGGAATAGATGTGTTTTATCTAGGGAGACTCATTATCTGCGCCAATAAAGAAAATATTTTCCACTTCCTCTTTTTGGGGTATATATATATATATATATATATATATATATATATTTTTGTCTTTTTTCAATAATGTTGGAAAAATAATAAAAGGAATATTACGTTACAATTAAGAGCAGTGTTACAAAACACACAAGTTCGAACAAAGGACAAGGTGATGTTCATAGTATAAATGATACTTCGGGGAAAAGATCCTCTAGGGGCCAAAGAGTTGTTGGATGCTGTAAACAAAGCGTTATCGGTGACATATAAGGTGTGCAAAAGCGGTTAATAAAACACACAATGGTAGCGTCCTTGGATGTAATTCCTTGAGCCCATGAAGGTGGGCTCGATGGAGTTTTCATGTTTAGAGAGTCTAAAAAACATAAAGGAGACTCCGTTGGGGTACATTTTTCAAAGGTAGTAATAGTTGGTTTGAAAAGGGGGTAAACTAGCATCGATTAGGCGTCGATTCAAAACCATTTTAATAAGTATGAAAAAGGGACGAGATCTTGGCTATTTTCATTTTTTAAAGTGCGAGAAAAAACGCTATAACCTTAAGTTAGAATGTTCTTTTGGACCATTTTAACTTGTGTGAAATAATAAGGTCACTTAGCGATCTTTTCAAGTTTTAGGGAGTAGAAGGGCTTAACTATGGACTACGTGGGGTTCCTTTTCCATTAAGTTTAGTCCTTAGGGCAGAAAAGGGATAAAATTATACGAAATTACTCTTCTATAGGGATGAAGTTATAAGAATTATACCTTTGTTTACATTACAGTTAAAATCCCGGACGAAAAAGAGATGTAAACTACCGCGAGAGCAGTGACTTGAAATTCGGTTTAGGTGTGAAAGATACAAGATAAACCATAATATTTTCATGTTAGAGAGTGCGAAAAGGGTTTAAAAGAAGACTGTTATTTTTGGAGACCCATAAAAATTCACCTTACCTTGTAGACTCTGAAGTTGAAGAGTTGTGTGCATGGGGAACCGGATTATTGCCTCCACCTTGAGGAGAGGATTATTCATGATCCCTGTTGTTGATCTGATGAAACCTAACAAGCGTCTGACGTTATCTGAGAAGTTACCCTTGTTTGGGTTCAAGCGAATCCTAAAGTAGTGTCAGCGTTCGAAGATTAGTCTAGGTGTGTGGGATGATCCGTTCTCTTGCGAGATTAGATACTAAATCATCTAGATAGGCCTACACTATACAATAGCGGAGTCATGGAAATAAAAATACATGGACCATGGAAAGGTTGCTCCAGCATTTTTAAAGCCAAAAGGCATATTATTATATGCAAAGGTACCCCAATGACAAATATGAATGTCGTTTTGTGTTGGTCTTGGGTTTGATTTGTATTTGATTATATCCACAAAAATCGGCATCCAAGAAAGAAAAGGCTTCACAACCATCACATTCATCAATGATCTGGTTGATAGATGTTGTTGGAAAAGTATCTTTGGGACATGCCTTGTATTCAAATCGCGAAAATAAATTTTACACCTAATCATGACTTGCTTTTTGTTGACCGACACAAGATTTGACAACCATTGGAGTCAAATGGATGGATGAGATGGAAACACGCCTTTAGCAATTTCTCAACCTCAACATGGTTGTTGCTTTCTTAGGATTAAATGGATGAAGCTTACGCCAAAATGGGCTTGGCATCGGGATACGTTGTAATCTCATGTTCAACTATTTTGGATCAATACCTAGCATTTCCTCATAAGACCGGGAAAAGACATCTTGAAACTCTCTTTGAAAGATGCATGTGGAATTTGAATCTCTTAGAACATTCAAATCGTGGCTACCATTCCATGATGCGAGGGGTTTTGGAGATATTGATCGATATAGTTTGTTATTTCCATATTGCCCTCAACATAAAATTCATGTGTAGCTAAGATATTAATAAGACAAGACCGATCTCCAGTCATGGTGCGGTGAATTCTCACCACTTGATTAAAGTCTTAACTTTCACGGGAGAAAATATGATACGTGATGAAGATCTTCCCAAGGTTTATCAGGACCAGTCATTGCTTCAATTCTTGCTTCATCAGAGGGAAAGACAAAGTCTAGCAATTGTGGTTTTGAAGGAGACACATTGAAATAGGCTCTAGAGTGGATCTAACTCTTGTGCGAGAATTCCCGGATCCGTTGGTAGCAAGATTCTTGGACTAAAAGAGTCACCTTCGCCATTTGCCGGAGACAAGGGCATGGACATGCACAGGTGCTTCACTCTCATCCATCGTGATGATGGGGAAGGAAGAGTCCAAGGATCCTCAGTAAGTTTCGCGAAGCGATGAAACTTGAAAAATCTCAACCTTATGGTGATTGGATATAAATTTGATGTCATTGTGAGGAAGTGGGTAATCAAAGGTACCCAACAAGGGATGGGCATAAACTAACTCCTACGTTGATGACACCTTTTTGAGGATTATCAATCATGGGACCATGGATGCCCCCAAAAGGTCAGTGCGGAGAAAGGAACAATTGATCGATGGTCACTATCCGACCCTAGTGTGGAAACAACAAGACGGGAAAAGCTGGCACAGCAACCACATCTTGCTTTCATGGCATAAGTCCAATTCCTTTCTAACAAGAGGTTATAGTTGAGGGAGCGTCGACTACTACTTCAGGCCCTCCTAATTGCATGGGGAAAGAGGAGATGATACCATGTGGTAGACGAGCGATCGTCAGCCGGTGAGGAGAGTAGGTAGCCGAAGACAAAATAAAATTTGGCCAATGGCCAACATGACAATGACATAGCATGTCAAGGTGCCCTCATCAACCACCGTAGCGGAAGATATTCCGAGTAAAAGTTCTCGTGGGATAAGCCACTACTATCACAAAAGCTTCATTAGTAGGCGGACAAGGTTTTAATTAGGTTGTATCCAACATGATGGTACACGGATTACAATGCAGAGTAGAGACTAAGCGGTTAACAAAGGCTTTTCCTCTCGGAAGGACAACTTGAAGGGACCTCCAAAGCGAACTTGTCGCACAAGGGTTTGTGATAAATCCTCCACAGCAATTAGTTCTAGGCGACCCTTGCGTTTGGGTTATGAGAGATTTTTAAAATGCACCTTTGGGAATGCGTGTAATTGTTTCTCCTAAGCACGTCTTCTCAATCGTAGAGGAAGAGATGGAGGTCAGCTTCTTTACCCTTCGAGTGCTTGGTTTACTATAGTCATATTACTCTAGTCAATATAAAAGAATCACTCACCATGTATCGTCCCTTTGGTCACGGGGTTGTTGGTGGATAGGGTTCTTATTTTGCCCCCTTACATTATACGAGCTTGATTTGAATTTGCCTTGTATTGAAATGGATTGAATCAACCTGCTTTGCTATTGCTACATTGACAAATTTTGGGCCTCTGTAGAGTGAGACATAGATGGAGTGGTGGTCTTCCGATGCACAAGCTGGGGATACCTCACCTGCTCCCATTTTTAGTGTTGTCCCATGAAGCATTATCCCGGTTGGTTTTCCCATCCCCTTACTTTCGTGTTTTTTCTTTCCATGAGGGTTTGCTGGGTGGCCTTTAGGTTGGATTGGTACGCACTATGTGCGATCTATCATTTTGGGTAGGGGGAGAAACCAAAGCGGTAGTTTGGTTGGCATTGTGTGTTGTATAGATAACAGCTGCACGCAAGCGCTTTTGTTTCTCGGTGGGCTTTGTTTGTGCTGAACCAACAATACCATTGGCATGTGGTCTAGCTCTGTCGTTTTATCAAAGAGTTGAGCGTGGTGCATCACGGAAAGATGTTATTATATTATTGGCCGAGAATATATGGATTTTGGGATGTAGGAGACATCATCTTGATTTCCAAATGGGACATAGATGGTTGAGCACGCATTATATTTGAGACTCTGGGAAGAATTGCTATATGGTCTCCATCAGGGATGGGCTGCAAAATAGTAGTTTGTATAGAGTTCCATTGATTGTGGAAAGAATTACCCCAGAAAAAAAATTCTAGCGGAGGGAACAGATCCTTATGAGTTCCAAGGTCCTGGTATAAATGCCCCCAGTGCAGGAATAGTACCATGCACAAGAGTAGATTGTCCAAAATGGGGTTGCCCCTAGTTGGGAAAGTATTTGATGAGAAGGTGTTGTTACCAAGCGTTCCATTCAAAGAAAACGGTGTGGAATCTCTGGGCATACTATCACGAGGTGGCCCTTGACTCCCCGCTCCAATTAAACTATTGTGTGTAGGTTTCTTGGCGGATGGCTGATGCGAGTCGCCGAGTTAAGGGGATGAAGGAGGATATGACCTCCTCCATAGGAAAGCATTAAAGGAGTAGGAGTGCCCCCATGTGACCTTGTAGAGGCTAGAGCTCCACAGCGGCAGAACCTAAAGTCACATGTAAAGTGGAGTAGGAAAGTATGGGACTTGTACCCGAACTAGGCATCTGGTATGAGAATGGAGACCTATTGCACTTAGTGTGAAAGGGGTTGTGGCCGCCCTTGAAGATGGGGGATCCCGGACCAGCTGATGCGTGTAGGAAGTGGTGAGACCATGAGTGTGGGCCAGATGGTGGGTTAGGTGGTGGAAACTCTCCTATGGTGAAGACTGTAGTGGTAATTGAAGAATTCCTAGAAGAATTAACAACATTTGTTTCCATTCTTGTGTGCAGCTTAGCACTAACAAAGCACTTCGTAAAATTGGGTGACATGATGAAAGGTGCGAAATGAGTGGTTAGGATTTCGGTAGGCGAAGCGGTTGCTTCAAGGTCCAAAATATTCGATTACTCCGGGGGTTGTTCGGGCACAAAGGTTTGCAACCCGGTTGCTTCAAAAGACCATTGTTGGTCTAGCTTTCACCTTAATGGTGGTGGGGGTAGCTCCAGTGTAACCAACGATAGGCCAAGAAGCCTTCATAACTAGAAGGAGCTTGGGATCCTCAACTGTGTGAGAAGATCAAGACACTCTAAGGTAGTCTAAACATTCAAAAGTAACACACACACTAAAAAAAAATTACTGAAGATAAGATAGGCAAACACTGAATTAATTGGAAGAACAATTACAACAAACAACAATAGAGAAACTTACCAGTACAAGTGCAACTCGAACCGCGGAAAACCCCTCTGGGTATACTCTGCAGAGAATGGCTCGATGTCTGTCCTAGGTACAATGATATACCTCTACAGTCACCTGTGTAAGTCCCTAAAAGATGGGCAACTAGGTTGCCAGTGCCTGGCTGATCACCCGGTGGAGTGGGTGAAAGTGGGTGAACCACAATGAAGCGGTGCTTCGACCCAAAACCTATCAGGGTATAGAGAAAATGAATGCGGAATAAGCAGGGACCTCCCGAGGCAGTTAGGACCCACAAAACCATGGAAAATACAAATGGCCAGATCCCAAGACAAGCCCTCTATATGTGTTTCTCCACTCTGATTGGTCCAACTTTGGAGGGTTTATCCCCGCTACCTTTCCGCCCGCGACCTCATGTTTATCCTGATAATTGCAGGGGGTCCCAGTGGATAGCTTCCGCGATCTTGGACTTAGACACTCCTATCTCAGACTCCAATATTTGATTTGAAATGGCCTTGAAGAGTTTCCTCTCCAACCTAATCCAAGGCCCTAAATCTTGAACTAGTTGGCTAACCCTACAAACACTTGAAAGTCCTAGTGGTTTTAGTTTTAGCGTTAATTTTATGGATTTGTCTTATGTCAAGGGGTATGGAAGTGAAGCTGATGATGTGTAACAGACGAAAGAAAAAATGAGTAAAAGATGGAAACAAAATGTTTCTTAATGCAAAATTTCAACAGCTTTTCAAATTTTTTTTTTTTTTTTTTTTTTAACTTTTCTAAGATTTTGAATAGAAAACTCAAATGAATTTCACTCGACTACAAGCTAATTACGATCTAAGTAAAATGTCAAGAAATTACCTTGAAATAGGACTTTTCCACGGCTAATAATTGCAAAACACGCTCTTCGAAGCCAAACAAGAAAATGGAAATGGGTGCATTTAAATGCTTGATAAAGCAAAAAGGAGAAAAACCAACAAGCAAAACCAAGGAAAACAATTGTTACATCCTAAGATTCAATGGCAAAAGTGGATTCAAAAGTCACACACTAGCAAATTTTTTTTAAAAATGACTCTCACACTTGTCTAAAAACCTTAAAAGTGCGCATTTTTTATGACAACGTAAAGGAAAAGCTGACTAAGGTAATATTAATCCTAAACTCTTGTTGCTAAGACAAGAGATTCAAACCACACAGGAGACAAGTTCTGCCATCAGGGGAAAGGATGAATGCCTTACCCTCAAGAGAAATTACCCTACACAAGCACGCTAAATTGATCCAACAACCCGTGATGTGAGCGAAGTACAGCCATGAGGCAGTGGCATGGGCTGACCTTGTATGGGCAGAGTAGTATCCTCTAAACTCTAAGAAAAACTAAAAAACAGACAGACCAAACCAGAAGGACTGCGATGTGATTACCCAGGGTATCTGAAGGAAACTAGACCTCTTTAGCAGAAAGAAACGAAAGTAAGCAGGAAAAATGATAAAGAAAAAAAATGCGAGATAAGGCGCAAACAAACAGAGACTCCGGACAAAGAATTTTGAGAAAACCCCGAGAATGTGTGATTCGGCGGGGGATGGCTACCTCGAAGTTTCTCACGGGCTCTACGCTTCTGCTACTTCTTGACTAAGCGTTCCCGTGAGTTGTAAAAGAGAGTAGGTAGAATTTTTACGTTCCGGACCTTATCTGACCGCGTGTACCTAAATGGGTCAAAAAACAAGTCAAAACAAATAGCAGGGAAAGATGGTGGCGGAAAACTAGACTCCCACTGCTAACAGGACCTTCTGAAACTAAAAAGAAAAATAGGCAAGGAAAACTAGTCTTTAAAACTACCCAAAAACTAAATAAAATTCTAGGAACCCTAGAGAGTTTCCCACGGTCTGATCTAATTACATTTGTGAGGGAAATCGCTACGGACTGTAAATAGAGGGTTTAGACTTTGCATGCGGACATGCCCTAGAGAAAATTTACTTTCTACCTTCATCCCAGGACAAATCCCATTTCTTTTTAGCGAAGTAAAATGCAATGGCAATCAATACCTCGTTTGGGCATTGGTACCGATCCTTAATGGTACTTGATTACTTTTTCGCATTTCTCCTTTCCAACGTTGACCTACATACAATAAAAGAAACAACTACACATGCATACTACCTATAGGGAGATAGCGGGTTAGAAATTCAAACATGTGCTTAGCAAATTATGAATAACTCATGAATTGGGATGGAAAGCGCTCTTTATTACTTTGAATAGGTCAACACAAAATTTGAGACCGGCCACTTCCCTCTACTTGAACACGATCTGGGCTCCTGCTATTTGTCCTCCAACTGCTCTGCTTTGTATCTCCTTTGGCACGAGGAAGGGCTGAGGTTTTACAGGACAATGGGAATATAAAAATGCGTGGGGAACTGCTTTGCTATATTTTTCCCCTCCCTTCCAAATGGGACCCCTACCCTTCTTTTATAGGCTAGAAGGGGAGCTAGAGTATTCCTCCATCCATCCATCCACTGTCCATCCATCCATCCGTCCATCCTTCCATCCTCCATCCATCCATCCTCCTTCCTCCATCCATCCATCCTTCCATTATCCTCCTTTCCATCCTTTCCATCCTCCATTCCATTTGTCCATCCTTTCATCCCCTCCATCCCTCCGGGCTCCTTCATCCATCCGTCCATCCATCCAGCATCCATCCGTCCATCATCCATTCCGTCCTCCGTCCGTCCATCCATTCCATTCCATCCATCCATCCTTTCCTCCATTCCGATACATCCTTTCCATCCTCCTCCATCCGTCCATCCATCCTTTCCTCCCATCCATCATCCATTCCTTCCATCCATCCATCCATCCATCCTTCCATCCATCCATTCCTTCCATTCCATCCATCCGTTGGTCCGGTTTCTCCGCTCCTCCTTCCTCCATCCTTCCTTCCTCCATTCCATCCATCCATCCATCCGCTTTCCATCCATCCATCCACTCCATTCCATCCATCCATCCATCCTCTTCCATCCTTTCCATCCATTCCATCCATCCATCCGTCCATCCGTCCATTTCCTCCTTTCATTCCGTCCGCTTTCCATTCCGTCCATCCGTCCTCCCATTCCATCTCCTCCTCCATTCCTCCTCCATTCTTCCTTCCTCCATCCTTCCATCCATGTCCGTCATCCATTTTCCTTCATTCATTCCATCATTCCATCCTCCTTCCATCCGGTTCCATCCATCCATCCATCCATCCATCCGTCCATTCCATCCGTCCATCCATCCATTCCTTCCATTCCTCCATCCATCCATCCATCCATTCCTTCCATTTCCATCCTCCTTTCCATCCTCCATTCCATCCATCCATCCATCGTCGTCCGGTTGTCGTTATCGTCATTCGTCGTCGGTGTCGTTCCTCGTCGTCGTCCGGCTGTCGTCGTCGTGTCGTCATTCCGGTCGTTCCGTCGTCCGTCGTCGGGTCGTCGTTCGTTATCTTTCGATCGGCTCAGATCCGTTTGGTCAGTCTGGTTGATCGACAATCACACTCAGAATTTGATTAAAATTGAGTATAGGGATAACATGAGAACATGAAACAACTTTAATTAGGGAGAATAATGGGACCTTGTTTTGGAATAGTTATATCACCATTTTTATTGTTATTTTCACACTCCACCCCTCCTTTTCTATATCTTTTAACCATAATTTTAACCTTTTGGAAAAAGAATCATTTAGGTAAATCTTGTCTCATTTTTATTATAAAATTAATGAATTCTATAGTACATTTGGTATAAATCTAATATTTGTGCCTAACTTGAATATTAATATGTTACAGATCAGATACATGCTACTAAAGAGGAAGGAATGGATTGTGCTATGAAATAATCCCATTTTCTACAAACCCCACTTTTTATGTCCTTAGCAATATGATAAAGAAGGATTATGCTTGCTACATAACTCATTTCGCTACAGATCTACAAATCACTACAATTGATGTTGCTACTACTATTGGTCAATAGAAATCAATGTCGAGAAAACAATGTCGAGAAAACAATGTAATATTCCAAATAGAACGGGTTTGGATATTATGTCTTTCTATGCAATGAATGTTCTTAATTCTTTAATCTAGTTGACAATTTTTCACAAACAATTTGCATGTATTATACTAATAGACATTTTTTCAAAACATATGCATGCGGTACAAATACACTTCAAATAGAAGGGACAATGGGTGGTATTTATTATGGATGAATATCTGAATACAACAATCTAATGACTGCTATGTAAGTTGTAATACATCAATGGAAGACACACAATACAAACCCAGCTAAAGGAAGAGCACGGAATCATGTCGTGGTCTCCTCAATAGATGGTCAAACCATCCAAGTTCCACAAACTCTCCAAAGAAATTACTACAAGCCTAAAGGCTAGAAGAACAAGAGCCAATATGAAGCTCCAATGAATATCTTGGATGGATCATCCTCCTTATCTAGTTAGGGTGGATATTGCACCACCAAAAATAAACCTACAATGGGGTTTTGCAAAATCGAATGAAAACATTGGCTACAAGAGAACTCAATAAGATATCAAATCACAATGTCAAAGTGAGGCTCTATCCCTCCTTTTATCTTTTCTCTATGCCTTCTAGAATTTTCCAGCACATTGGAAATCAAATGTAACTACATAATTTTCCCTTTTTTTAATCAAATATAACCATTATTTTTCCTCCAATTTTCAATTAAACATTAAAGTCCCTTTAATAATGGGTTAAAGTAACTTATTAATATAAATTTACTTTATTTCCCTAATGTAACTTTAAAACATAACATCCTCCTAACTAAGTGACATTAAATGAAATACCTTTTTACTCCTTTCTCTCTTGACAAAACCATAGAGTCCCTTCCTGGTACAAAGTGGGAAAACTCAAAAATGGGACATGAAAATCCTTGCTTAAATTGATTTTTTTTTTTTCCTGAGAAATGCCATCATGACACGGCACTCCATCGATTGATACATCAGGAAACTAAAAATGATACCAGGATCACAAACCACCCTGTAAGAGATGAAACATCCTCTATTGAAGATATGGTCTATGATGTCATCAGAGGTCTCCAGAACATTTCCCACAATTAAGGCCACTCGGTGCAATGTACTGGCATCTAAGGTCTCCTGAAAATTTCCCACAATTAAGGCCACTCAGTGCTACAACAACTCGATCAACTCACCAAGGAATTTCTCTACTAGAGAACCAATCTCATGAAGGAAAAAAATGGCTCTTGCCTCTGTGTCAACTTCCACACTATCTCCTACTAAAATATAGGGGTCCCAATATATCCTTAGAAAATAACCACCACGTTGATGTTGCACCACTCTATTCATAGTCATCCAACCATCATGCCCACTCTTCATCCACAAGTTATAATAGCTCAAAGGATCACATCCACTATCGAGCATCATACCCATCAAATGTATCCCAACTCTAAAATCAGACATCATAGGGGAATTGTATGTGGTCATAAACTAATAGAACATCCAATACACATCATATCCAAGTGTCAAAGGGAAACATATGATGCAAGAACATCAATTCACCCCCAAGTCAAAATTGATTTTCCAACCTTCTAGAAGGTGGATGTGGCAGTGAGGGCATAAATCTGCCATATTTTCTTCATAATTGATTTTGTTGTTAATAATTTGTTGTGATATCATAGTTTTCATGGATAATGAGTGATCTTAGAGATTAGATCGGATACTTTTAGTGATCCAATCCCTATTGTAATTGAGTGATTTATAATTATGGCCTTAGGGAATTTAGAGAGGAGAGGATGCCATGTAAGATCAATGCCAGGCCCTGAGTGGCCTTAGAATGTAATCGAGCTTGATGTAATAGAGATTGTGTATGATTGTTGTATATATGTGTGCTTATTCTTATATGTTTAAATCCATAAACCTTGTGTTGATGAGTGTGAGTAGTGAGTTCACCAGACAGAGTTGTAGATATGAAATATAGCGAAAGTGTCATATTCCATCGATGAAGGTGATCAACAAACTACCACTGAAAAGGATCAACAATGATCTATCCCTTCCACATGAAAAATGAAGAGGGCGTCAACAAAGAGGTGACCCCATAAATAATATACATCATGGGTTGGAATTCCACATGTCGACAGGAGGATCATTTCATCCCCCACTAGATTTGGGATTGAGAAAGTCCTTTGGTCCCCGAAAAGCATCAATTTCATCCATTGTCAACAATTTATTAAGTCGTTTCTGTCGATCTTGATAAGAGCTTGTTGGATTAGTGCATAGTCACCTCCTATGGTCATATGGAATACAAAACATTGTTGCGATGATATGGACAATGTTACAGTCCATTATGTGTGCTCATAACCCACAGGTCCCGGAATTGGCATCATTGGAAACTGGAAAAGAAGGACCCCCAAATTTCATGTTCATTAAGTGTTATCAGAGCAGAAGAAGATTCAGCGTACAGTGGAAGGAGGTACAAGTATGATGAGGAGTGGTAAGTGTATGGTATTTTTTTTGTGTAGGTAGTAGTAGAAGAAGGTGAGAATATTTGTAGCAGCCTAGAGCAAGGAGTGCTCATACGATTCCATAGGAGAGAACCAGGAAGATGCCAAAAGACTAAGCTCATAGGAGAGAAGCTTAGTGAGGTATCATGTAGCAAGGAGGAGGCTTGCTACTGCATAAGATTTGTTTTTCTCACAAGTTAATGTTGTTATGAGAAGATCAAGAAAGCATATGACTAGGAGGTCATAAAATCTTGTACCCCGGGATTCTGATGCAGAAGCATCAATTAACCCCCAAGTCAAATTCGATTCTCCAACCTTCTAGAAGATGGACGTGGTAGTGAGAGCAGAAATATACCATATTTTCCTCATAATTGTTTTGGTTGTTAATAATTTGTTATGATATCCCATTTTTCATGGATCATGAGTGATCCTAAAGATCAGATCATATCCTTTCAATGATTTGATCCATATTGTAATTAAGTGATTTATAACTATGGCCTTAGGGAGTTTAGAGAGGAGAGCATGCACCATGTAAGCTCAAGGCTAGGCCCTGAGTGGCCTTAGAATGTAATCAAGCTCAATGTAATAGATATTGTGTATGATTGTTGTATATGTATGTGTTTATTATTACATGTTTAAATCCATAAACCTTGTGTTGATGAGTGTGAGTAGTGAGGCCACCAAATAGAGTTGCACATCTAGAATACAATGAAAGTGTCATATTCCAGGGATGAAGGTGATCGATCTCTGATCACTGAAAAGGATAAACAAAGATCCAACCCTTTCTCATGAAAAACGACGAGGGAATTAACAGAGAGGTCACCCAAAAAATAATATATGTCGTGGATTGGAATTCCACGTGTCAAGAAGAGGATCATTTGAGCCCCCACTAGATTTGGGATGGAGAAAGGCCTTTGGCCCCAGAAAAACATCAACGTCATCCATTTTAAACGACTAATTAAGTCATGATCGTTGATCTTGATAAGAACGTGTTGTCCTAGTTCTTAGTCGCCGCCTATCATCGTATGGAATATAGAATGTTTTTGTGATGATATGGATATTGTTACAGTCCATTATGTGGGCTCATAACCCATAGGTCCCAAGATCGGGATCATTGGAAACTAGAAGAAAAGGATCCCCAGATTTTGTTTTCATCAAATTCATAATAATCCACTACCTACTATTTACTGCAATCATCCAAGTATCATCCAAACAATCTCCCAAAATATTGTCCACAAAGTCCCTCTGTGTGAACACAATAACCCCGTAGATGGTAAAGTCACCAGGATCCCAGACTAGCCTGTATAATGTGGAGCATATAACATTAGTTTGTAAGGTGATAATACAATAATCCACCTAATTGTTGTCGATAAGCCAATAAATCATAAGTTGCATAAAATTGGTAAACTTCTTGGAATACCACTCCTAAGCCTCCCAAAAGTAAACTATGGAAAGTCAAATCTAGTTGTATCCTCTCTAATAGTTATTTAATTGTCAAACATTATGATTCCAGGGTCCCAAACTAATCCTAAAAAGATACCACCATGTTGACGTTGCACCACTTTGATCATCACCATCAGACCAACATGCCCATTCAACATCCTCCTCTCCTGGAACCCAAATATAATCTCTCCAAAGGTATTGAATCCACCATCATGAATCCTCTCTTGTGAAAGTGTCTCACTGAAGTATAAGCGTGCAAGTCCATGGTTGTCCTCAAGTTTGTCCTTCCCTATAGAGTAAGTCTCGACCTCCCCTCTTCTAACATCCCAAAAACAAATTGCATCAATCACTGTAACGGCTTTGTCGACCATCATCTGAGTCAATCTATCACTCATATGAATTCTCAGATCCCACCACCAAATATGAAGTCCACCGCTCCTAATACATGCTAACTACTGCTTCACCATAATGGTAACCCTCAGATTCAAAATGATCCAAGTCCCTAGCATGCCATCATCTGGTGGAATCCTAATACTAGGAATCAACTATGTTTTTTCTTATCTGTTCGACTCCTGCCAAATTGTACCAGGAAATTTGTTGTCATCCATCTACTCGAGTAACCCATGGATTCTAGGTACCTTCCTGGGAAGTATCCATGTCACCTTTAGTGCCCCATACTCGTATGAGTACCCAAAATTCCCTGTTGAAGGTGGATCATACATGGCCCTCATCATCATCTCTCTAAGTGGGGCTCAGGGGCTACAAGTGTGTGACCTCTATAATGGATAATTTATTCCACTACTCTATCAACTGGAATCTCTGTGAACTAACCCAATACAATCTGTATCTCCTCATGTGCTCCGACCACATAGTCGAAAGAAAAGAAATGTGACATGGCTATAATCTTCCATTAATTGCATCCATCCACTCATCGATACTAGGTGAACTAAATTCAATGATATGTCTAAATACCATGTTTGGAGGTCTCCCTGTGGGAAACATCTAAAAAACCCACTGCACACCATCATACATCATTGTATATTGTTGTATACCATTGCATACCATTGTATCATAATGTACCACTGTATCAATCACTCTACTAATATAAAATGAACCTAGATGTCAGAGTGATGTATCCACATCTATCATATACTCAATCCCCCAATAAACTGGTGCATATACTTCCTTGTTTTCCAGTCCACAAGGAATTTTCTCAACTACTATATCTGTAGCTAATCCTTGAGCCAAAATAAATGGCTCATGATCCCTTCAATGAAAAAAATATGCACGATCAAAACCCTATGTGTCCAATATATCCTCAAATACCTACAACTCTAAATATTCCTCATGTGAGATATTCACAGAGGCTCCTCCCTCATATCATGAGTTCCACTCATGCCTTGATGTGTCACTGCTACCGAAGATGATGGAGTTTATGTTGTTTTCAATGATGAAGAGTGTGCCACTCTAAGATGGTAATAAAGCTCCTTAATATCCCTTTCCTTGTCTCCATCTAACTTAAGAGCAAGGTCCCTATCCATGAAAAACTAAAATTAATCATATTTCATCTTCTCTAGTGCTTCTTTGATGACGCGTAATTGAGCACTAGTGATCCCATATGCAACTTCTTTTTGTCTCTCCTCCATCTAATATTTCCACATAAGATATTTAATAAACTTATGGGTATCGTCTTCCCTTGTCAACACCTATGCAATCTTCTCCTCCTTGACCAATAATTGGTCCTCCAAACCCTGTCGAGGTACAATCACTTCCTCATCATCATCGACATCATAACTGAGATATGGTGATAAATCCTCATCAATTGGGAGCGCTATCACACTTCGACTGCCATCATTATATATAGTGAGATATGTTGGACCCTCAACATTGACTGATTGGAACATGTCATCGTAACATATTGAATCTTCTTCTTGTGTTGATTCATCAAAGGTATACCCATCCAACATACTAGTGTCATCAGCCTCATCAGTCATTTCTGATGTTGTATCAGAAGTTGTTGTTTGGTCTTCCTCTACGCACACATCCTTTGCATGTTTTTCCACCTGGTCTTCATGGTCATCCTTCTTCACTTCCTTCCCTGTACATTTAAAATAATCCTCATCCATATCCTTGGGACAACTTCAATAAAAGAGAGGGAAATATTTTTTAAATGAAAAATTTGCACGGATCTTCTCATCCAATGTTAAATATGTTTGGTAGTGGTTAGTCATGTTTTTAATTGCTATTAGTGTCCTCAAGATATTAATCACAGGCTCTATATTTGGATCTTCCTCCATCTTTATTAACCACTAGAGTGTGTAACCTATTCACATACTTCCTTACACTTGTATCTTCATAATATAATTTCCTTCCCACTGATTTTCCCTCAATGTAAATTGTGTGGCTTTTTTCAGAAAAAACCTTGAAAATTTGTTGAAATTGAAATGTTCATAACTTTGCTTCTCGGACTCCGTTTCCACTGATTTGTTTTTTGAAATTGGGTATTTTTCTGAGAGGAATTAAAATATCCATATTTCTTTTCCAAATTATGCTCAATTTTTTTTCTATATGAGACTGAAATGTGTCGTCCTTTTTTCTTTCCCTAAAAACAATTCTGCAAAAAGACCCAAAATTTGTCCCTTCTTTGGCCAAGGAAAGTGCTCTGATGCAATCACAAGATGGAAAGATCATTGGCTCTGATACCACTATAATATTCCCAATATAATGGTCTAGGATATTAAGTTCTTCTATGCAATGAATGTTCTTAGTTCTCTAATCTAGTTGACAAATTTTCACAAACAGTTTGCATGTAATCTACTAATAGAAACTTTGTCAAACATATTGCATGTAATACAAATACACCAAAAATAGAAGGGAAAATAGGTGTTATTTCAGTATCAATGAATATCTAAATACAACAATACAATGGTTGCTATGGAAGCTGCAATACATCAATGGAAAACACACAATACAAGCCAAACACCTAGAATCATGCCACGACCTCCTCAAAAGATGAGATCAAATCCTCAAAGTGCCACAACCTCTCCTAGAAAATCACTACAACCCAAAACTCAAAACAAACCCAAGTTAAAGCTCCAATGAAGATTTTGGACGGATTCCCCTCTTTTTCTAGATAGGGTGGATATTGCACCACTGAAACTAAACCTGCAATGGAAGGGTTTTTTTCCGAAAACCCCAACAAAAATGTTGGCTACAAGAGCACTCAATAAGATATAAAATCATAATTCCATAGTGAGGCTCTATCCCTCCTTTTATCTTTTCTCCATGCCTTCTATAATTTTCCTCTTTTTGACAAAATCAAATGTAACTTCTACAATTTTCCCCCTTTTGACTAAATCGAATATAACCCTTATTTTCCCTCCAATTTTAACTTTAAGATTAAAGGCCACTTTAATAATGGTTAAGTAACTTATTAATATAAAGATACTTTATTTCCATAATATCACTTTAAAAACATAACATCTCCTAACTAAGTGATATTAAATGACCCCCCTTTTTACTCCTTTTTCTCTACTGACAAGCCACATAAGTCCCTTCTACTACAAAATGGGAAAACCAAAAAATGGAGACATAACATATAAATTGAAAAACATATAATTTTTCATCATATATCTATAACTGAGAATCGTATTACTTCATAACCGTGGATCCACAACTGGATTCCAGTTTTCCAAGTTTATGTTGTCGAGATCTAGTTGTTATGAAACCATATGGAAATGAAATAGGTTTTGATGATGTACACTCAGATTACTATGTGTACATGCATCATCAACTGCAAACACGAAGCACTTCTCAATAATCCTATATCATGTTGTTTTTAGTAATTGATGTAGTCTTTTGTTGTCATTGGTTTCCTTTATTAATACTTCGTTTCAAAGAATCGATGATTCTTCAGATAAAGTGACTCACTAATTTCCATCTATTGTAAGTGAATTTGAGTCGGATGCATTTCATTTGAAATCATATATAAACTAGCATAGCATGTTGAAAAAAAAGGAGAGAATAGGAAGAGATAAATATAGAAAATTGCATAGACTGAGTTTTGTTGTAAAGCCATATTTATTGAATAAAAAATAGATTTTGTTGAATTTATGAGTATCAGTTTTTGAATTAACTTCATGCTATAGTACTTTATCAATACATTTCTCCACAAATACAAGGCCCAC
The DNA here is from genome assembly GCA_010110895.2 of Picea sitchensis. NCBI lineage: Eukaryota > Viridiplantae > Streptophyta > Pinopsida > Pinales > Pinaceae > Picea > Picea sitchensis. Next base: position 18,000 of record SNQJ01S0004609.1, on the reverse strand, counting down.
TCTACAGGAAATTGGTGTTGCTTTACTTTCCAGTTTTTATTTTTTCTTCTTGCTTATGAATTTGTATTGTCAAATTTTGTTTTAATTCATATTTCTTAAATGTTTTCTTTTGAGTGTTTCAGTAAGTGTGTATTTTTATTATGCATATTATGATTGATTTATATAAGTCCTATTGCTACAAAACCTGAGAATTAAATCACTAGATGAATGTTTATTGTTATGGCCTTTTATTTTTAGTATACTAGAATTGGATTTCTAGAATAGTTATTAAAGCATTTAAATTAAAGTGTCCAACTAGATCATTAAAACTCTAAAGTCTTGCATATATTTTGCACGACACCTAATAATATTTACAAGCCCCGGGTTGATAAATTAAATGCATAAGTAAACTAAATATCATGCTAAGAAATTAATAGGAGATATAGTGGACATGTTAGCTCCCCTACTAAATTCCTTTATTGAGTGTCATGATTTCCCTAATATTCTATCTAATTAATTGTTTCAAAATAGTAAGAAATGTTTTTTATGTACCCTTTATCCACTATTCAAAAAGTGAATTCAATGCATGGAACATAACAATCGAATTTAACCACTATACAAACACTAAATTCAATGTTTTTTCCCACATGGGTGTAAACCAATTGGCAAGTGTCCTGTAAATGGAAGGAAATTTGAAAAAAAGAGGTCTCAAGTTCGATTCTCACCCCGATTTACTTATGCTCCATTTTTGCGGGTTGCGTGGAGCACCTAGGGTTATAGTGGTAGCTGACGAGGATCGACCCCGTGTCACACGAGTACGAGAAACGCGAGTTGTCAATTCCCCTAGTATATAAAAAAACACTAAAATCAATGCATTCTATTAAGAGCAATGCAACAAACATCTTAGTGAAAACTTAGCCACTTTATGGACACTAAAATCTATGCAATATATAGAAATCAATGTACTTGGGATAAAGGTAGACTGCGCCAAGCCCAACATAACTCTTTATTCAAATTCCCATCATCTAGACCACTGTAGTTGGAGATGTTGGATTCATGTGACCTTTTTCTTCATGATTCCAATTATGTCAACACATGCTTTGAAGATCATGTAAGTTGTTTCCTTTAATTATTTTTCTGTAATCATGATCTTAGACAATCTAATTACATAGCAATTTATAAAACTTCACTCCCAAGTACATTGAACAAATGCATTTGTTTTCCCTTAAAAGACACATATATCCATTTGTTTATATATGTCTCATCATTTGCATTACAGAAAGAGAAATCATTTTTATCAACCCCTCAACTATAAAATTGAGAATATTTTCTTTGAAACTGTGAGATATATACTTTATTTTATTTGACTAAACACGTATATAAGCTATGTATGTCCTTTATGTGTCGGGAGTAGTGCCTAGTCGATGTTCATATGAGATGAATATTATCATATAAATTAATATTAATTCATCTAATCTGTGGTTTATAAAGGTTGAAAAAATCTAATGTTTATTAAATCAATGTAAAATATTGAAATTTAAAATTCAAGGTTTTGATATTTTTTTTAATAATACGAATTGTATTTTAACAATCTATATTTATATTGATTTTTCATAGCTTGAGGTTGGAGATTCAATACAATGTAAAGTTTTTTAATTTGTAATATTAAAGTTAAGTATATAAAAATATGTGTTAGTATTGTTTCTAAATTTTAATCCAAAATCAACGCACTTACATACAAAATACACATCCAGAGGGGGGTACGGTATGTATACCTCTGTATACGATATGTATACCTCAAATTGCTGGGCAGAGGGAGTCTCATACACAAATTTGGTGTCTGGCTTGGCTTTGACCTTAAAAATAGATTATTATTATTATTATTATTCTGACTTATCTCCTTGTAGGTTCACTCAAATCTCAAGTGTAGGAACTCATTGGATGTAGGATTAAATTCCACATCCAATGAGTACCCACTCAACATACTTTTGATAGACCCAAGGTGAGATAAACTAGAAATACATTAAAAAAATGTGTTTATTGAAATGCGACTTATTTCCTAGTAGGTTTACTAAAATATAAAGTGTAGGCACTTGTGGATGTAGAATTAAATTCACATCCAACAAGTAACCACTATACATACTTTTTCATAGACCCGCGGTGGGATAAACTAGAAAGAAACACATTTTTTCATGTCTTTCTAGTTTATCTCATTGTGGGTCTATCAAAAGTATGCAGAGTGGATAAGAAGCACATTTTTTCATGTATTTCTATTTTATACCATCATCAGTTTGTCAAAATTATGCAGAGTGGGTACTCATTAGATGTGGAATTTAATTCCATGTCCAATGAGTGCTTACACTTGAGATTTGAGTAAACCTAAAACAAGATAAGTAAAAAATACAATTAAAAAAATATTTTTTCTTTCCCTCGAAAATTATTACCCTTATGGTTGACATCATCATTTTGAATCCTATTGCTTCGTTTAAATTTTATGTTGATAAAAAGAAAATCATTTTGAGGCCCATTTTTTACCTCAAAATTTCTCTAATGTAAATTACACAATGATCTTCTCAATATATCTTTTTCATCTTTTCTTATAGCCATACTTGCTAGTTGTCCAATTTTAATAGTAACTTTCTCCAACATCAATTCTTGTGATTGATCTGGATTTTATGAG
>SNQJ01S0004608.1:389489-409019 GCA_010110895.2 Picea sitchensis | reverse complement strand
TGAATTTTTTTCCATAGAAAAAAAATGAACAGTTTTTTATATTTTATTTTTATTGTGAAGAGATAGACAATTATCGTCCATGTAATAAGTTTTGGATTTGGATTATACATTTAAAATATAAAATTATATTCATGATTAAGTAAAAATATAATAGCAAGTTGTTTTATGCTTGCACCCCTATGTCATCCTTAAGTCGTCATCATGCAACGCTCAATAGCACGAGCGAAGGATATCAAATCTATGAAAAAACTATCAGACCATTTTTAAAATTCCTAGTGGCATATTATATTAGAGAAATGCAAAGTTCAAAAATATTCCAAATATTTGTTGATGATCAAATTTTTATTTTATCAAAAATAATCTTTTGTGGCACATCAAATATATTACACGGAAGTTTCCAAAAATCATCTTTATAAAACTTTAAATAAGCTAGTTTGACGTTTCTCAAGATCATCTTAATTAAATATTATTTTAATAATATTTTTACAAAATCCTAAATAATATATTTTTTAGAAAATTTTAAGTGGGAAATTTAGCCCATACTTTTCCACTTAGAGAATGATATGGGATGTTAAACTGTTACCCTAGGGACATGAGCCTCTAACCTGTGAACTGCTACCCGAGGGACATAAGTCTCTAACCTGTGACCTCTCTCCATATCGGAAGAGTGTGTGCAAGTTTTACCATCTATACTATCCCATAAAGCTAAAATCCTAAATAACTTGTATAAAAAGTTTTTTAAATTTTAATAAAAAACTTAAAATTTCCGATAACTATGATAAAAGGTTTTAATAAATCCTCCAATAACATATTTAATATCTTCTCAATAACAATAATTTAAAATCTAAAAGCTGTAAATAATAATATTTTAATAATCTAAAAGCTCTCAATAATAATATTAAAATATTGTTTAAATAAATAATTTTAATATTTATTTTATTTTAGAAAAATACACTATAACATTACTACTTAGTGATCTATTAAGGTATATATACTTTATCTTACTCTCTTCTGGATTTGAATTTTTTAGGAGAAAACACACGTTCTTAATTATTAATTCCACTGAGGATGTATCGCCAATATAAACATAATATTATACTTACACAAAGAAAATAACCAAATTAAAAAAAATAAAAATTAATAAAAAAATATATTTAAATATATATAAAAAATTTATTTAATTAAAAAATAACTTACTAATTATTTAATTAAAACACATAAAATTCATTAATGGTGAAACTAAAAAAATTAATTAAAATTGTAATTTGAATATATTATTTTTTATTTAGAACTAATGTTAATATTTATGTGGAATAATTGTGGAAATGCATTTTTATGGAAGTGTTGTTAGAATGCATTCTTGGTTTTCTTATTATTAATATTAAGTACTATTTCCCTTTTTAGTATGATCTATGGCCACTCAAGAAATGAATAAGTTCATTATATATATTTATTTGCAAATGTTAAAAAAATTTGGAAAGTTTATTTTAAATATTCATTTTTAAATAATAATAAAAAAAAATATCAATAAAATATAGCAAATATGATAGAATATTTGTTGTGGTTATGGTTGCACACTTATATTACTTCACCATTTATGTCATTTTATTTGACATTGCACTCATTAGATCGAATGGTTTCATTACTACTTGTGCAAATGTTTAAAGAGATCTATAAGCTTATTAAGAGACTCCTTTGGGTGAAAAGTAAAATAAAATAAAATAAAACTAGTCCTAAGGGTAAGTAGAGCAATGTTGTGTTAAACATATTTTTTTTGGAATAGTTAATTTATGTACAAGGTTAGGTTGATACTCATTAATGATGGGACTACAAGTAATTAGGGTTTTTATAGTAAGAAACTATTTATAGATCTAGAAGGCTATGTGATAGTTTTTCAATGATTCTTTTGTATTAGAGCTCTACTCAAAGGAGCCCCCCCTAAAAGAGGCATGTGAACATTCCTCRTGTTCTATTGTTTATGTTGGTTCAATATATTACAATTGGTATCAAAGATCTTTATGTTAGGATATTTAGGAGTTAGTTAAGATCAACTTGTTCTAATGTGTCATTAGCTAAAATTTTGTTTCTTAGTGTGTGTTAGGCCAGGAGTGGCATAAACTAACTCCATACTTGATGATATACACATTAGTATGATAGGTAAATATATACAAAAGAATATGACTCTTGGTCTTTCGAAACGAGTGACCGTTCCTATCACCTATGACTCTTCATATTTACATACATTTACAAGTAACATAACCACAAGGGATTACGTGTCCAACATTTCCCCTTTAATATGAAGGGGTGTATGTGATTCCAAGCATCATTCTGAACTTCTCAAATTTTTCTCTTCCAAGTGCTTTGGTGAAGATGTCTCCAATTTTCTCATTTGTGGAACTATGTCTTAAGTGAGTAGTTTTGGCCTCTACATAATATCAAATCAAGTGATATTTTTTATTGATGTGCTTGGTTCGATCATGGAATCTGAGATTCTTGGACAACTTGACCATACTTTCCATTTCCACCACCGATACTTGGTGGTCTACTTGTCTATTGTCCAAAGTTGCATGGATTTTTGGTATGTTTCTGGTCACATCATCGACTATGGTAACCTCTTGGACATTGTAAACTACCTTTTTGTTTGGCTTCCTATAAGGACAATCTCTCAACATGTGTTTTTCTCCATAGCCCCAACATTCTAATGATTCCTTCTTTGTGCTTTCATTCCTACCCGAGGTTGATCCAATAGTGTTATCTCCACCTTGAGATGGGAAGTTCTGTTGATTCACACTTTTGGTAGGGAAGCCCATCTTCGGATTCTTCCCAAAATTATTGAACCTTGAAGGTTTAACTCCCATCTTCTTGAATCCCATTTTATTTTTCTTCTTCCATTCCTTGGGGGGTTCTACTTTGTGGTTGAGTTGCTCGTAGCGATATCTAGCCTTCTGAATGGCATCTTCCATGGTTTTTTGGTTCATCAAATTCAATCATGTTCTGGAACCATTTAGGCAACCCACTAATAAATCACTACATCTTTACCTTTTCATCTTTTATGTAGGGTACATACCTCATATGTTCCATAAGTCTGTTGATGTATTCATCTATAGTGAGTTGTTCTAATTTGAGCTCATAGAACTCCTTCATCTTTTCATCATAGTACTACTCATAAAGGTACTTCTTTGCAAGATACCAGATATATAAAATATGCAGAACAGAAACAAAATGCTAGAAATGACAGAATAACAGTAAAATATCCAGCATAATCTTCACAATACACAGAAATGATATACGAAATAGAAACAGAAATAGCACTTTGAATCAGATTCTTGAAGTATTTCCCAAAATTATTCCAAGACAACCTCTTTTCCTAGATTCCTCTTACCTTCCTAAGGTATTCCCACTAGATAGAAGCCTTTCCATTCAGATTGAATATATATCTATTCGAGGCTTCAATTTCTCATAGTAGTTATGAACTCTAAAATACTTCTTAGGGCACTAGTATCAGCTTCACCACCTCTTCCCCTTTTGATTTCCCCATCGAGAAGGTAGGTGGCTGATTTCTTAAATTCATTAGAGTTCCTACACTTAGACACTTCTTTTCTTCCCTACTTCTGAATGAGGCGGTATTACCTCTTGGGTGATTCCTTGGAAATTTCTACTCCTTCACTAGATAAATCCTCATATGAAGTTTTGGCTTTGGTATGCATCTTGTCTCCACAAAGAGCCTTCTTGAGAGGGTTTCTTCTTACGTGATGCTTTCAGGTCTGTGCCTTTGCATTTCAGGTAAACTATGGGTTTTCTCAAGCCAGTGTTTTCCCATGTTACTGGTAGTTGGACCATGTTGCAATTGTTGTTGTAGTTGATGGAGCTGCGGTAGGTGTTATCTTGGTTTGTTTTTCCTGCACTTTCATTAGTCGGTCATTTTTAGCCTTAAAAATTTGTAACTCTTCCGTGAGACCTCTCACGATCTCAACCAAGTTTAGAGGGATTTCTACCATTTTTCTTTCATTATATTCTTCCTCTTTGTTATTGGAACTCTCCCCCCATTCATGGTGGGTCACCATCATTGTTCTTAGAGAGCTTGTTTGGAAAATATATATATATATATATATATATATATGTCTCCAGGGCTAGGCTAAGTGATGAGAATCAACAATTATCTGTTAGTCGACTTGTCCATTATCTAAAAACAACATGGTACATTTGTAAACTGATATTATGTTGTAGAAATCTAGTGTTTAATAGTAGTATACAATCCCTATTTAGTTGTGCAAAACTGATTAATATGTCACACGTGTTCACAGTATCCTAGAATTTTTTATAAATCCCCATGATTAATTAATTATTTGTTGGGTTATTATTGTCGATATTTTGGGGTCAATCGTTTCACAATGAATTCCATTGGGATTCCACACGCTGGGTAAAATGGGGACTCAAGAACCATAGGATCAGATGGTCTATTAATACCCATCGTTGGTCGAGGTTTCCATGGTCAAGATTTGGTGCTTGAGTTTTTTAAATGTGATGGGTGATTACAATCCCGGATCAATAGTCCACATCGTTATACAACATGAAAGGGGTCATGACTTATGTTAAAGGGTTTGCAATTTTGAAGAGAAGAACCCACACAAGTCACAGGAGAGTTAACTAAGGTGAACACATGGTGGTCACTAAGGCCATAGTTGCATTCTTATGGGTGGTTTTATTACTGCCCCTCGACCTCCTGCTATATCATGAAGAATTTACCTTTTGGTCAACAAATGTTAAGTACACACTCAAAGGACTAAGTACCTGGTCACCCGACTAGTATTAGTCGATCCTTTTAAATAGGGTAGAGTAGTATATCCTCCCCTTTATAATTTTCTAATAGAACTTATTCAACTCAGCCATTGAGCCATGAGGCCAAGTGTAGTTGTCTTCTTTGATACCACTTTGTAACATACCCAACTCAAGGATTTTGAGGGGTGGGGTGTCCAATTTTATTGGTTTATCTAACTTACATTACTTTCTTCCATTAGCATATCCAAGGTTCTTTTCTTATTCATGTACTTGAAAACTCTCAACTACCTATCTTTATAATTTTCCTTTCGCTAGTCCATCCATGAAATCTTGAAACTTAGCCATTTTCCCATCTCCGCGAACTTGCAGACTCACGGAATCCGGAGATTTGGAAATATACAACACTATCTTTCATGAGTCCGAGAAGTCTGGACAATCATTTTTCAGCCGTGGACTCATGGAGGTAATATTCTACAACTCTAAATTTCATGAGTTTGAGAAATTTCAACACTTAGTCATTTTTCCTTCCGCAGGACTTGTGGAGGTAATATTCTATGAATTTATCTTTCATGAGTCCATCAAGTCTCAAAACTTAGTAGTTTTTCCCTTTGTGGACCTGTGGAGGTGGGATTATATGATTCTAACTTTCATGAGTAAGAGAAATATCAACACTTAGTCATTTTCCTTCCGCAGGACTCATGGAAATTAATATTCTACAATTCTATATTTCGTGAGTCCATGAAGTCTCAACAATTAGTCATTTTCCATTCATGCAGACTCACAGACTCGTGGAGGTGGGGTTCTATGATCCTAAATTCATGAGTAAAGGTATCTACTTAGTCGATTATTCCATATTCTCGCGACATGTGAGATTCAGTACCAGATATACATATCGCTTGAAACGTGGAATCCATATTCCCTATGGGCCCTTGTCTAATTATGACACAAATATGTGACACATGGCCCCTTCAGAGGATGACATGTGGATTTCTTCCATCAGGACATGGCGATGCTATTGATTAGGGTATGTCGTGATAACCATGGCCTTTTCCCCTTGGAACTGTTCCAACAAGATTCACCAACAAATACAATGGATTTTTCATTACGGCCTCACCTTGATGGACAATCTAAATTTTCCCTCGGGATTCCAAGGTCATTCTGACCATGAAGCTCCAACCATGTTACTTTCCAAAGAACCAACTTTCCAATATTGTCCACGTTCACTCCCCGACAGATCAACGACCCTTATTGATTTCTATGTAGGGCTTTGTGCTCAGTGTTGACGAAGGGTCATGACCTTTCCCTTCATCCCAATCGACGACTGAGGTCACATCTAAACCATGTACCGATAAAGGGTATGATTTTATTCATCATTCCAAATCCATGGCCATGATATTCCAATGTGAATTAGGGATTTTCCACTGACTTAACAGTCCATGCTTGAACTTGGTCATTTCACGAATCTATTTCTTTGATTCCTTATCAAGTCTTACCAAGACTTGAGGGTGCTCGTTCTTGAAAAAGGTACTCCATGGTTTCCTCAAGGCTTCTTCAAAGTACCCTATTCTTTGAAAGACTGGGTGGGATCAGGAATTTTTAGTACCATGGCACCGCAGAGCATACAAAGGAGTATATATACATATGTATTCATTATAGTATTTTTTTATGTGCCATGGGATTACAATGATACACACAAGGAGTAGGGGAATTTCTCCCCTCAGGTTAGTAGAGAGACATTGAATTATACATGTGTATAACATTCATAAATATTTTATCATTTTCTTATGCAGGGCGCACAACTTTACTCCGCAGGCATATGCACCATTAATTAAATCCTAGGGGCATGAAGTACTTGCAAAAAGAATTTAAAACTCTTCAACGCAATTACACATTATGCAAATCAATGGTATCTCCATAATACACAATTTGATTTGTAGTCCAAATGGTTACATCTAAATATTATGTTGTTCATTTAGCCATACACATATTTATATCAATACGCAGAGGTGGATGAGACACTTATCTATATAAATTGAGATATGTTGGGTACTTTTGTAGGGAGCTCTCCACACCTAGTATTGATGAGCAAGGTTAGACTAAAATCCACTACAACTATCTTACGAGGGTAGAGATGCGATGTCATGATACGCGTAAGATGTTTCTTTGGTAACTCCTTTTTCCCTTGCTCTCCCAGCACTCTTTTAGTCTTCTTCCCTCAAGACCTCGTAGATCATGCAATAAAATTCCCGAAGGTACTTTCCCATCTGTTCTTAACTCCTTGAGAACTATTCCAACTACTATCATGATTGATAGTGAGTTTCTAGGGCCCAGGGAAGATCATATCCAAATCATTTTAATTACATAGGGTATTGTTTGGCTGATTCATTCAAAGCGATGATGGCCTCCCTATCGCCCACTCCTCTCATGCTATCATAATTTTTGAAGGCCATCCCTTCAACAATAATTCAACATTTCTCGGCACAGTAAAACCAATTCCTACAGGTACTTTATATTACAAAATCTATCAAGGTCCATTGTTTATCCTTGATAACCCACGGGTTGGCTTATTGTTTTCCATAATAACACTTATAATTGTATACTGGGGGAAACATAGGTGTTACAAATGGTGCATGTTCAAATGAAGGTAATGGTAGGTATATTATACTCTCTTGTGCAGGAAAAATTCAGAATTTTCCTTCAGATTATAATTTTTTGTATGAACAATGTTGTTGAGTTTGAATCCTTATTATTAGGCATTGAAAGCGCTTATAATATCGATTGTGATTATCTTACTATTTTTGGTGATTCATAACTTGTTTTGAATTTATTTAGGAAAATATATAATCCCAACAACAAGTTACTTAAAATATACACCCAAGGTGTTTGGGCATTAATCTCAAATCTATTGTCTTCAACATCACTCATATTAAAAGATAACTTAATTCTATGGTTGGCAAGTTAGCTCTTTTGGCAGACTCACCTACAAGACAATTGTTACCTCAGAGACCATATTGTACATTTATGTCTCTTTACTGACCTCATCTTCAAGATAACATAGAATCTTGGCAAGTTTTTATAGATGACGAAGGTATTTGTGCCTTCATACAGAATGAACCTTACATTCCTAAAGATATTTTTTCCCTTGAAAATGATAAACTTCCTAAAGGATTAACTCTTCTTGAGATTTCATTCTCCAGTGATATAAACAATGAAAATAATAAAGAAGAGGAGTCTAAACAAAATTTGGGATACCATCCCCATGAACATTGGAACCCCTGAATCCCAAAAGATTATTAAAATAGGTGCTCAATGTTGATAGAGAAAAGAAGAAGTTCATGGAATTGTTCCAAGAATTTGTGATATTTTTCCCTGGAAACATGAGGGTCTTCATGGTTTTATCCTAATATTATACTACATGCCATTTGCGTTAAGGAAGGGGAAAAGCCAATTAGGAAAACAAAGAGACCTGGGAATCCTGCACTTGAAGTTACAATCAGAAAATAAATGGAAAAAACTATTAAATTCTGATATAATCTTTCCAGTTAATTATTTGATTGGGTGTCAAATATTGTTCCCGTCTGAAAGAAAACATGTCATATTAGTCTTTGTGTTGATTTTTTAGGTGCTTTAAATAGAGCAAGTGTAAATGACAAATTTCCACTTCCTAACATGGAAATGATCTTACAACAAGTTGCAGGATAAAAATGATGTCCTTACTTGATGATTTTTTCTAGTTATATAATCAAATTAAGGTCAATATGATGGATAAATATAAAACCACATTTACAACTTGATGGGGCACCTTTTCGATGAGCGAATATGCGTTTGGATTGTCTGAATGCGAGGTGCCACTTTTAGGAAAACTTCTGTGATTATATTTTGAAGATATTATCGTTAAGATAATTCATGTTTATCTTGATGATTGAGCTGTTTATTCCAAAACTTCGATCAAAATCTTTTTTGATCATCTTTAAAGTCTTCATGCAATGTGAAAATTTGGCATTCTTTGAATCCTTAGAAGTCTATTTTTTGTGTCCCAAGGTAAAATTCTGAGTCATATTGTCTTTGATTAAGGAATAATCATATATCCTGAGAGGGTTTCCGTGATCCTAAATTTCCCTACCCCTACATCAAAGAAAGAAATAAATTAAGCTTTTTGGCAGGCACTATAAATTTTGTCCATAGGTTCATTCTTGATTTTGCTTTCGTAGTTAAATCAATCTATATTATGCTAAAAAAAGATCATCCTTTCTCTTGGGCCGGATGATGTCGAAAAGGATTTCATAAGGGGAAAGAAATAAATCCCGGTTTCTGTTGGTGGTGAAATACATACTTTGAAAGAGCTTTCATTCATTATATATACAAATGCTATAAAAGAAGCAATTTCTCCAATTCTTATGCAAAATGATGAACAAAAAATGAAAAACCTATAACACATGAGCTAGAGATTATCGGATGATGAAATCAAATATTCTTACATTGAGAATCATGCTTTCTCTCTTGTTAAAGATTTATAAAAATTTCTCCATTTTATTCTAAGCAAGCTTTATGTAGGTAAAACTTCCCTTTCTTGTTGTCAAGTTTTTTTCTTTCACAAATGCATCTTCGGGTAAAGATTGCGCACATTGAGGAGGGCTTTGAGAAAGTGGGGAGCATGATTTGATGATCATGATATCCAAAATGATCAAGGGACATGAATTATCCTTCACCAAGCTCGAAAACATCTTGAGTCAGTGGAAATTTCACCGAGGCAGATAATGCGCGCTATCAGCATTGTTTTATATTGAAAACCAAAATCTTAATATTTTTGAACACCCCTGGTATAAATATATGATTCATTACTTACAATTTCAAAAGTGTCAAAATCATTTGAATCCTCATCAACAAAGGAGGCTTCATCTTGAAGCTTTTAGGTACTTAATTTTAGGAGACTCTTTGTTTAGAAGGTTTTTTTGATGGGTTGTTGCTACGATGCATAGATTATAATGCAAACCAAAATTCATTAAATGAGATTCACGGATCAAAAATATCTATTGTTCATATTGGTGGTCATTTCATTGCCAAATCCACTGATTTTAAAATCCTCGGGACTGTTTATTATTGGCCATCCATTTTTAAGGATTCCTATGAATTTACAAGGGCACATGATAAAATGCCAAAGTTATTTGGTAGAAAAATTTTACTGCCATGCCTTACAACTGTCCTTCGATTTTCCTTTTTTCTAAATGGGGTCTATATTTTATTAGTCCTATCAATGCATGTTACGGTCATGTTTATATATTAATAGCTACACATTACTTCACAAAGTGGGTTGAGTTGTACCTCTTAGACATGCTAAAGATGCACAAGTTATCTCTTTCTTGAAATCTATTATATTTTCTCTATTTGGTCTTCCCCTAGAAATCATTTCAGATAATGGACCAACTTTCATCTCTACAAAGATTACTTAGTTTCTTAGTAAGTTTTGTGTCAAACACTTCACTTCCTCTCCTATTTCCCTCAAGGAAATGGAAGGTTGAATCAACTAACAAGAATTTGATCAAGATCAAGGATTATAGAGGATAAGCCCCATTAGTGGAACATACTCCTCACTTATGAACTTTAGGAAGATCGTACTACTACTAAGTCTAGTATAGGCCATATGCCATTTCAACTATTGTACGGTCAAGAAGCTATTATGCCAATTGAACTAGAACTTATCTCCTTACGTTTGGAATTGCAAGCTGAAGAGTTGAATTCTAATGATATTTCTCATACAATGAATTCCTTAATTGCTTTATAAGAACAAATACGTCATGATCTAAATAAGAATTTTAAATAGGAAAAAAACAATCAAGAAATATTTCAATAAAAGACCAAAATCTGCTGAATTTAAGGTTGATGAGAAAGTACTTCTTTGCGATTCTTCTCATGCTAAAAAGGAAGACATTCCAAGTTTCAAAAATTGTGGCCAAGTACATTTAAGATTTTCTATGTCCTTGGTACCAACTCATATTTATTAAAGAATATGGATGAGATATTATTTTCCTATAGTACCAATGGTTCACATCTTAAGAAATATGTCGAACCAAGTTGATTATTAATTGTTGATTGAGTGCTTTGCAAATACTTTTCTTTTTTGTACATACTTTCTTTGTTTACTTTTGAGTTCAATTCTTTGTTTTATTTTATCAGTCTAATTTTTTTTTTTGAACCATTTTTGTTGAGACAGAGTCAAGTGGATCATTCAAGTCACAAGATAGATCATTGTTTACAAATATTGTTAGTTAGTTTTTAAGCTAAATACAAAGTGAAGATATTATGATTCTCTTTTCTTGTAAATGTTGTATGAAGTAATATCATGTACCTTCAATTACATGCTTAGATGGAAACTTGATGGTTATGGATCTCTCCACCTCTCTCTTTCCTTTCTACCCTCCATATTGTTTTGAATAAGAGCATGAGGTTTTAGAAATATTTTTTGTAGCAAATTTGAAGCTTTAGTGAAAGTTTTTCTACCCAAGTGATATTACTATCTATATGTTTTTTATATCAATAGGACAAAACCCCCTCATACATTCCCTTTCCATAATTTGCTCAAGTGGAGTCCAATTTCATATATCATTTTAATTCTCATTTAATTTCCCCATGTTGTATAAATTTTCTTACCTGATCCATTTCTATCACTTCTCATTACCTACCCTGTTGATTTCGTCAAAACCAGAGTTCATGAGTTCTAATATGTTACAAGCATATTTAACTATGGAGTCGCCAATTGTTGATGAAAAAATATGCAACAATAATCCTTTCTACAAAATATTGCAATGCACTATATTTATTCTATTACTATATTATATAACTAATAGGTGGGACCCTTGAAGAATATATTAAGTTAAAAAATTGTCAACTTACGGAAACAAATGACTTGATTACAGTTTGGCATTCTATCTTATCATGCATGCATGAATGGTTTCTTGGATAGTGATCTATGATGCTCCTCATCCTTATATGGTATTAAATATATCGTCGTGTTTAAAAAGAAAAAAAAAAAGTAAAAATATTTTTTTTAATTTTATATTTATTTTAACACATCAAATGTTGTTTCTCCTTTTTGAATATTGTTGCTATAATAATCTTGCAATATATTTAAAAGGATGGTTAACTTCTATCATATCCATATATATATTATATAACAATAGTAACATGTTAAGTTTTAATATCAGACAAGTATGAACGAAGTTGTTTTGTAATAAAATTCACATATCATATGGATACAATATGTCATGTTGCTTGATTGTTAAGTTGGAATTGTTGGTTGATAAAGTGTTGACACTTTATGTCATTTGTGAATGTGGTATAGTGGTGGGATATGTTATGGTTGTGAGCTCTATAAATTTCAATGCATGGTACCAAAAATCGATTTTGAGTCTAAGCTGGTGATTGAGTGCATTCCACCGTGTAACATCTGATTGGTTATCATGGAAACATTGGTGAGTTTTGGTTCTGCCGAGGCAATGTGAATTAAAGGAGAGTTAATGCACTCTTTGATGGTTTTCTTTCTTGAGGTATACCACCTTTTTGTATTTTCACTTGTTTGGAAATTCTCAGTTGCTTTAGCTAAGGGTTTTGAGTTTGGAATTATGTTGGTGGTTGGATAATGATCTTTGGTTGTTCTTTCATGGATATTTAGTCAACTTGGGCTGGTATGTACATTTTTTACTCTTTTGGCATCAATAAGCTACTCTTCTTAGATAATTTTGAATATTGTCTCAAGTTTGGTTGCATGTTGTATGTGTTTTATGAGTGTGAGTCTGTGTTGTGAGTGGATATTTGAGAGACTGTTAATGGAAAGTTATCATGTTTTTGGTTAAGTATAAAATAAAACAATACATGGGTTTTTAACACTAGTGATACTTATGACCTAGGTTTTACATTGCAACTTACATTATAGTTTGGTTTGAAAGGAAAATAAAATTCGAGTGAAATATAATCTTACCAACATTGATTGCATTATGGTGTTTCTATGGTTGTGGTCTGGTATCGAACATCATTGTTTTCTTTTCATTTGGTATGGGTTTTGTTTAAAAAAATAAATAAAATGGAAACTTGTCATTTATGCAACTACTAGGGTTCTCAATTTGAAATTTTGTACTTCGTTTGAAAGGAAATATCAAATAATTATTTTGGCTCATTATAATGGCAGTTTGGTTTGATTGAGACAATTGTCTAGGGAACATAGATGGGTTTTAAACTGGTTTCTATTTGATATACCTCTTTTTGGTGTTGGTTTGAATCCACTTGTAGTTAATGGGTTATGGATTATGATTTTAGAAGGATTCAAATCTAGGGTTTCGACTTGCCCTTTTGTCTTGACTTATTCTTATTTTAGATTTAAATATGATTTACAGGTATTGTTTGTTTCAAGAAGTAAGATGTGAAACCCTATATTTAGTTTCCTAAATTCCATCATCAATATTTGGGCTTGCTTGTTGATATTAGGTTCGGAAATCATTTTTATGCATAGAGAAAGGTTGGGAATGTTATAATACTACAACCTATGTGTGATCCAACATTATATTATTGGGCTCGTATTGGTTGGAATATTGGTTATAAATCTTATTGTTTACAAATATTTTGACAACATCCAGGTTTTGACATTGTTTAACAATCAATACATGAACATAGATGAGAATGAGTTCGAATAATATGATCAAGTTACTCTTGTGCTCTATTGGATCAATATTAGAATGGATTCTCTTTGTTGTTATGATGAATTATATGGATTGAATAGGATTGGTAAAAAATAGTTTGAATGGACATATTTTAAAAAGTTCATATATGGATTTTCTTATAGGAATTTAATAAATGAGATTTTTGGTTAATTTATTTTAATCAAACTCTAAGGAATCAAAAGGAAAAAAATATTATCGGATATTATTTTCTGGCTTGGAAATGTTCACACTAGTTGATGATTGATGGATGATAAGTTGTCTACAAAAAAAGAACATTTATCATTTTCATTTCCTATCCATAAGTTCACATTGTGAAAATTATAAATCCCTCATTTTTCCCAAAATCATTTTATTCCCATGTTTTGTTTTAAAAGAAAATGTGATTGTATAGAAGCCCTGTAATTTGGAAAAACTATTAAGAGGAGATTTTGAAGAGGAAAAATGAGAAATATTAATGGGAAATCAATAGTGAGTGAAGATAGTGATATGGGTATAAAAGTGATCATAGAATAGAATGAATCTTGTTTAGAAAGTAGCCATCATTTCCTTTCATGCGTTCCACTTTTCATTAGTTACAAATTCAATCACATCTATATTTCATCAAAAATCTATTCTAAATAATACTTGATTGTGGATCTAAAGTTGAGTATAAGGAATAGTTGTTACATGTTGAGAGTAATGGATTGATTGCATTCGACAGATATTAGTGAACTGTAATGGATTGATTGCATTCATTCTAGTGTGTGAACTAATAAGAGCCAATATTTTAAATTTATCTTTCGGAAAGTAAATTGATGGTTGATTAGTCTTTCTTGTTTCATATTTTGATCTAATTTTTCTTTTAGACAATGAGTTTCTTTAGCAGAGGAATCAATGACAGAGGTGGGAGAAGAGGCATAAACAATTTTTGGCAAAGAGGAAACAAGAGACCTAGATTCTCCATTCATTTTTATGTCAATCCTCAAGAGTTGAATCAACTATTTCAAGCTAGGTTCTTTAACTTAGTGGCCCAAGGAGTGTTTCAGCCACAACCTAGACCAGGAAGTTCTCCTTTCCAACCCTTCCCGAGTTTTTCTAATTTCCATGTTCCAGATCATGTTGTAAGTTTTAAAGCTATGAAGTAAAGCAATGCATATAGATTCTTAAGCAAAACAAAATTTAATCAATGTCTCATACACAGAGTACACAAAGATTTTATACTGGAAACCCTCAACCAGGAAAACCTTTCTTATATTCATTATGTCAAATTTCACCATTCACCATACAATATATACAATGTTTTTAGGTATTCCGTAGATACCAAAACCCTAATCCCTTAATCCGGGATTAATTTAGAAAACCGCTAAAAATAGTAAAATTCGCTAAAAATAGCAAAAACCGCCAGACGCAGTTGTCGTATCTGACGCACCCACACACACACATGCAAAGAATATAACACATACCCAACATTCTCACACTTGTTGTTTTCTTTGCATCCAGGGGTCCAGGGGATTATATAGTCAACAATCCAGGGTAGCAAAGCCTATTGTTACTCTACACCAGGAGAACTTTTCTATGCTCACAGACTTTGTCAATGAATCTGCAACATTCTTCAAAGTATCAACCTTTTCCAGCAACACCTTCTTGTTCTCAACCATGTCTCTCACAAAGTGATACTGAATATCAATATTTGTCTTCGAATGATAAGCTAGGTTCTTGTTGACGGGCGAAATTGACCATTCATCAACTGGGAGAGTGGATCCAGTCCGGGGTTGTCTAAATAACCCAATCCGTTTGGAATAACCCACCCTGACGGGTTTAGCGGCTCTGTTAGCCGATCTAAGTCCTAAGGAAACAAAAGAAAACTACTCTAAATTAACTAATCCAACTAAAAATAACTATTAAAACAAACTAAACAAATCTAACTATTATATATACAATCTACTATCTAATACTATGCTAACTCTAAGAAATTAAATATCTAACTACTAACAGAAATAAATCTTATTCACAAATGTACAATATTTACAATTTACAGATTTGAATGAAAACCTGAAAAACTCATTTGTATTCTGTCCCAAGATGGTGAGAACTATTGTTTTTTCATTTTATAATTTTATGAAAAAGAAATAACAAAAACTAACTAAACTAAGCAACTAAAATACTAACTCTAACTACAAATCTAAACTAAACATATATCTAACTAAACTACTTATATTATACTAACAAATTAACTATTAAATACTAAATAACAAATTGACCTAATGTAACGCTTCAGGTTTGTCCTGTATGCAATGATAGTCTTAGCTAATCGGAGGGAGGAAACCCGCACCGAATTATCCACGATATTCTTGTAAACGGGAAGCTGCTGTGCTCTTCAGATGTAGTTACAGGACAAACAAGACATAAAAATTTATAGCGATTTTATGATTTATAAATCTTCACAATTAGATAAATCTGCACGCAAAGATCTATACAAAATGATTCAATTAACAAAGAAGAGAAATTTGTGATTTTTTAACTGAAACAAAATAATTGCTGTACTTTTAATAATGAAGGAGATCAGATATGGATAGAACATTAATCAAATCATATCATCCTGCAATAGATTATGATAGCTAAAGTAGTCTATAATCAACTGCAAACTAATATGCATAAAACTTGAAACAAAAGTTTGATATATTGAAAGCAAAAGCTGTTACAAGACATCAACTTTCGTCTCTGTCTGAGTCATAAATCCATAGTCTGGTTCTCCCACAAGTGAGGATGATGATTATTACAAAAAATAATAAGTATTTAAAGACCTCCCACAGGGTAAAACATCCCTGTGGAAGTAATCAAAACCGTTTAAACAAATCTGGGAAAATATCCCAAGTTTCTATCTCTAACTTAAACTAACAACTTAAAAGTAAAAACTATATCACACAAATATCTCCTAGACTGCTATAACATGCTCAATTGATTATTGCAATTTGTATGTACCTGAACAAGGACAAAAATAGACAAGTTAAGAGGATATTCTGTTGGTAAAATTGATAAAAATCTAATTCTAAAGACTAGCTACAAAATCTTGTGATTCTGTAGCTAGTCTAAATCAAACACAGAATCATATTAGAAATCAATTCGAATCTTAAAAAAAAAACATATTCAAACTATAAAAATATATGATTGCTAAAAGAATCATTCAAATCGACACTTGTATGCAAATTGATCAAACTAAATCAAATGATAACAGAGATGGATATACTCTGTTTAATTCGTTATCACCAATTCGGGTTAACAGAATCGTATTGGATAACCAAAAAGTAATGAAATCGTTTTCATAACCAATTGATATTCACACAAATAGTTGCTTCAACTATCCACAAGATCACTTCGAATCCAAAAGAAATCAACCAGGATCGTTTTCTCAAATTGATAGCACTATATTAAACATAAACAAACGATCCATGCTATGGGCGAATCAAATCAAAACTGGCATGTAAATTATCACAAACAAAATCATAATGAAATTAATCGGTTGATAACAAGATTTGTAGGATTTGTCCAATCGTTTTTTATTGCCAATTGGGGGCAGACGAAATCGATTGACATTCAATGAAATCATCACTTGAATTCATTTCAAAACGAACTATTAACCGAATTTTCTCACACGAATCCAACAGAGATAAAATATGTCGATCTGAGTTTAACAAAATCATTTTGAAAATTAAAATCAACAGAGCAGCATCAAATCTATTTTCAATACGAATCCAAATCATAAAAACAATAGTGTTAACTCAAAACACATATCAATCCAATCAAAACGAAAGAATCGAAACAGTTTGTGTTTGTTACAGCCGTTACGAATCAACACAAATCCACAATCATAGAAAGAAGATCTTTTGCATAGGTCAAAGATAATTAAGATCTAATCGAAAATACTAATCATACCAAATGAAACCAATTAAAATCATACCAAATCGACTATCAAACAAAATTGATTCACAAACAAACCAAACCAAATCAAAACCTATGAATTGCTTATACTAAACTGGGAACGACAAAATCGCATAGCCAAAGCATATGTTCATTTAATTTTAGAAAAATAAATGTACTATACATGATTCATAACATAACCGTTTTTGATAATCAACCATGACAAAGTCATTTCGGATAATAAACAGACTTATCGAAACTCAAAAACCAATTCATTATATTAATCCAAGCAATTGATAAAATGAAATTGATATCGAAATTCATACCTGGATAATCAACAGACAACTTGGTCATGATAGTTTGGAATTGAAGAAGGCTGTAGCTGATTCAACATTCCTAAATACGATGGAACCAATGGTTTTCTGCTTCTTGTCATTAGCTTGAAGCTTGTCCCTTTCTCTTGTCAACACTGTAACTTGGTTTTCCAATGATTTGATTTTTGACTGTAATAAGGGAACGTCGGTATAGTAGCGTTCCAGCCACACATCACATTGGCTGCAGGACGACTGTTCGGGCTTCAAAACGACAATCGAGGGTTTGTTTAAATTACCGAGGTTTTCATTAGGTAGCTTGATACTAGGGTAGCTAGGATTGTTCTTTAGGCAAGGGGGTAAATTAGAAACAAAGTCATAGGGTGGCTCAGAGCACAAGCCATGGGAGTAGGGATACTCTCCAGCTAGGAAGCGCTCGACATCTGAGTCAGAATCTTTGCTGAGGACTATGGGCTTCTGGTCAGCATTTGGCTTAAGTTTATTCCGGTCCAGTCTCGATATCAATCGAGCATTCTTTTTACCTTTTCTATCGACAGTAGGGTTACCTTTAACCTTTTTCCTCACAGGCTTTTTTACAGCCTCAACCTTGTCTGTTATAATGTTGGGTAGTTCGATATCAGGGAAGACCAAGGGTTTGGGAGAGGGTAGAAGGGCATGGAAAGGCACACGTGGCCGGACCTTAGTCTCGCTGACCACAGACTTATCGATTTGGACAAACTCTGAATCAACAAAGCCATTCCGAGAGAGAAAAGCTTGCCAATTATCGTCGTGGAGGTTTAAATGGTGAACGACGATGAGTCTGATCAGGCTGTGGTGAAACAAGCTAGTATCGACCTTCTCTCGTTTAAACCCCTTAGCCATTTTGTAAAGACTACGCTAGAAATAAAATGTCATGTTCAATGGATAACCCATGAAATTCATTAACAGTCGAAGGTGATAAAGAAAAACCAATCCATACCGACCCTCATAGGTCACAAATTGTTTA
Organism: Picea sitchensis; assembly: GCA_010110895.2. Lineage (NCBI taxonomy): Eukaryota > Viridiplantae > Streptophyta > Pinopsida > Pinales > Pinaceae > Picea > Picea sitchensis. The sequence continues at coordinate 390,315 of SNQJ01S0004608.1, read as the reverse complement.
ACCATTATCAAAAGATCATGCCACCTTGGTTTAAGAGTGGAAATTGGCATACCTTTGTCACAGGATGTGACCTTTCGTGATACGAACAGTAATGGCCATGGCACCTCCTCAACTTTAGAGTTTTTAAACCATTGCTGCCCGTGGCTGCCAATCCTATGGCAGAGCTAATGAACTCTTCATTGATTTCAAGATGAATGTCACCTACTTTGGCCCTACACCCATTGAAGGTGAGGGCGAATTGATGTGCAACAAACAGATTAAAACCCTTGAACCTCTGTACAAACGTGAGCCAACCACTATCCTCTAAATCTTTCTGGGCGTTATTGAACAGTAGCAGGGCTTGACTGTCGTTCGGCTCTATTTGCACCACCGGTGCCATAGACAAGAGCACACGGTAAGTGATGTGAATGAGCCAGGGTTTGAATCACAACATACGTAGGGGCAGAACGCTCAAAGGCTTACCCGATGCTAGCAGAGGTGAAACAGGGATAGGGGTAAGCATTAATGACATATCATGCGAAGGTGGTGGAGCTGGTTCATACATGCACGACAGTCATATCTACAGTACAACCGCCAGTGAAAATAGCTATTCAACCCACTATTGTATAGGTTAACAATTATGCCATTCGCTTGACCAATGAAATCAATGGTAAGTGTATTAATCATGTGAGCAATATTCATACCATAGTTTTAAAACCAAACACATGAATCGAAACCAATACCAAGTGCTGTATGAAACGATTCATACCAAGGGTCTAACCATAACACCAATGCTTTCTTATGTAACCAATGATCAAGTAGATCAATCAAAGAACATGTAAATCCA
>SNQJ01S0004608.1:364017-379729 GCA_010110895.2 Picea sitchensis | reverse complement strand
GCTCTATCATTCTGTTCTTCTACTCTGTATTTCATCTGCTCTGCCTGTCCTTTTCTCCAATCCTCATATACAATTCATTTCATTCTGTATATCAATCAGATTTCATCCTTAACTCCTTCTCCTTTCTCCTTTCTAACTGTTTCATTCTTTTTCCATTCAGAGCAGCCAACCCAATTCAGTCTCACTCATTTTCTTTTATACACGATTCCTTAACGATTCCACTTCCCCTTCCAATGAGAAATCCGAGGAGATCTGTCTTGGCAACTCAAACGCTAACCAATTCATCATCATCAGTCCGTTTCACTTAACGGATTCATAACTGAAGCGTTAATGTGTGAGGAACAACAACAACCCTCCGATCAATGCTTGATCCAATGGTTCAGATTCCATCGGGATTTCACTCATCGCGAATTCGGCATTCTCATTGTCGATATGCACATGTACTCGGAACCCCCGATTCTTCGATTCTCGATGTGCTCCTTTCCCGATCTTTAGCCCCTTCCGGCTACAAAATGGTCCATGTGACCATCAACATAAGACCTTGGTCAAGCCTCTCATCGGGGTTTCGGCATTTTAGATGTCATCATACACATGTCTATAGAATTCCCGATCCCCGATTCTCCGATGACGGAGATCAACGGTCCATATCTCAAGCTTTCTTTTAACGGTTGCGATCAAATCGCGAAATTGCATATCGCGATTTCAGGGTTTTCATTGTCGAGTGAACTTTTCATATTGAAATCTCGATCCCTGAATCTCCGATGGCTTATCTCCCTCGCAACTTCTGCAGATCTGACGGTTGTCGGCCTTTCGGGAAATTTGGATGGGATCCAACGGTCACTGGATCTCTGTCTTCCTTCTTCTCTGTAAAATCTTGCTGCGCGCGTTTTCTTCAATGCTGTTCCTCCTGAGCTTTTAAGTCTGAATCCCCAAGGGGTTTTATCCTTCTTATCCTGCCATCTCCACTGTTGCCATTAATGAAAACAACCATCAACACGTATTCGTTGCTTGTTCAATATTTTCCAACAAATATTAAATTCTTTGAGTTGCATACTACAATGCCCCAAACAAATGAAACATTCATTACAATTCTGAATAGAATGCACACCAACATCCAAACACATGATGACTTGACCCATATCAATTTGAGATGCTTACGGCTTGCACCAACAGACCCAACATTCCCTTACCTATTCTACAGAAATAAGGATGTTGCAAACCATAACAGCCACATGTTCTCCCTGATGCTTGGCGATGATATCATGATCAATGCCATTGACCTGGAAGAAGAAAACCATGGAAATGTGGCATGGAATGAACATTCAATCACTTTACCTTTGCAACTTATCCTCAAATTAGAAATGTTGGTTGAAATATATGCCTGCAACTATGATTCATAGGATGTCTTGGTGAATGGTGTAGATGGAATACTGAAAGGATATACCAAGACAGAAAAAGTGGATGTCCTTTGGAATAAGTTCCATGAACCACATATAGGAAAGCGACAAGCAAGAAAGTTGTCTTATCTATATAATTCAAAAACTGGAAGCGATTGGACACCTATTTTGCGAATATCAAAGCTAGTATCAACATCAACAAAGACAAGTCAACTAAAGACTCGAAAATAGTTTCCGATTAAACTTGTATGTGCACGTATAGTCCATAGATCAAAAGGACTAACACTTGATAAATTTTATTTTCAGCCTACTAGAATTTGGATACATGGACCTGTGTACACAACAATGTCCCATGTTAGAAGCATAGAGTCCTTGTATTTGCTAAGTCCTCTCACAAAAGATAACTTCAAAGTGAAACAAAAATTTGTTATTGAAATGGAACGATTGAGGACCACCGCAAAATGGCAACTTCATTATGATTACCAATCCATACAAACAAATTCATTTGTATCAATTCTTTCGCTTGACACACGCAGCTTAAATGCACACATGGATGATATATTGAATGCCTATGATATAATGCAATCCAATATTCTGTGCTTGCAAGAAACACACATGGAATTATGCATGCAAAACAAACAATTCCCAAATCACAATTGCATATCAAGTTACATTACACATGGGGTCATGATACTGGTGAAAAAACATCTATCAATTTTGGACCATATACATATCAAAGAAAACAATGTTGAGTTGGTGCTTGCAATTTTTTTTCTCATGAAACAGAAGTTGCAAGACTGAATCTGTATGCTTCTCCCCATGCAATATTCTCCAACATAGTACATGTTATTTCCAATGCATTGACTCATTTCCATCTGAACAGACCCATTGTACTTGTAGGAGACTTCAATATCGATATGCTACAAAATACTGGCAGAACAAAAGAATTGGAAAACTATGTGTGCAAATACAATCTCCGCTTTCTTATGAACAACACATTCCATCTGCAAAATGCACTAATTGACCATGTCTGGTCCAATGTGCCCATTCCTTAGTACAATATGTTTGTCTTAGACACATATTGGTCTGATCATGATACAATTGGTATTGCACTTGAATTATGACATATACATCAAAGTTATTGCAAACTCGTATTTGTATGTTTCAAAGCATATCTGTATCTTTGATTTGTACACACATCTCTCCAGACGATGTTCTACTCGAATTATAAAATTTACATTGTGCGGGAGAAAAAAAAAAGGTGCATCCTCCCAAAAACTATTTATGACCCTATTCAACATATTCTATTGTTTTTTTGTATATGTACATAGTAGTTTCCTTTTTCTTAACATCTGAACTTATGTTCATATCTATTTTTCTTTGTAATTTTGTTCATAGAAACAGACAGGAAAAGCAGAGGACGTAAAGAACTCCTACCCACACACGTAGATCAAACCATGCAAAGGTGCACCCTTTTCCTACCCGTGTTCCACAGTAAACAATTTTTCGTTTACTTTCTCTGTGTTTGTCAAACGTATTTGTAGCTATGTTTTTTTTTTTTTTTGCACATAGAGGCAACTACCTTGCACATCTACCATCCAACAAATGCAATGTTGGGCCGACTACCCCGCAAGTCCACTTGTGAATTTCTATATCGCCCAACCATAATGACTATTCACATGACATAAAACATTAGAGGCATATTGTGTAGCTTGCAAGTGCGTGATCCAAATAATGGTGTCTAAAAGCTCAACCACCCCACAACTCTGCCTGTCAAATTGTATATCGCGAAACTGTATGTGATATTTGTAGAACACGAAACAATAGAAGGATTTTTTTTACCCCTCCCGCCCGAGAACCCACAAGTATGGAATGAGATATGGGTACATGGTGTATAAAATCTGATGTTGATACTTAATAAAGGTACATATCTAATCTTGCCTCGTTTCTACACATAGCAGCCTAGTAACCACAGAGTTGGTGTTGCACATGAATTATGAAATATGCACTAGGAGTCGGATGGAGTCAAGTCCGCGATCCAAATAACTGGCTAAGTATGGAATAAGGGATCTGTGCATATTTGATATGTATTGCTCGTTTCTGGGATTCTTCCATCCCTGGGGTAGAATGTTGAGACGACCAAAATGCAAATCCGCTTGTCAAATTATTGTCATATGCTATTTGTAAGTAACCTAGCAATAGAGCCCCATTTTTTATCCCCCTAGCCTGAGAACCCGCGATCCAAAACTGTCAATGGTCTGTAAAATATAAGCCAACCTGAAAGTCCCCTTGTCTATTTGTATATCGCAGAACCATGTGTGCTATTTGTAGAACACCAAACAATAGAGGCATTTGTTTTAGCCCGCCTATCCGAGAACTCACCATCCCAAAAGTGGAAAAGTATAGAATGACATCTGTACATTGCTTCGTTGAGCAATTTTGACTCATGCAGCCTAAACATTGTAAACTCATCAGTTTCATTATGCACTTTCACACTTGGTCATTCCTTCCTGGCTCTCTCTTCCTCATGCCCGTCACCTTTGCATATCTGCATAATAAGAAATAGTGTTTATATATATATATATATATATATATATATGTCTTCTTTCTAAATATTTAATGTTAACAGGTCATTGTGCAGGCACCGTCTAAGCTGTCATTGATGCATGCAAGGCTCGAGAAGTTCTGCCATCAATGCAATTTATGGGAAGGATTTTCTTATCCCTTCCTAGTCTTAATTTCAAATGCTATGGAATGTCATTCACACGCCGCCAACTTGCTTCCTTCCAGAAACCTCTAATCTCTTCCAAGTCTTAATTTGAAATACTATGGAATGTCATTCGCACACTACCACCTTGGTTTGTTCACGAAACCTTCACTCCTTAAATGTTCTTCACCGTAACTGCCACCTTCACACTTCTAAGTATGTAATAATTAATATTTACTTATAACAGGTCATCATACATCACACATAGATATTGTCATTAATGAGGATATTTTCTATTCACACGCATGGAAGCAATGTTTCCAGGGGATTATATTGTCCCCTCCAGTTCTTCATTTCAAGCAGCATCTGGAGCATATCAACATTTCGACCAAGTACTGGCATCGGCTCTACAACAGTTTTGTAGAAATATATTGAACATCTTCTTCATGAATTTCCCATGAAAAAGAAGGGAAAAAGAATTGTAGGGGAGGCAGAGGAACCCGAAACTTACAGTGAAAACATGGATCTTGACACTGATCTAGAAAGAAAATTCTACAATCATGATCAACCCGCAGATGAAATTCAGCCTACCTTCTCAATGGACATGGTTGATACCCTAATTTTTGATGAATATCAATCCTTCGTATTCCGGAATGTCGTTTTTGGATCCGAATACAAAAATTAATCATTGAAAAAAAAGATGTAAATAATAACCAAAGAATACATCGTTCAGAACTTGACCTTGCCAATATGCAGGCATCCAAAATCTCTCAACTTCACATGGAAACTAGAGATGCTCTTCATAGTTCCGTTGGACTCATTGAAGCCGAAAAAACCAGACTAAAGAACTGCATTAAGGAATTAGAGGAAGTTTTGTTTCCGATGCCATTACTTCACAGTTATTTTTGAATAGAAATGTCCGCTACTACGTGCACTCCTGCAACAAATCTAAAAGGGTCCTCTAGCTTCCTCACATCCAGTAGAGGATATGTTGAGAAAAATATCAAAAAAATAATGGAACTGATTATGAAGGCCTAGGAAACATCACAGAATATGGATTCCCTGGGGAGCATGGCACATAAATTTCTCCTAATTTTGTAGATAAATTTAAAAAATGAACAAAGTTTCTATGTGCACACAGTCATTCCTTTTTCCTTTCATGTCAACAACAATGCAGAGACCAGAAGAAGACAACATGATCTCCCTTCCAATAAAGGACTCACTGAACTAGAAGCATGTTGTAAAGAGAAAGTGAAAAATCAGTATGGCATCATCCAGTCATGTGAGAAAGCAATACCAAAGAAAGAAACATTATTGACAAATATCACCAAAATAGACTTAGAAAGAAACACAAATGGCTTCTAGGACCCCAGCTTAATCCTCAAATCCTTGACGTCAACCAGGCAAGCTTTCGATAATCAAGTTGATAATTTGAAATCCTTGTCTTTAGAAACATTTTACAACATTATTGAATATCATGAATGATGCAGGAGCATTGTGAGTAGCAAGCATGCGCGGAGGTGGAAGACAGCTGGGACAACAACCAACGCATTTCAACATGTTGTCAAAAGTGTTTTGAAATGTTTTGAAATAAATGTGTGGATATTAAATGAAATAATTAAGTGGAGGGGCACTTGTATATTGTAAACAGATCATGAGCGATTCATTCACATCTATAATAGGTAGAGGCATTTATGCTAGTTAATATATGTAGGTAGCCTTAAATTCTTAGATTTGACAGTTTAGACAGTAGGAGGGAAATGGGATATAGACACCCTCATTGTATAGTTGTAATAAGATGAGAAGAATAGCATTCAGCTATTGCGAGAGAGAGCAGAGAGCTATATTTGAAAACACCCATGTATAGAATTCCTGAATTAATACATGAAGCTTTGATTCAGACTTATGGTGTTGTGATATTCTCTGTGTATGCATGTTGAATACTATGCTTATAGGTATTTTACTCTTTCTGTTGCGCATTTGTTGTTATGCTATGTATGAATGATTTCTTTTTGAATGTTTGAAATCTGAGAGAGAGAGTAAGGAATGAGTTTCAATTGTTTCTCAACATGAGTGAGTAAAATTCCTACAAGGAGTGCAATGGAGTTTGTCCGCAAGGAGTGCATTGCGAAGGGTTTAGAGTTTTTATCTCGGAAAACTCAGGAGGGATAACATTGTTCTCATTCTCGCGGGAGTGCAAGTTAAGAACAGGAGCCATGCAAGGTGTGCACAGGCCGAGTACAGTCTCAGAGCTTACAACCTGAGGGAATTGTTGAAAGACTCTTGTTGCAAGGAGTGCACGGAGTCGAAGAGGTTCAAATATTAAAGCGTATTTGAAGAAGTGCCGCAAGGAGTGCACGCATGGATCATCCCCAAAGGACTTGAGGATTTTTCAAACAAGTTTCGGAGGGATAGAGTCTTCGAATTTGTCAAAGAAAATCCCAAGAGGGCTAGTGCCTTAAGGCGTGGAAAGGAGGCATAGAAAAGCCATGTTACAGGTGGACAAGTTTCATGAAGGAATACCGTGTTCATTTTGCAGAAGTTGTTAAGGAGGAATCGGACGGTCAAAATTCTTCGTGGAGAATTTGTGAAGTCCCGAGAGCCATTAGATCCTACAGAGGAGCAAGGAAGCTACGTTAAGTATATTTCTAGGTGCAAGTACAGGGGAAATAAAGCCGTAGGATCAAATCCAGCAAGGGCTGTTGGATCACCAGCGAACTCTCATTTCGGGGTTTCGTGAGTTGGAGAACCGAATACCTTGTAGAGAGATTTACGAAATTGTGAAGTGCGAAGTACCGAAGGGGTGAAAAGATTGTGTGGGGCCAACTATTGGTGAATCATGTCCGAACTCGACATTTCGGCATTTCAGAGGATAAGAATTTGGGATTTCAATTCCGAGATTTTCGAAATTGCGAAACGCGATACTGTCATGGGAGGGGACACGATAAGAGTTTTGGCACATCGTTAGTTTGGGTTTTGGAAGGCAAAGAGTTGAGAGACTTGGAAGGAGAAGTCTCGAAGTCATCAACTCCAAAGTTTCGAAATTGTAAGAAATATGACCACATTGTTTGGTCAGAGGGAGATTGGAATTGATGCTTCATGTTTGATCGTGTGGGCTCAATTCATAAGGACCTGTGGAGAAGCACCATTTTGTGTGCGTGGGATTCCATGAAGAGGAATCGAAGAGTAAATTTGACTCAAGCGCAGGAATTAGAACGATCCTGTAGTGGACCTTGACCCGAGGGTCGATAGAGTGTCTGCGTCATTTCTGGTATCACAACATAGGAGAATTTTCTTTGCTTTCTGTAGCAGGGAAAAGAGGAATTTTATAGCCATGCCACCGAGAAGAAGGGACATGCAAACACCCAATCTTCCAGAGGAGAGGGAAATGCCAAGATAAAGGGGTAGGGAGGTGCCAAATATAGCCATGGAAAGAGAGATACGTGACCTACATGCCAGACTCGTGGACATAGAAATAAAACAGAGGCGCACAACCAGTGTTGGAGATGTTAGTGAATCTGAAAGAAAAGTTGAAGCCAGACATGAAAGGGAATAAATTGCAGTAGAAGATGTAGCAAATGAATGCTTACTTAGGGTTGTTGCAAGGATGGGTGCTAGAGAAAAAATGGACATCCCAGTATATGAGGGAAACCTAGATGTTGAAGAGCTTCTAGACTGGATTAGGGATCTGGACACATATTTTGACTATGAAGATGTTGAGGAAGACAAAAAGGTCAAACATGTTGTCACAAGACATAAAGGACATGCATCATTGTGGTGGGATGAACTACAAGCTGACAGACACTGCAAAGGCAAGTAGAAAATCAGAAGTTTGGATAGAATGATCGTGAAGATCAAGGTAAAATTCATACCCAAGGATTATCAAATCACTTTGTCTCGAAGGATGCATAATTTGAGACAGAAGTTGATGTCAGTGAAGGAGTACACTGAAGATTTTTACAAGCTAAACATCAAGGCAGGTCATCGCAAAAGTGATGATGAAAAATTTGCCAGGTACATGAATGGTCTGAGATACGACATTCAAGATGAGATGAGCATGATGATAATTCGGACCATAGAAGATTATTATCAGATGGCTCTGAAGGATGAAGAGAAGCTGAGCCATAAGCAAAGTCAAAGAGGCCAAGGCAGAAGTCATCCTAAAGGAAAAATAGTTGTCCAWGATAGGAATGGGAAGACTAGGGAAGAGCGGAAGAAACCTCAATCTCAAATCTAGAGAGGTGGAAGTTCACAGAGAGGACAGTATGTTGATAACAACACATTTCCTTGTGCTAGAGGAAGACGAAGAGGCAGAGGTGGAATAGTAAAATGCTTCACGTGTGGAAAGAATGGACACAAATCTTATGAATGTCTAGATAAGAATAAAGAAGGAGGTGAAACTCACATTTCCAAAGCACAAAGGTGGAATGTTGAAGCAGAGGATGTTGAAGGCGAAAGGTTATCTTAACACTAGAAAAGGAGGCTTGGAATCCAGTGTAAAGGAACAGTCTTTTTTGGACTACTTGCAAGACCAAAGACAGGGTGTGCAAGGTCATCATGGATAGTGGTAGCACAGACAATCTCGTTTCTATAGAGATGGTAGAAAAGCTAGAGTTGGAGACTATTGAACATCCAAGTCCATACATAGTTTCATGGCTACAAAAAGGACATTAGGTAAATGTCACTAAACAATGTTTACTTGAATTTAAGATTGGAGGATATAACGATAAGATATTGTGTGATGTCATTCCCATGAATGTTTGTCATCTATTGTTGGGTAGATCGTGGAAATATTATAGGAATGTGGTTCATGATGGGAGGAAGAACACATACACCCTAGAGAAGAAAGGGAGAACTCACATGTTGTTTTCGATTAAGGACAAAGAGGTGAAACCTGAAGTAAGCAACACTGTACATCACATGAGTGGGAAGGAACTTCTTAAGGAGGTTAAGAAGAAGGAAGATCCACAATTCATCATGGTCAGGAAACCTAGAATTGTTTTGACTAGTACAAGAGTGGATGATTTACCAGAAGAAATCCATAAGTTTTTGGAAGAATTTCCTGATACAGTAGTGGATGAACTACCTCGTTCGTTGCCACCAATTAGGAGTATAAGTCATCACATTGATCTCATACCAAGAGCTAGCTTACCAAACAAAGAAGCGTACAAACTGACACTGCATGAGAATGAAGAAGTCAAGAGACAAGTCTAGGATTTGATGGACAAAGGATTAGTAAGAGAAAGCTTGAGTCCATGTGTTGTTCTGATAGTAATCAGTCCAAAGAAATATGGAGGCTGGAGGATGTGTATTGAATCAAAAGAAATTAACAAGATTACCATCATATATAGATTTATGTTACCAAGAATGGATTATTTGATGGATTTCTTGAGTGGAGCAAGATTTATTTGAAATATTGATTTGAAAAGTAGTTATCATCGGATTCATATGAGAGAAGGTGATAAATGGAAGACAACATTCAAGACCAATGAAGGGCTGTATGAATGTCTTGTTGTGCCATTTGGCTTAACAAACGCACCAACTACCTTCATGAGATTGATGAATGAAGTCCTGAAGGATTTCATCGGAAAATTTGTCATTGTGTATCTTGATGACATATTGATTTTTAGTAAAACAGAGGCCGAGCATCTGAAACATTTGGCTACAGTGATGAAGAGGTTATAGCAAGAGAAGTTGCTAATAAACATGAATAAATCCTCATTCATGAAGACAAAGCTCATTTATTTAGGGTTTGTTATTTCTGTAGACAAGTTGAGGATGGATCTAGATAAATTGGAGGTGATTAAGAATTGGCCATCACCGAAGAGTATATTTGAGGTTCAAAGTTTTCACGGATTGGCTAGTTTCTACAGAAAATTCATCAGGAATTTTAGTGGAATTAGCACACCAATGATGGACACAGTGAAGAAAAGACATAAATCTTTTCATTGAATGGAAGAAGCAGAGAAAACCTTCAATTTGTTGAAAAGGAAAATCATGGAACAACCAATTTTGGTGTTGCCGGATTTCAAAAATACATTTTAAGTAAAATGTGATGCAAGTGGATTTGCAATAGGGGAAGTCTTGAGCCAAGAAGACAGACTGATAGAATACTTCAGAGAGAAGCTAAATGAATCCAAAATAAAATACTCCACGTATGATAAGGAGTTCTATGCTATTATTCAGACATTGAAGAAATGGAGACACTATTTGATTCCTAAGGAGTTTGTTTTATACAGTGACAATCATGCTTTGCAATTTGTGACTAAACAAGAGAAGTTGAATCAAAGACATGTTAAATGGGTTGAATACATGTAGAACTTTACTTTTGTAACCAAGCATATTTCTGGAACTGCTAACAAAGTTGTTGATGCTTTGAGCAGGAAGTGTTTGCTATTGCAGGAGTTTAGAGTCAAAACTTTGGGTTTTGATAACCTGAAGGAAATGTACACAGAGGATCCAGATTTTAGGGAGGCGTATGAAGCAACTGAGAATCCAATTCCCAGGGATAGAAGTCAATGGACAGAATACATGATCCATAAAGGATTATTGTTTAAGAGTAATCAACTTTCTATTCCAAAATGCTCCATGAGGGAGAATTTGCTAAAGGAGAATCATAGTGGAGGATTGGCCGATAATTTTGGTCATGACAAGACGTTCTCAAAGTTAAATGAGTCATGTTTTTGGCCAAGAATGAGAGCAGATGTCAAACAATTTGTGGAAATATGTAGAATTTGTCATCATTCAAAAGGAAAAAGGAAGAATGCGGGCTTATATCAACCGTTAACGATACCTAAGAGGCCGTGGGATGTAGTAATCATGGACTTCATATTGGGGTTACCGAGAACACAAAGAGGGTTTGAATCGATATTTGTAGTGGTGGACCAATTTTCTAAGATGGCACATTTTATACCATGTCAGAAAACCAGTGATGCAACTCACATTGCGAATTTGTTTTTCAAAGAAGTTGTTAGAATTCACGACTTACCAAGGAGCATAGTTTTAGATCGAGATACCAAGTTCGTGGGACACTTCTGGAAAACTTTATGGAAAAATATGGGAACAAACTTGTCGTTCATTTTATCTTATCATCCTCAGACTAATGGACAGAGATAAGTTGTGAACATAAGTTTGGGAGACTTGCCGAGGATTTTGGTGGCTAAACACCACAGTCAGTGGGACAATATTCTACCACAGGTAGAATTTGCTTATAATGATTCAATCAACATAAGCACAGGGCAAATTCCATTTCAAATTGTTTATGGCATGTATCCAAGGGAAGTTTTTGAATTGAGAGATTTAGAACAGATTGCGACTAGAAGTGTAGTGCAGAAGATTTCGCAGAAGCGATGAAGGAGCTTCATAACCAAGTTAGGGAGCGATTGCAAAACTCGAGCCAAGAGTATAAGCGAAGAGCAGATCAACATAGGAGAGAAATTCAGTTCAAAGTTGGTGATTTGATCCTTTCACACTTGATAAAGGAAAGGTTCCCGAGGGGGACATATAATAAACTGAAAATGAAGAAAATTGGACCGTGTAAGATCCTAAGAAAATTTGGGAAAAATGCTTATGAGATCGAATTTCTCGATGGGATCAGAATTTCTCTGATATTCAATATATCATATTTGTACCGTTATAAAGCTGAAGAAGCACAAGAAGGTAATGAACAACCAAAGGTTCAGTGGAGTAAACAGATGCCAGTTGTAGAGAAACCCCAAATGGAAAGCATACTGGAAAAAAGAGTTAGTAAGAGGACAAGGAGAAATGAATATTTTGAATACTTGGTCAAGTGGAAGGGACATCCGGTTGAAGATGCCAGCTGGAAAAATGAAGCTGAAATCCAAAAGCATGGACAGACAGTGCAAGAGCTCATCGACATGAGCCCATGAAAATTTTCCACTGAGGGAGTATGATGCAAGAGCATCGCGAGTAGCAAGCATGCGCGGAGGTGGAAGACAACTGGGACAAGCGCCAATGCATTTCAACATGTTGTCAAAAGTGTTTTGAAATGTTTTGAAATAAATGTGCGGATATTCCCCCGGATGGGGTGACACGCGACCAGCCAGCACATCCGTGGATGCCCACCGGGACGCCTATTTATGGCATCAACCGACGAACTCCCACTGAGCACTAATTGCCCATGGTCTGCACCAAGCACTCACCGTTGATGTGCCCTCTCGCGCGAGGGGAATGTACCTGGACCCAACACACTCACAACTCTCCATTAATGGACAAGATGGGCATTCAAGTCTGCAGTGTTCACGCGAGAATGAATAGCGGCAAGGTGAATTGCACCCCTGTAGTGTTCATTTGGCTCATTTTCAATTCTCGGCCTCCGCCACAGCCTGGTTGTGAAGCTGCTGAGCAGACAATAGACAGAACCATGCCTCGGCTCCGGGGAAAATCCCGACGAGGTGCAGCATGGTATAGAGCAGAGTCTCGACAGAAACATATTAGCTATTTTGAACGGGCTTTAAAATTGGCAGCCACCAGGCGCAAACAAAAACTTCGCTCGCCACCCATGGAAATCATAGAGGAAATCAGCTGGGAGGAGGCACAGCAACACCTCGCCTCACTCGCCAACCAGACGAGACCTAAGCTTCAACAAGAAACCACCTGGTGGGACCTCAACGCAACCCTTGACGAGGACCTCTATCCACCATGCCTGGTGGAAGAGGAAGGCCCCCCCGAGGCCAGCGCGGAAAAGGAGAAGTTTGCAGGTTCGACATCCTGCGCAGTGGGAGACTACAACAATCAAGCGCCCAACACCAGTGGGGAACCGGACCAACCTCCAGCAGTCGATCTTCGATACCTCTCTCTTATATTTGAGCTCTAACACCTCATGGACGACCACTCATTCCGCTTAGCCAGATTGGACCAGTGTCTCGACATGCTTTTTGCAGCATACTCCAGGAGCACTCCGAAGAGACAATGCCCAACGTGCGCACAGGTGTTCTCGCTCCCGGCAGGATGGCATCAGAGGAAGAATGAAGTCACTGGTTAGGATTACTTTTGTTGCCTAGTACAGTTTGGAAAGTTTTGCTACTCTTGTTTAGTTATGGTTCATGTTTTAAAACTCTATAACTTAATGACCCTGGTTTCCCTCGGGCAAGGAACTTCTATGTATAACTTGTTAAAAGGTCTACACCTGGCTCAGACTATCCAGCTGCCCTGGTTTCCTGCTCAGGCAGGACAACTAGCAGCAAAGATGCTCACTGTATTTTATTTTTTGGTAATATAACAGGCTCTACTTTTTATTAAAAAAAAAAAAAATGTGCGGATATTAAATGAAATAATTAAGTGGAGGGGCACTTGTAGATTATAAACAGATCATGAGCGATTCACTCACATCTGTAGTAGATAGAGGCATTTATGATAGTTAATATAGGTAGGTAGCTTTAAATTCTTAGATTTGACAGTTTAGAGAGTAGGAGGGAAACGAGATATAGACACCCTCATTCTATAGTTGTAATAAGATGAGAAGAATAACATTCAACTATTGCAAGAGAGAGCAGAGAGCTATATTTGAAAACACCCATGTACAAAAGTCCTAAATTAACACATGAAGCATTGATTCAGACTTATGGTGTTGTGATATTCTCTGTGTATGCATGTTGAATACTATGCTTATAGTTATTTTACTCTTTCTATTACACATTTGTTGTTATGCAATGTATGCATGATTTCTTGTTGAATGTTTGAAATCTGTGAGAGAGAGTAAGGAATGAGTTTCAATTGTTTCTCAACCTGAGTGAGTAAAATTCCTGCAAGGAGTGCAGTGGAATTTGTCTGCAAGGAGTGCGTTGACAAGGGTTCATATTTTTTATCTCGAAAATCTCAAGAGGGAAAACAGTGTTCTCATTCTCGTGGGAGTGAAAGTTAAGAACATGAGACGTGTAAGGTGTGCGCAGGCTGAGTAGAGTCTCAGAGCTTGCTACCTGAGGGAATTGTTGAAAGACTGTTGTTGCAAGGAGTGCAGAGAGTCAAAGAGGTTCAAATATTAAAGTGTGTTTGAAGAAGTGTTGGAAGGAGTGCGTGCAGGGATCATCCCCAAAGGACTTGAAGATTTTTCAAATAAGCTCCGAAGGGATAGAGTCTTCAAATTTGTCGAAGAAAATCCCAAGAGGGCCACTGCCTTAAAGCATGGAAAGGAGGCATAGCAAAGTCATCTTGTAGGTGGACAAGTTCTGTGAAGGAATATCGTGTTCATTTCGCAGGAGTTGTTAAGGAGGAATGGTCAGAATTCTCCGTGAAGAATTCAGGATGTCCCGAGAGCTGTCATATCCTGTAGAGGAGAAAGGAAGCTATGTTAATTATATTTCCAAGTGCATGTTTAGGGGAAATATAGCCGTAGGATCAAAGCCAGCATGGGATGTTGGATCACTAGCGAACTCACATTTCGGGGTTTCGTGAGTTGGAGAACCGAATACCTTGTAGCGAGATTTGAGAAATCGTGAAGTCAGAAGTCCTGAAGGGGAGAAAAGATTGTGTGGGGCCAAGTATTAGTGAAGAATGTCGGAACTCGGCATTTCGACATTTCGGAGGATAATAATTCGGGATTTCTATTATGAGATTTCCGAAATTGCGAAATGTGATACTGTTGTGGGAGGGGATGCGATAAGCGTTTTGGTGCATTGAAAGTTTGGGTTTCGGAAGGTGAATAGTTGAGAGACTTGGAAGGAGACGTCGTGAACTCCAAAGTTTCAAAATCGTGAGAAATACAACCACATTGTTTGTTCATAGGGAGATTGGAATTGATGCTTCGTGTTTGATTGCGTGGGCTCAATTCATAAGCACCTGTGGAGAAGCACCATTTTCTGTGTGTCGGATTCCCCGAAGAGGAATCAAAGAATAAATCTGACTCAAGGGAAGGAATTAGAACGATCCTGTAGTGGGCCTTGACCCAAGGTCTGATAGAGTGTCTGTGTCAATGAACAAGAGGTGCACAACTGGCTAGTTCGATATTCGGTACAGAATGCAGACATCGATGAAACTCTATGCAAACTTTCAATTGATCTAAGCGAATTAGAAAATAAAGTTTTCAACATTCAAATCSACAATGACATCAATGTAGCTCCTTTGAGAAACTATATTGAAGAGAACTTTAAGTGGGCCATTTCCCAAATCCAACAAGGAAATGCATAGTTCTTTCTTTGTCAATTCAGTTATTCCAACTTCTCTGAGTAGAAATATATAGCCAAAAAATGATCTTACCATTTCTGCTTTTAAGGTATTACATGCTACCATGTCCAACTCCTTTCCACAATCTTATTTATTGTACATATTTTTGTTATGGTTTGCGGGAGCCCCAATCCCATTCTATATGACAAACACATTTACATTTCCAGGGATATGTAACAAACTATTAATTTTTTCATATACTCCAAATAAAACTATTCTTTTGTTTGCTTATATATTTACGTGTTCCTAGATTTTTATCTTCAACTATGCTGAATGTGAAGACATTCTGTTTAATTTATCTCAATTCTCTTTTTGTCCTATGCATCTTTTCTCTGACCTGGTTATTTTCAAAATAAAGTATGAAATAAATCACTAACTCAAATTTGAGATATCATCTTTCATTTATATATATATATATATATATATA
>SNQJ01S0004608.1:352087-363897 GCA_010110895.2 Picea sitchensis | reverse complement strand
ATGTTTCTTTAAATTTCCAAGAATATCGAACATGTTTCATTATTTTTTATATAAATGTCATGAAATTATGTTCGCTACTTTTTTGTACTCAAACGCCTAGACAATATGTCATTTGTTGGATCTCTACCACCCGTGCTTCATACTTTTGCCACAAAACCCTTAAAATTTAAATAGTTCGCAAATCCGCTTCTCAATTTGTATATCATCGAACTATGGGTGGTATTTAAAAAATTGCATATTTGGTCTGTGTAATTTATGCTCTCCAAGAACCTATAATTTGATACATTTCAATTTCTTGTATCCACTAGCCCCTGTTTTAAAGAAAACTAATTCGGGAATGTTATTTATTTGGTCATTTTGTCCACCACCCTTTGTAACAAACGTTGGCAAAAGGAGATGAAACAATCGAAGCTCCATTTTTAGGTGCCCAACCCAAGAACCCACGATCCAAAAATTGGACAAGTTTCTATTCAGGGTTCCGTCCATGCTCTAATTCGGGAATGATAGTTTTTTTCCTTCTTTTATGTGTTCATAAAATTTCATAGAGAGTATGTGCATAGAGTTACGTATTTTATATGTATATTTTATGGTCTCCATGAACATATTATTTCATAAATTTTAGTTTCTTGTGTCGATGAGTGCCTGTTTTAAAGAAAACTAATTCATGAATGCTATCTATTTGGTCCTTTTGTTGACCACCATGTATGCCTATGTAAAGAAAACTGATTCGCGAATGCTAAATTTTTTGAACATAAGCCCCTTAAAATTCAAATAGTCTGCAACTTCAATTGCCAATTTTTATATTGTGGAACTGTTGGTGCTATTTGTAGGACACATACCTACAATCCAAAAACTAGTCAACTCAAGAACCCACTCTTTTAAAGAAACTAATTCGGGAACAGTTTTTTTTCATGCTTATGTTAACTAGCCTATGTAACAAACATCAGTACTATGTTTTTTTCCTTTCTTTGTCCACCAACATATGTAAAAATCAAAACTAATTCGGAAATGATAAACTTGTTTTAATTAATTATAAACAATTTTATTGATATTAAAATAAGTTATTGAGTTTATTATTTCAATTTGCTTATTCGACATGGGCCTCTCCAAATTCAAATACTCCACAAGTCCGATTGTCAATATGTATATCGTGGAACTCTACCAGCTATTTGTAGCACAAGGAACAACAAAACCCACATTTAAGGTCCACATTCCGATAACCCACCTAGTTCCACAATGCAATTTTTTTCATGCTTATGTTCACCAGCCTATGTAACAGATGTCAGTACTATTTTTTTTTTTTTTTGTCCACCACCATATGTAAAAAGGAAAACTAATTTCGGGAATGCTAAACTTTCTTTATTTAATTATAAATTATTTTATCGATACAAAAATAAGTTATTCAGTTTATTATTTCAATTTGATTATTCAACACGAGTGACTTCAACTTCAAATAATCCAGAAGTCCAACTGTCAATATGTATATCATGAAACTCTAGGTGCTATTTGTAGACCACGGAACAACTAATGCCCAATTTCCTGCCCGCTAGTCCGACAACCTGCGATACATAAATTTCAAATAGTCCACAAAATTAGCTTCTCAATTTGTATATCACAGAACTCTCGATGCTATTTGTAGGCAACGAAACAACACAAGCACAATTTTCGGCCCACAACCCTGAAAAACCAGAATTAATCTTTTATGCATGCTCTATATATCTAGTTCATCAAATCACATATTTTATTTTTGTAGGCCACATAACAACAGAAGCCCGATTTTCAACTCGCCAGCCCAAGAACCCACGATCCAAAAATTCAACTAGTCTGCAAAACTGCTTGTCAATTTGTGTATTATGGAACTCTAGGTGCTATTTGTAGACCATGAAACAACAGTTCCAAAGCACAACAACTCGTGATCCGAAAACTAGCTAAGTCAAGAACCTGCTCTTTTTAAGAAAACTAATTCGGGAACGCCATTGTTTTCATACTTATGTTCAACACCCTATGTAACAAACATCAATACTATTGTTTTTTCTTTTTTTGTCGACCAGCATATGTAAAAAGGAAAACTTATTCAGGTAACAATAGAAGCCCGATTTTCAGCACGCAGCCCTAGAACCAGCTATCCAAAAATTCAAATAATCCATAGGACCACTTGTCAATTTGTATATCATGAAAGTGTTCGTGCTATTTATAGACCATGGAACAACAGAAGCCCTATTTTCAATCCAGTACCCCGACAACCTGAAAACCCATGTCAATTTTGCACCAAACACTTCTCTAGGAACCTATGTAACAGACGTTACTACTAATTTTTTTTTGTTTTTTGTCCATGACCATATGTAAAACATTTTTTAAGAATACCATTTTGTATACGATGCTCTTAAAATTCTAATAGTTCGCAAATCCAGTTGTCACTTTGTATATTGCGGAACTATTTTTTTCGCTTTTTTCCCACGTACCCATGTACATCAACTCCCAGCACACGTGTCTCCTAACTTTAACTTCAGATTGCTTGAGGTAGCATGACATTACTCTGAGTGTGCCCTACTCTACCTTCACATCCTTTCAACATAAATCGTTGGGCCTTTACTCTGCGCATGCGACTATTTATGGAAACTCACCAGCTCCCCAACCTACTTCAATTGCTAGACTGACTCCAGATGGCTCATTCTTTCCTGGTGAACTATCTATTGTTTTCCTTTATTATTTTTTCATATGCATGTCCACCTTTCATGCATTTGTCCATGGTTACTATAGTTATCCTGTCTACACTTTCCACAATTGTAACGGCCACCCTTACAGGCCATAGTTTTGAACACTTTAGTTATGAAGCGGTTTAGCTAGCTGAGCTAGTTTCCCCTTAGGGCAGCTCAGTTCATACAATGTTATAATATTCTATAAATTACTATCTCATGTATATGACGGAATCGTTAATGTATATCACAAAACTGTTGGTGCAAAAAGTATATCACCGAACACCCTTGACATCAAAATCTTCATACAATGTTATAATATTCTATAAATTGCTCAATCTCATGTATATGATGGAATTGTTCACCTCAAACTGTATATGACATAACTATTAAATAAAATGAACCCGTGACTTCACCTACACACCACTCTGTAATTGTTGGGTTGCGTTGGTTATGTACAAAACATTAATATTTTTTGATCAATTTCAAATAAAACTAATTCAAGAATACCACGTGTACTACAACTTGCTACCCACGCATTTACTCCACGTCAAACCTAGCATGGACTACGTTACCATGCAACACTTGTTTTTTTAGATATAAATTGAGAAAATGTTTCCTTAATAATCCTTAAGAGGTTCATCATCCAAAAAAAGCAATTGTATTACGTATTAATAGTTACTTTAAGCTACTTATCCAAAACCAACATCACATAACATAATTAATACAATTGAAATTATTTGACACTTTTTTTGTGTAAACATTATATGGAACATGAGTGGTTAATTATAAAAAAAAAGGGTATAGACTTCTATTTATCATTCTTACAAATGATGATGGAGTAAGATTTACAATACAGTTTATTGATTGATTTTCATCTACTTTAACATATATAATATGGTATGGGGTGGTAGCTATGGTGAGTTATACATGTCCAATATCAAATACAAACACTCTCTTTCACTTGGAGGGTTAGAGAAAAACCTAATAATGAAAAAAATTTAAAAAACTCCTTATCGCTTTCCAATGAATCAAAATTATGTATATTTATCCTTAAAGATTCTCATATCATCCTATTAACTTTTAGAAACATGATTCCATCATCATTGTCTTATATGAATCAAAATATATAAACAATAGTATCCCTCCACCCAATATTAACCAAATTTAGCATTTTCACATCACTTTTAGAAACATGATCCCATCATCCTCGTTACGCCAAAAGGTGTACACCTATTGACAATGGGCACATTTAATATGTTTTTAGTATTTAATCAGTTTTGTATGGACAAGATTAAATATTGTTGGAATATTCTTAGTCGTCCCAATAAATCAATGGTTGTGATTTCAACGACTAACTTCCTCACTATTATAAACACATCCGTTTACATGTTTATTTTTTTACTTTTACTTAATCATATTTAAAATTTACTATGATGGCTAGCTGATTGCCACCTCTGAGTGATTAACATTTCATTTTCTAAAAATCCCAAGTTTACTAGCCACAATTTTTACTCCAACCCTTATTTACTGGGCGAGATTTTCCTACATGGAGCTCTTGGCGCGTTGTCTTACCACGTCGATTATTTAATGCATAGGGTTCTATGGTTATTTAATGCACATGACTCGGTTATTTCGGTGTTCAACAACCACGAGTGACTTGTGGCTGTGCTAGTCTCATATCAATCAAAATATATAAACAATAGTCTCCCTCCTCCCAATATTAACCAAATTTAGCATTTTCAAATCAAGCGACATGAAAATAGGCAAGTGGTTGTATTGACGAATCAAAGGGTGACACTTGAAGTGGGAAAAATCATCCTAAGATGCAAAGAAGGTACAAAACCATCATACTATCCATAAAACATTCGTTGGTTTGAACCATGTGTTTAACAATCCATTGAGTGAAAAGGGTATAAGAAATTTCTTAAGGTTGATTGAAGGGTTTCATCACCCTCATCAAAAGGTATTTTTTTCTATCCGCATCCTTGGATGCCACATTTCCTTTTCCCTGGTAAAACATATTCTCCCTCGATGCCTCCCCTTTTCCTCTTCCCTCATTTCCCTCAACATCTTGAATTTTGCACCATAACATCAACCTATATAGTCTCCACACTACCTCTTATTCATTCCTTTAACCTTGTTTCCACAAGATTGGGTTTCATTAGCATGGAAGTGGCTTGATAACATTAATGTTACATTGTGTTATGAATGGATGTTTATTCTTTGAAATGTGCACTTACCAACATCAACAAGTATATTAAAGAAACTCACAAAAATTACATGGATGTTTATTCTTTGAAATCTTCACTTACCAACATCAACAAGGATCTTAAAGAGACTCGTACAAATTACTTTTATTTCACCCTTCAATCAACTCAGTGGAGGACACAATTGGAAAATTGATTAGGAGAAGTAGAAGAAAAAGGAGGGGGCCTTCTAAGATAGAGACAAAGGGTCAATTTCAATCACATGAGCATAGTGAGAGGGGCAAAGCTATAGTCCTAGAGAGAATATCAAAATTAGAAGAATTTGGATCTAGAAGTATTATTGTAACAGTCATAAAGGTGATCATCAAAATTTCCCAATATATAGGTTATGGAATGATGAAGATGATTATATTGGGACCATTGTATGAAGTGGAGCCATTGAAAAACCTAGACACTGAAATTTAAGAAGAATCAATAGCTAACAATAATATGAGGTTCTAGATTTTATATGTTGCTATGTTTTATTGTTTTCTAATTTAAGTATGTCATTATGTTAGGAAACATTCTTTATTGAGGGATAAAAAAAGAATTTTATTTTTTATTAAAAATTAAGAAAATTGAAGTCCCTTCTCTATAGATAAACAATTTCCTAATTTTGTTAACTATTTTAAAGGTTGATTATGTTAGGATGAATCAAAGTTTCCATATATACAAATATAACCATTTTTGGTGAAAGAATTATATCTGATATAATTTTATGTATTCATATATACAAACTTTTCATATCTTTTATTTAAATGGTTCACGCTACTTCAATTAAAATCTAGCAAAAACTATCACATGATATAAACCTAATATGTGAAACATAAAATAACTTATAAAATCAAAATGATCATTTGATTTGATTTATTATCACATACGATATGTAATGAAGTTATATCAAGTATGATCATAGTCCAATAATAATAATAAAATTATTCCAAACTAATAAACCCCAAAAAAACACCAAAAAAACATTGTTCCAAAGCCAATAAACATGTAGTTATAACAATGACCATGGTGATTGGCTTGATATTTATTCCTTAGGATTGCAATGCATTCAATAATATAAATGCTTCATGGTACTGAAATTTTGGAATAAGAAGGAATTTTAAACTAGTTGCTCATGCCCAAGAGGTTACCTGTGCGTGCACCTAGTGTGACCCCTCTTATGTCCCTACGCTATGGCCCTAGGAGGGGGCCCAAAGGAACCCCATCTACCTCTTGCCTCGGAGTTGGAATCATTCTGAAAACTAGTTACAACTAGTGGTAAAAGAACAACCACAGAGACACAACAAGAATTTATCAAAAAGTTGGAGAATATACCCTCAGTCGACCTCCCAGCAAAAGAAACATACAGATCTACTCTGAATCTAGTTGAACAGGGACTCATCGATCATTTCAAATTCCTATGGCCATCAACCAAAGCTTTAGATGCATGGGTACAGAGAAACTAGAGCCACCTGGTAAAAGAAGGCATCAAAATCCATCTCATAGGCTAGGTTTTTACCCCATTGTCTTTGAAAACACAGTGGAAAGAAATATCATATTCAAGAATGGACCATACTTCATGGACCCTCAGGGTCTTTATCTGAATAAATGGTCACCAAAATTCAATCTGACACAAGATCTTCCCTCGGTCGTTCTAGTATGGGTGCACCTCCCTCACCTCCCCTTACATTGTTGGAATCCATTGGGAACACTCTTGGAAAATACATGGACAAAGTAGACAGAAAGGACTAGTACTCCTGTACCAAGATATGCATCAAAGTATATCTGGAGGTGGGGCTCCTAGAATCCATTCAATTGAAAGTCACAGACTAGTCCCACATCGAAGAGCTGGATTATGAACAATTACCATTCAAATGAAGGTATTTCCATGGCTATGGAAACTTCGCCAGGTGTTGCAAAAAGAAGAAAGAGGAAGAGGGGGATATCTTGAAAGGTGAACAATGGACGCAGGTCCAAAAACAACTCAACCAAAGAATAACAACATATCTAGAGGGAAAGGGGCATCAAAAGGTCCTGACCCCCCCATTGCAAGGAAAGTTCCTGGGGAAGGCAACTCATCCCCTCCAACCGCAGAAGGCCCCAATAACCCCTTTGAAATCCTCAACAACCTTCCATAAATTTCTGATCTAGTGATTGAAGAACTTGAGCAACAAATTCTCCCCCCCAAAGCCAAAAAAACCAATGGCGAGGCAGCCCATCCTGTCTCCCCAATTGGAACCTCCTCATTCCCTTCCTATGCAGAAATAGAAAAAAAGAAATCCCCAGAAAACTATGGATCTTCGAAGGACAAGTCTTTTGAGAGACCCTAAAAAATACCTGGGAGAAAATCTCACAAATAAGCAAGAGAAGAAGAAGTGGAGAGGAAAAAAATGCAAGGAAGTCAATCCACCATTGAGATGTACATTGGAAGAAATACTAGAACAAGGCCTCCCAAGGGAGGGCCTACTCGCTCCACACCCAGTAAATAATTCTTATAGTCTCTTGGAATTGCAGATGCTTGGGGGCCCCATAGAAGGTTGAAGCAGTTAAAGACCTCTTGAAAACTAAATCTCCCAAAATCCTCATTCTCCAAGAGAAAAAAATTGAAAGGGGAAACCTCTTAGAACTCAACAAACTGAAATGGAAGAAAAATGCAGGGAAACACATAAGCGCAAGGGGATCTTCACATGGTCTCACAACTTTTTTGTCGTAAGACAAGTTCCACCTTCATGGTTCTTTCGAAACTCAACATTGGATCTTCACCAAAATCCAGCAGTACTCAAGTAAGATCACCTTCTCCCTCTTTAACCTTTATGTTCATGTCCTTTCTGTTGAAAAGAAAAAATGTTGGCAAACTCTATCAATCTTTTTAGAAAATTAGCTCCATACAAACATCATTATAGTTGGAGACCTCAGCTTAGTATTTGAGCCAAGAGAAAAGAGAGGGGGAAACTGTAGCATGGGTCAAATGCTTCCTTTTGTTGAGGAGCTAACTCAACAGTGGGATCTCATTGAATTTAAACCCATGAAAGGTCTCTTGACTTGGAAAAACAACAGAATTGGAATGGACCACATCTCATCTCGCTTGGATCACTTTCTCATTCAAAGATCTCTTTTGTTGGAAAGGAGGATAATCTCCTTCAAAATTCTCCCCAAATTGACATCTGACCACAAGCACATTCTCCTCCAACTAGAAGAGGAAGAAAATATGGGTCCAATACCTTTCCGATACAACCATCTTTGGGTAGAAAAGCAAGGCTTCCTAGAAACTGTTATCTTAACATGGTTGACTGCAGTTAAAATATCTCCCAGCTATGTCTGGGAACAAAAAATAAAGACAACAACGTTCGCCTTAAAAGAATGGATTAAAAATCCAAATAACAATCCCTCAAGCCACATAAGAGAGACTGTTCAAAAGTTAACAGACCTGCAAATGGAAATGGAAAACAAAGATATTACCAACCAAGATATAGCAAAGGAACACGCTGCCCAATTCAATTCCTATTGCACCTTCCGACAATAAGAAGAATATTGGAGGCTTAAATCTCGTAGCTTGTGGCTAAGAGATGGAGATCACAATACAACATTCTTCCACTGGCAATACAGAGCCCGAATCTCTAGAAATCATATTTTGGAAATTACCTCTGCAGATGGCTTGATTTGCAAAGGTTCAACTCAACTTAAAGAGGTAGCAGAAACTCATTTTCAGAAACTTTATAAAGAATATGGAGCTGATTACAAGGAGGCCACCACATAATTTCTTTCTCATATACCCTCCCTGGTGAGCAAGGAAGATAATGCATCCCTCATGAAGCCTTTTACAGAGGAAGAAATAAGTAATGTCATATGGTCTATGGAACCTGATAAAGCCCCAGGGCCAGATGGATTTTCAATCAACTTCTATAGAAACTGTTGGGAAATAATCAAGACTGATTTGCTAAGAATGATAAAAGAATCCCAGCAAAAATCCAAAGTTGGAGGTAGCATAAACTCCACCTTTTTAGAATTAATCCCCAAAGAAGCGAATCTAGGTTCCTCTGATAGATTCAGGATAATCTCATTGTGAAACACCTTGTACAAAATCCTTTCAAAGCTAATGGAAAACATAATTAATCCTCTATTAGGGAAGCTCATATCTCCCACCCAAAGTGATTTTGTAAAAGGGAGACACATTCTGGATAATGTAATATAGGTGGAAGAAGCAATACATTCCATCCATGAGCGTAAGGAGAAAGGGATGCTCGTAAAACTTGATATGGAAAACACATTCGATCAGGTAAAACTCTCATTCCTATAGAGAGTCCTTCTTTCCTTTGGGTTAAATATAGAATTTGTTAGTCTAATCAAATCTTGCAAAAAGAAGTCATGGATAGGCCTGCTAGTAAATGGCAGACCAACTAATTTTCTTCAAGCCTCAGGGGACTAAGGCAAGGCTATCATCTTTCCCCCTTCTTATATATCTTAATGGAAGACTCTCTAAGCAGAAAGCTAACAATTGAAAAGAAATCTGAGACCATTCTAGGCATTAGGCTAGTGAGAGGCCTAGAACCAATCAACCATGCTTTATTTGTTGACAACTCCCTTCTGCTCGGTGGAGCCTTCATTTAGATAGCACAAACCTTCAACAATATTCTCCAATTTTTTTGCAAAGTTTTTGTAGCGCTCATCAACAAAAAGAAGAGTGAAGTGTATGGGTGGAATGTTGATCAACATACCATTCAGCGAATTGCTCATTTCCTGGGGTTTTCAGGCTATGCCTCATGGGAAAAAAAAATAACCTCTGTCTCCCATTAACTCTAGGAACCAATAAATCTTCACTCTGGACAGAAATAATAAGAAACATCAAGAACAAAATAGTAGCATGGGGAGGAAAGTGGCTCACAACAATAGGAAAGCTTATCCTTATAAAATCGATACTCTCTTCATTACCAGTCTATCAGGATTTCTTCCTCTTGGATCCAAAGGCGATCCTGGCACAAGTTTCAAACTTGATCCAAGATTTTTTTTGGCAAGGAGAAAAGGGAAATCAAAGGAAATTTCATCTTGTTAATTGGGAAATGGTCAAATGCCCAATCAACGAAGGAGGCTTACAAATAAGAGACCCTTCTCATGCTAAGATAACTTTAGGTGGAAAAATTACCTGGATGCTCTTTTCAAACTTTAGACATCTAGTAAGCCAAATTTTAAGGAAAAAATACCTCCAAGGGAATTTGACGAGGAATTTAAATACAAAAAACACCATCAGGGGAATGTTGATCTAGAATCTATGTCGCGTCAGGATAGACTTATTCCAAACCTACCTGTTATGAATTCCTGGCAATGGGAAAAAAACTTTGTTGTGGAGATACATAATCATGGGCCGCCCCGCACTCAAAATTTTTGAAGAAATCAAAGAAATCCATGAGTAGCTTACTCTCAGACATACATCTCCTCTTGGGATGCCAGAGGAAATTGGTGGGCTTGGGAATTCCCTGAAATCCCAACGTATCTTCAAAACCAAAGGACTTTGCTCATAAATTTGTTGACCACTTTGATCCTTTTTCATCTGCGCGCATTAGACAAATGGGGATGAGGAGAAATAGGGAGATGCACCGCAATACAAGGATACAAAGCTCCCCAATCTATCCAAATGATGACAGATTCAACGTCCCTATGGAAACAAGTATGGAATCCGATTGGTCTTCCAAAAGTAAACTTCTTTCTTTGGAGTTTAATGCATAAGAAAACACTGACAAGA
Source organism: Picea sitchensis (assembly GCA_010110895.2). Lineage (NCBI taxonomy): Eukaryota > Viridiplantae > Streptophyta > Pinopsida > Pinales > Pinaceae > Picea > Picea sitchensis. The sequence goes on along the minus strand of SNQJ01S0004608.1, from coordinate 353,224 downwards.
GAAAATATGATAAAAAGGGGTATAGTTGGACCTCATAGATGCCCCCTGTGTTGTAGCGCTATTGAAACTATGGACTATTTGTTTGTAGATTTCCCATTTGCCCAAGAATCCTGGAAGATCACCCTCAGCGACCTCAATGTCATAACTCCATTGCAGACAATAGTCACAACACTCTTCTCCTCCTGGAAGTCGAGATATGCCCAAGAGATCCAAAGCAAATAAAATTGGCAAAGAATCTGGCAGGCCATACCGAAATATTTATGCTGGAAAATTTGGCTGGAAAGAAATGACTAGATCTTCAATAGCATCCTTCATTCCCCTTTGACGTGGCCAATAAAGAAAAAACATTTCTCCAAGAAGCTATGACTTAACACCCGCTCAAGGACGAAAACACTCTCCTTCTCGAAGAAAATATCTGGCTAGGAGTTATTATAACTCAAGACAAAAAAAATAACATTGCTCGCCCTTTAAGCACTCCATTTTGGTGCATAAGAGAAACCTATGCAGTATTTCAAGAGTGGTGGAGGAAGAAAGATAAAGCAACGATTTTCTTCGACAACACCTCCAAAGGAAACCCAGAGAAAGCAGGGGCAACCGAAGTGGTTTACTCCAACGATGGACAAAGGAAAGATAGCTTCAGCTGGGTTTTAGGTCGTAGAACTAATAATCAGGCTAAAATCCTGGGGCTATTAAAAGCTTGCCAGATAGTGTGGGAAAATGGCATCAAAGAAATTCAATTTTTCGGAGTTTCAGAAATTCTGATAAAAACAATATTCTTAGAAGATGACTTCAGCAACCCAGCACTCAACAAGACTCTGCAAAGACTAAGGTATGTGCTGCAAGACTTCTTCAACTCCCAATTCTATCACATCTTGCGAGGATCGAATATGGAAACAAATCAAAAGGCAAACATGAGATTTCTCTTGTCTCAAAGAACATTCAACAAAAATAAAGAAGCACCTACTTGGACTCCTATCCCATAAATTGGGAAACATCTCAATTCTTGGAAGTGAAAGAAAGAGATATGTCATACCTCATAAAAATAAATTGTCGAATCATTATAAAGACAATTGTTTAGGCTATGGCCCAATCGATATCTAATCAATAAAAAAAAATGAAAAAATTAACCGTTTTAGT
>SNQJ01S0004608.1:329983-352037 GCA_010110895.2 Picea sitchensis | reverse complement strand
TAAAAAAAAAAAAAAAAAAAAGCAACAATTATTGCATTCAATACAAAACATTTTGTTCAGTGATTCTTTAAAACACTTTGATTTCATCCACCAAACACTCATGCTTAGAATACAATAATGTGAGTGCTTTACTTAGAAAGACATGAACCTCAAATCCATTTGTGATACTAACTTGTTGGTGCCTATGTGTACACACTTAATAAATTGTTTGTTCCTACGCGTACATATCGTATTTGACTCAAATCCTCGATGCCTTTTGTAAGAAGTTATTTGCGTTTCTCTATTTGAGATTGTTCATTTCATATATTTGATGCTAGGAAAGTGCAACAGAGATGAGTGAAAATATTTAATAGGTTAAATCCATTGTTTTTAAGAAGTAAATCTTTATTTTTTTTATAATATTTTACATTTCATTGGATTTTTTTTTATGTTTATAAGCCATTTAAAGTGATATTTTCCGACCAATCTTTTCGTATTTTTGTCACATAATCTATATAAAGTCTACTTTCTTCAAATCCACTTATTGGATTTTATCTAGAAGAACTTTACTAACATTTAAAAAAAATCAAATTCTAATTTTAAAATATGTAATTTAAAAAAATGATTTATTGGAAAATAATTTAAAGAATATAAATAGTTTTATGAAGAAAATATTATATTATATAGATGCAGTTATACATTTTAAAGAATAGGAGATCTAGGAAGATGAACAAATAATTAAGAGGAATTTACAGATGGCTGCTTTAGCTATGGTCATTAATTGGATGAAAGGAAATTTTCAAGTACAAAATAATTTTCTTCTTCCATTTGCATATTAAATAAAGAAAATATCTAATTACTTTGTTTGAGTGAAATATATTCATATATATAGAGTGAGATATATTGAACTCTTTGAGAAAAGACTTTATCTATCTAAACTTTATAGTTTTTTGGAAAAAGTACAAGATGTTCATACAATGATTTTACAATAGTTTTCATTTAAAGATTTCTGAACTCCTTTTGAAATTGCATTTTATCAATACTTGCATTTTATGGATACATGGCTCTGTTAAAGTCTATTATTTTTATAGATATTTAGAAAAAGATTCTAAAAATATCTATGTTTCAATGAACTTTATTAAATTATTCAACCATTGTATTTTGTTCATCTCAACTAAAAATAATTTTTTTTCTTTAAAAGATAAACATTTTTGAAAAAAAAACATTTCAAATAGAAAGATGATGAAATGAAAAATCTATAATTAAAGGAAGGAATACGAAAGAGTAACCTCCTTCCAAATTGATTTATGTTAATAAATGTATTCTTATATATTCTGCCCATAAAGGGATGAAAAAAAAACCTATGATTAAAAAAAGTGAATGAAAAAGTAACCTCCTTCCAAATTGATTTATGTTTTTTTTTTTTAAATAAACTGGTGGGACCTTCTAGATTATCAAAAAACCAGAGTATATAGCTGTTGGTGGTAACACCAGCTGTTTTGCCTAAGAAGGAAACTAGGACAGCTGGATTTCTTGTGCCAAGCATAATTTATTTATCCTAACATATACTTGCACGCCCTGCCCGGGGGAAACCAGGGCGGCAGTGCCATCAAGTTTCAAAAACTTAAACATATCTAACCAAAAGGAGTAGCAACAGACTAACTAGACCGAAATAACATAAAATATTCTAACCAGAGCCCCTGCAGAACTGTTGGCTCGATCTCGCTCGCTTGTGGCCGGCTCGACTCCACCCTGTTGGAATCGAGTACTCCTGTGCACATGTGGGGCATTGTTTCTTCGAAGCATTCTTCAAGAGTGCTGCAAAGAGCATGTCTATGCGTTGATCCATCCGGACTATACGGAAGACCAGGTCTTCAAGCATGCTGCGAAGCTCAAAGACCAGTGGTAGGTGCCAAAGTTCTGGGAAGGTGGCTTGGTCCATCCCTTCCCTGTCGCTCGAGGTCCTCGCGCTAGGGTTCTTTGTTGTGCGTGCGCTGGAGTCTCCCGGTGGTCGAGGCGGTGCCCTCTTTTCTTCCTTCTGCACTTTGGCGTCAGCAGGTGGTTCTTCCTCTTCGACGATGCAAGGTGGATATTGTATTTCGTCGGGTGGTTCTTTCTCTCCGACAATGCAGGGTGGACAATGCGGTTCTTCCTGCTCGGCTACACTGTGTTTCCCCTGGTGTGCTTTTTTCCATGGCCTGCGCTCCTCGGAATCTACCATGGGAGGGTGATTTTGCAGTGCCTCCTCGGGGCTGATATTTTCAACAATTGCCATGGGAGGCACCCAAGGATTTCTCCTTCGTCGGATGGATGCCAAGGTGAGCTCTTTTTCAAATGCTTTAAGCGTTTTCGCCGGGATTCAGCCCTGTACCAGGCTGCTCCGCGACGCGACTTGCCTCTGATCCTGGGCATTGTGGAAGTCACTGGAGGCCTGGTTGTGGAGGGGGCTAGGGTGGCAGGTCTGCGACTGCCTTTGCTGCTCCTGCTTGAAATTGGAGATACCACTCATACAAAATGAGCTCTGCGTAAGGCCAATATGTCTCCCCCTTGCCTATTACCGCTATAAAATCGCATAAAACTTCACTCGCGATTGCCATTAACACTAGGTCAATAATGCTCTGTCGCCTGGTACCATCCTCGCGTGCGAGAGGGCTCGTCACTTTAAGGTGGCTGGTGCGAGCCATAATTCAGTTGATCAGCGGTGGGATTGTGTTGGTTGATGCCATTAATTGGCGTCCCCATAGCCTCCCGCGTGTCCTCGTATGAGCGCGTGGCACCCCATCCGGGGGCAAATTGATTTATGTTAATAACTATATTATTATTAATAAAATCAATAAATTAATTAATAAAATGAGTTAGGCTAGAGATTATAAATAACTTTAAATTATAATTTAAATAAAAGTATTGACTATGATTTATGTTAGTAAGTATATTAGTATTAATAAAATCAATTAACTAATAAAATGAGTTAGGCTAGAGTTTATAAATAACTTTAAATTATAATCTAAATAAAAGTATTGACTATGATTTAAATAAAATTTAAATTAAATGCATGATGATGATGATTAACATATACTAAGACTTAATTGGTTTATCGGACCTTAAGAGGGTAAGTGATTACTTGTGATTCTTTATAATTTTGTTTCTGTGCTCGAAAAGCATTAAGAAAAGCTTTCCAAGATCACCATACTTTTGTTGAGAGGTTACAAAGGTTGGTAGTGTGACATAATAAAAAAATTTACCCAATTTTAAATAAATAAATCTTGACTTTCTAATGTGATTTTATAGGTCAAAGAAATGCTAAAGAGTTTGTTATAGATTTAAGGTGTTGTCTAAATGTTCTATATTTTGGTATTATTTTGTGGTATTCCAGCCATATAAATTTGGGCAAAATCTCAATTTTTTGTTGTATAAATTAGTTTGTTGTTTAAATTGCATTTCTGAATACATTAATAGATTCATCAAGCAAAAAAACCTTGAAACACTAGGATTATAGAAACTTACCCACTCAAATGTACAGATCCAACAATTTCTAACCAAATTTTGATCAAAATAAAATAAAAACCAAAACTCTACTACTAAATTTAAACAAATTTGAACCAAAAAAAAATTAAAATAAAAAAATGTGAATACCAAATAGATAATCTAGTCAAGGTTTGTTGCGATTCAAAGCTTCTCTCTATCATCAAATTAAACAAATGAAACTGCTTTGTGAATACCATTACTGTTATTGCATTAATCTGGAATGGACTCGAGTCTGAATGATGAGTCAAAGCGTTTATGGAAAATTCAATAAATTCAACTAAATTAAGATTTTCCGATCTCTGAATCTCAAGCCCGTTTGCCCTTCCCATTTATTTAATGAAGGAGAACAAAAGGATGAGAGTGATAAACCTTTGAAGTATGAAAAATATAATAAATTCAACTAAACTAAGATCTTTCGAGCTTTGAATCTAAACCTCGTTTGCCCATTTATTTCTGGAAGGAGAACATAAGCTTGAAAGTCATAAACCACATAATAATTATGTTAAGAACAAGGAACGAGAGATCGCGGGCAGCAGCGAGTAATAAACCACATAATAATTATATTAAGAACAAGGAACAGGAGACCGCGGGCAGCAGCGGTAGCCCACACGCGAATGTTGACCGCAGGAGTAGTCTTGCGGACACTCATCACAGGTGTTTACAGTCGGACAGGGAATAAAACATTCAACGGCATCTTTTGCTGCCGCTACGTTGAACAGCAACGAGACTACAAGCAGGCCCAAAAATTTGAGCAGCCAGTATACCTTGACCTGTCTTTGGGCCATTTTTCAACCCTTCACTTAAAACACAATTGAATTGATAACGTCTGAGAATGATGTATCAGAAAATAACAGAAGTGATGTGCTTTTAGTGTCAATGTAGTTGTAACATATAAATATATGAAGACAATGTTGTAGTGGTAACATATAAATATATGAAGACAAGTGATGTGCTTTTAGTGTCAATGTAGTTGTAACATATAAATATATGAAGACAATGTTGTAGTGGTAACATATAAATATATGAAGACATTGTTATTGTTTAAAGTTAGAAATATTATTTTATCACAATCATAAGTAATTGAGAGAATATCTCAACCAACCATTAAACAACTAGTTCATACAACTTTTATGTAACAACTTCCTAAAATTATTTTAAAAAAATATTCACTTAATTATATTATTTGATTAGTAATAATAAATTATTAACTAAATATTAACATATAAGGGATGGCACAACAAAACTGTGTTCAACTTTTCATACTTTTTTTAATAGCTCAAATTTTATAGAAGCTTTACAGAATCTTAAGAAATTTGAATATTTTTACAAAAATATGGCTAAACATTTTATTGAAACTGTATAAAATCCTAAGAAATTTGAATATTTAAAAAAAAATATGACCAATATTTTTATAGAAACTATATAAAACTAGAAATTTGAATATTTTTAAAAAAATATGGCCAGACATTTTATAGAAACTATATAAAATGATGAGAAATTTGAATATTTTTACAAAAATATAACCAAACATTTTATACTTTCCATATTAAAAACTAGTAAATCTAACCAAAATCTCTACATTTTAAAATAAACTGTCATTCTTAAAATTGTATATTTATTATTTCTCATATCATTGTAATTGTAACATATAAATACACGAAGACTTTGTTTAAAATTATATAAACTATCTTCTCCCGTGTATAATTAGCCTAGAGAATATCTCAACCATTCATTAAACTAGGAGTTAATATATCTCTTATCCAATGACCACTTAAAAAACTATTCGCATAACTACATACATTCTCTACTGGACCATATATAATATAATAACAAACTATATAACTAAATATTATTACACAGATATAATAAATTCACCATTCTAATATGTTGATGCTGACTGGATTGTATATTTATAACTCTTCTTATTTGTCTTATGCTTAATATTTCATATTCCTCATTATATAATGTATTAGTTATTGTGATATCTAAGTGATGTTTGGTTAGGTGTTTGATTTACATCATATTTATGTGTGTGGTTGAGATATTGTCTCAACAAATGGATTTTATGGTTAAGATGATCTATCTATATTAATCTTAAGTTTGTTGCATTTATATGTGTGTAATGTTTCATTAATTTAATTAATACAATACGATATAGTTTTGTGTGCAATATTTTTCTAAATTTGTATTAGAGTGGGAATGTGATTAGCTCAGTAATGGGAGAGCCCATGAATATGAAGAATATGTAATATGTTACTGTTGTAGGAGAGTAGAATTAGATCAGTTCTTTGTGAGTGATTGCAGTGAAGTTTTGTCTGTAGATCCTTTCTCTGAAAATTGTTTATTTGTAAGTAAGAAAGAAATAGAGAATGCACTTTATAGTCAAAGACATATTATCCTAGCAACTACCAAAATTTGTTGGCGAATGCTTACCTTCTGGGTGGATGAATAATTCACATCACCAAACGATTATGTTCAATCCATGGCTTCTTACTCTCAACAACGATCTTATTTCTTGAGACGGGTCTTTTCATATAGTAAACCATATTATTGGAGTAATCTATTTCTCATTTGAAGATTTGCGTGAAATTGAAAATACGCTCTGGAAGATGGCACTAATGTCAACATCAATCCAGAATTAATCAAGGTTTGGCTCAGAGGAGGGATTGTCAAATATGTTCCCACTGATGAGTACGAGGCATAGGCCAAATGACTGCTAAAAGTGTAGAATCTCAGGGGGGAGAGGAGATGGGAAAATTGTTTTGATTCTGATGGAGAGGTAAATGTAGTGTGGCCAATTTCTATTTTCGCTACTTGATTGGGTAGTTATATATCAGTTTCTTCAATGGGAGATAATTTATTTATTTGAATTTATTGCAAGGTAACATAACTTAAAAGTTTGTGTTTCTTGATGATTGTGGTGCCACAAGAACACTTCCATTAGGTTATGTCAATGTAATTTCTGATCTTTGTGTAATTGTGAGATTGTATAAAATAAATGATGATGAATATAGATAAAATAGGTCATGTTGTAATATTGACTTCTAGTTACATTCAATATGTAGACCACTTTCCTACATAACTAATAACTGATCAATATGCAAGTAGGCCATACATGTGGAAATATGGAAGTATATCTCCTAGCTCCTAGAAATTTCTGGCAGCATTGAGTCATAAAATTGTTTTAGTCTTTGTTTTTTGGGCATTTGATATCTCATTAAGTCCAGTCAGTTAGATTTTGGCCATGTCAAATAAAATGATAGGTGACTAAGTGGTCATCTTTGGTGGTTGTCCTAAAGTCTTAGTCGATTCATTCATACTTTTGAGGGCCAATCACAAGTTTCTTTAGTAAATTATGGTCCATCATGACCCATCATTTCACTTCAAATCACAAAGGGATGTCCATTTTGTAATAATTCCTCATTATGAAAAGTTGGTAGCAGAAAGCACTATTTTAACATGAAGTGCGCTACCAACTCATCCTGAGTTGTCAACACAAATGATCATTTTTCTATGAAGTGTGCTACCAACTCATGAGAAAAGATCTGTTTTGAAATTTAAAGACTTTTGAAGTGAAAAAGGTATATCAAGAAGGTTTTTTAAGGTTCTTAAATAATCATCAAGTCTTGAGATCCTCTTCTAAATTTGCAGCTCGCCATCAATGGAAAACTACTAAGGTTTGCAAAGAAACAAAGAAAGCTTTTGTCCTTAGGGTTATCTTTTAATTTTCTCTGTGCATAAGTGTTTACAATAGGTGTTCATATATCCAATGGCTCCAAGGAAAGACCCAATCCCCGGGAAGAGGTCAGTCTCTATGGTTAGATTTCATCCCACTACTACTACTTTGATTGAAGAAAACCCTAACCATGTGGAATCCTTCAAGCGCATGGGATGCTGGAGGTTTTGTCAAAAGCTAAAAGGGCATCATCTAGAGGTGTCAAGAGTTTTTGTGCAAAATTTCAAGGAAGATAAAACTTAGGTTGGCCCCTGGGAGATTCCTCTGACAACATACTTAATTGAAAAAGTAACTGAGATTCCAAGGTCAGAACAACTTTGGTTTAGGCAAGGAAATTAGAGAAGGAGGAATGGTGCCAAGACATGCTCAAACCTTAACATTGGGGAGCTGATTTGGTGAAGGGAGTGCCAAGGAATTGGCTACTAGAGGAATATGACAAGTTGTTGTTCATCACTTAAATATCTTTCACTTGTGAAGGAAGGTATTGAGGGATCTTGCAATATCATTTCAAGTTGTTGCTCCACTTCACTAGTAAGAAGGAAATATAACTATCTTATTTCCTTTTTATGAGTTTGCAAAGGATGATTTCATATGTCGAAATAAGGCGTGATATACTTCGGAAATATATATTTCATCATGCCTTAATCAAACTCATAGTCATGGAGAAATTGAGAAAAAAGGAAAGGATTGGACCACCTTCTTATTTGTATCCAATTACCAAGTTGACCTAGCTACCTCACTTCCCAAGCATAAGACTCCAAGGAATAAATCTTTAGGTCCATCCTCTGTTGTATCATCTGAAATCGCACACTCACCTCGTGCCCTTGTTTTCAAAGAACCTTTATTTGTTTAGGTTCTCAAGAAGGATAAGGGGAAGGGTAAAGCTAAAGAAATTTCCATTGAAGAAAGGGAAGAACCTCTTTCTGATTGTAATGGGTAAGATGTCCTATCTATATTAAGCCTAAAGGGTAAAGCTAAACAAATGGATTGTATAGCCAAGATGTCCTATATATATTAATCCTAAGCTTGATGGATTTATATGTTTGTAATGTTTCATTAATTTAATTAATACGATACGATACAGTTTTGTTTGCAATATTTTTCTAAATTTGTATCAGTGAAGGAATGGGATTAACTCCCTCATGGGAGAGCCCATGAATATGAAGAAGATGTAATATGTTACTGTTGTAGGAGAGTAGAATTAGATCAGTTCTGTGTGAGTGATTGCACTCAGGTTGTGTGTGTAGATCCTTTCTCTGAAAATTGTTTCTTTGTAAGTAAGAAAGAATTAGACAAGGTACTTTAAAGTCAAAGGCATATTATCCTAGAAGCTACCAAAATATGTTGGCGGATGCTTACCTTCTGGGTGGATGAAAAATTATCATCACTAGACGATTATGCTCAATCCATGACTTCTTACTCTTGACAATGATCTTATTTCTTGAGACAGGTCTGTTCGGATAGTAAACCATGTTATTGGAGTAATTTGTTTCTTGCATGAAGATTTGCGTGAAGTTTAAAATATGCTTCAGCAGATGGCACTAATGTCAGAATCAATCCAGAATTAGTCAAGGTTTGGCTCAGAGGAGGGAATATCAAATATCTGCACACTAATGAGTACCATGCATAGGAGAAATGACTGCTACAAGTGTAGAATATCGGGGGGCAGAGGAGATGGGAAAATTGTTGTGATTCTGATGGAGAGGTACATGCAGTGTGGCCAGTTTCTATTTTCGCTACTTGATGGGGAAGTTATATCAATTTCTTCAATGGAAGATAATTTATTTATTTGAATTTATTGCAAGGTAACATAACTTAAAATTTTGTGTTTCTTACATTAGGTTGTGTCTATGTAATTTGTGATCTTTGTGTACTTGTGAGCTTGTTTAAAATAAATGATGATGAATATAAATGAAACAGGTCTTGTTGTAAGATTGGCTTCTGGTCTACTTTCCTACATAACTGGTGAATATAGAGGTAGTCCATATATGTTTAAAGATGGAAGTATGTCAATAGAATGTGTAACGTCCCCATCGTTACCACTACATGTGACTCAAAGGAGGTGCAAAAATATTTTTTTTTGTTTTTATATTTTAAGAAGGAAGGCAATCGACAACAACAATTAATCAACACAACTTGGCGATGAACACAACTTACGCATTCAGGAAAATCACAAGAATGACCCAACATACTAGCACATAAAGAAACTGGATGAAACATGCAATAATCAAAAGACAGATAAAAGAAACTACCCACTGACATAAGTAAGACAACGCCTAGAAGAGCCCGACACAACGAATTCGACGACCCGTAACTAGTAACCTCTAAAACACACAAAACTAATCGCATTAAGGCTTTACAGAACCAAGTACCGACTTCAATTACCATAAACAATATGCCCACATTGAGAAGAACAAGACTCCGAGGAGGTTATCATTTGTGTCTATCCATCAGGGTGCGCAATGATCCCCTCATCAGGAATCATGTCGTCACAAGGAAATAGGCACGACATAACATATCTAGACCAATAACCCAAGGAAAAATCCAACGCGCTAGGAGACCAAATTAATTGTCAAAATACATGAAGACTAAACCCAAGCACCCAATCGACAAGTCTACAAGAAACAAGGGAAAACTAACTACTATAACAATCATACATCACATCAAATTCCTGGCGCAACAAATTATATTGCAATCATACATTAATTAAAGGACGCTATTAGCCATCGATGAATATTCTTTCAAGAATCCATTCTACAATAATATTTTATTAGCAAAAGTCTCACGATAATTTCCATTCACTAACATATAATTCCTTGTAAAAACCTAAGTTAAATATTACACCCCTATCATTACCCTTCCCAAACATACATGCCTTTGATTACAATAATGGACATATCCACCCTCTTATGCATAAGATAATGAGAAACTTAGGAAATTCATGACCCTAAAATGCCTTATCAATATTAAACCACATTAAATGAAATTTATAACAGTCATGTATATCTATACTCCATTTAATTCATCCTAGTACCTTGTAATCAATAAAATCCTTAATTTCCTTTTAGTATCAACAATGATACCACTGTCTAACATTATTATCATTATCTATAAAATATCTGATATCGTAGAGCATAGTTAAATATGATAACGTTGTGTAACTATATGATCCATATGATCCATAAATATCGTTGTGTAAATAATCAACAAATGATAAAAATGATGTCATATAAACACACTGTCATATCAACAAATAATAAACACAATTATAAAAACATTGTCATATAAACAAATCGTAAACACATTGTCATATAAAATAATAACAAACACAATTATAAAAATGTTGTCATATAAACAAATCATAAACACATTGTCATTCACAGTAACAGTGCTAAAAATGCAGTCATACTGATGGCCAACACATTGTGTATAGATTCGATGTATTTTAACAAGGAATGTCAAATAGTTGTCTATATATATATTGGATGAATGGTTGTTTAAATTTTTTTTAATGTTTTCTAATAAAAAGTTATTGTCTATTAAGAACGTTGTCTAATGATAAATTGTTGTTTCACACATATATTGCTATCCATTAATGACACCGTTGGCTAACAAATAATGACATCTAGTAATCGTATTGCAATATTTCACCTATTAACCACACTGCCATTAGTATGTAAAATCGTAGTCAATATATGTAAATTCACAGTCAAGATATGTTAAAATTGTTGTTACTATATATTAAATCGCAGTCACTATACATTAAAATCCCATTCAATATATTAAATCGCATTCAATATATATGTAAATCACAGAGTAAATAAATTATAATGTTGTCATTTAAATATATGAAATCACAGAGTAAATAAATGATAATGTTGTCATTTAAATATATGAATCGTAAAGTTAAATAAATGATGTTGTTGTGATTCAAATATATGAAATCGCAGAGTCAGATAAATGATATTGTTTTCATTTAAATATATGAAATTGCAGAGTTAAATAAATCACTTTTCAGTTCCATTCGAATCATATGCTATTCAAATGAAATCGATTCGCAGTGGAAAATAAATCAGTATAAATTTCCATTCAATTAAATGTTATTCAAATAAAATCATATCGTAGTGGTTAGTAATATAATGCACATATTTTACCAATCAAGAATTGGGATTTATTATTAAAATTTCATACAGTATACCATTCAAGTGCTAGGTAATATGACAAGAAATCACAGAGAAAATATTCCAAGAAATCACAGAGATGAATCGATCAGAGATAAATCAAACAAAACGTAGAGACTAATTGATCAGAGATGAATCAAACAAAAACACATATATACTCAATCAAAAGAAGGAACAAAGACCAATCATTCGACAATGAATGAATAAAAAATGCAAAGACACTCTTTCACAAGAAGGCAAACAGATCAAAGATTAGTCATAAGAGAAAAATGCAGAGATCAGTAAGGGTTAAATTACTAGGAAAAAACTATCCTTCACTTATTATCCATGCACAGGAAAGTAGGGAATTTAAATCTATACGTCTTTAAACACCCGAGTGATGACCTTCAATTTGGCTCCTGGCTAACTACTCAGGCATGGACTAATAACTTAAGGGATAAGGGACCGAAGATAAAAACTCATTTTTTCTTTGTATTAATCAATAAAAATAAACATAGGGAAGTCATTGAAATCATAGGCTGGGTTCGGCATGGGAAATCAATTCAAAATACAATGAGCATAAGTTTGGGATGACTTTAAGTTCTTTGATCATAAAACACTAGGCTCATCAAGACAAATTCTTGAAGATAAAAATGAAATCTTTGAATAGTGTTACGCTGAATAAAATATAATCTTTAACATTATAGAAGTGCATTATTGAAGTTGCAGGAACAATATTTAAAATACCATTCAATAAAAATACACACATGTGTATTGTAGCCAAATGTGAAATCTCTGATTCGTTGTCCTACGTACACTTCGTCCAGCTCTCGCTTGCCAACTGATGTGACCTCACCGGTACCTCCCATCCAACGCTAGGGGTACTCTTCTTCCCCCTGAGACCCCCAAGATGTAAAGGGGCCACACACACAATCCTAGAGAATGCTATCACCCAGCTTTCCTCACAAGGTCGAGCTACCACTCTTTACCTGAGCCGGGTGTCCCAACTCCAATAAGAGAAAGTTTAGTCAAGATAAAATTTCAGCAGCATAACGTTATGAAAAATGATGAGATCCATACTCCTCATCCTCCATCGTTTTTATAGAGTTTACAAGTAATTAGTTTCCCAATTTCTCATTAAATTCCTTTTTCATTTAATTAATTTCAAAACACCTCACCAGTACACATGTCACTCGATCCCCTAGTTGCACCAGAAGATCAATTTTATTAATTAATTAATTACTCCTCTTTCCCTCACCCACCAAGAGAATTCCTAAAAATGCTCCTCGGTGTCCCAATATTCCCTTAAAATTCTTAAAAGACTTATGCCTTACTTAATTCTTAGTTGAGTTCATAGATAGAAAGTCCCAAAGGCTAGATTCCTTACTAAGTTAGACATTCAATTTTTTCTTTAAGTTTCCCCTTTTATTTACGTTTCCCTTTTTCTTTAAGTTTCCTTTTTATTTTAATTATTTGTTTTCCTTAAACTTTCCCCCTTTTTATAACTAAATTCACAATGAGCAGGTTTAGACAAAGACAACCAAATACCCCTTTTATTAATTAAACCTTTATTAAAATTTCCTCTCTAATTACTAATACTTGAATTTTCTAATTAGTTAAAAAAAAGAACCTTTAGTGAAATGATATTTTATAAAAAGGACATTAGTGAATTGAAATTTTGTAAAGAAACCTTAGTGAATTGAAATTTTATAAAAGAACCTTATTGAGTTAAAATTTCCATTTTAATCTGGTTATATGTCTAATTAGTATTTTTTCTTGTTCTAAGGTTCTACTGAGACCTAGGTTTTCACTTCACTAGTCTTGGAGATAGTTCTTAAGGGAAAATTAGTTATTAGACTTTACTTATCACATCATTCATTTTAAGGATGACTAGGTTTAATCACTTACTAGTTAAAATCACGACGTGTCTTTCAAGATGCACGACATGCTCCAAGGGTGCCACTCTCCTCCTCCTTTTTAATTATGTGGCATGCCCTTCAAGATGCACCATGTGCTAAAAGGGTTCCACTTTCCTCTTTACATTTTATTTTCATGACATTCCCTTCAAGACGCACTACATGCTCCAAGGGTGCCACTCGCCTCTTGACTGAAATTGGTAGACATCAAACCCTTGGAGTCTATACTCCATCGGGTGATCTTGTGGGAGACTAAAGGCCTCTAAGGAATAAGTCCCCTGCCTTATTGCGTGACCCTTAGAATCGTCATGATCAAATGTCATAGTCTTCCCTCATGACATCGTGGGTCTTCTCAAACTAGGTAATCGTTAACCTACAGTTCAAGCCATGAAAAGAGTGCGAGTAGGTTGTGGCAGGGTTACTATGACACCTCTCCCTCAAAGTCTCTAGGTGTCTTTCATGACCCCTCTACTCCACATGTGAGTTTGGTCAACAATCTATCATCATCTTCCATCCATCAACGATTCATGTCAACAATAATAATCAATCATCATAACATCTAATCATATGTACATATGTCACATCAACAACATTCAAACCCCAATTATCCATTCCCTGAATCGATCCAGAGTCCAAGGGGTTTTTTTTCGATGCCTCTGCATCATCAATGGCTAGAGACCTACACACTTAGGAGAACCCAGTCAATAGCACCTGTTTATATAAATACAACAAAATAACATATCATCAAATCCACCATATCTCATAATCATAATCAAAATGACCAATAGTATAATAACCCAGATCACTTGCAAGCAATTGTCCTCAAGAAAAAGTTCACTCAGTCCATGCACGAGAGGGATGTTACATACACCCCCTCCTGGTATAAAATTCGTCCCGAAGTTTCACAGTATATAAGTGCCAAAATCAAGTGTATCACATTATAATAAGTCTATCTATTAAACAAAAATGGAAACTGTTGACACATATCATATGCATCCTCCCAGGTTGCGGAGTGTGTGTAACATCCCGCTCAGGTGCACTGAGAGAACTTATTCTTTGAGGACACTTGCACGCAAGTGATCCGGATTATTATGATATTAAAACATTTGACTTTGATTATGATGCGTCATGTGTAGATGACATGTTGTTTTACTACATTGACATAGACAGGTGCTATTGACTTGGTTTTACTAAGTGTGCAGGGTTTTCGACCTTCAGGATGCAGAGGCATCGATGGAACCCTTGGACTCCAGATTGAGTTAGGGAGTGTGCTATTGGGGGTTAATTGATTTATTGTGATATTAATACCTTTTGATTAGATGATATGATGTGGACATGTTCTGACATGATTTGTTGATGATGTAGGCTGACGATAGCTTGTCGACAAGACTCACATATGGAGTAAAGGGGTCACACATGACTACCAGAGAGGTTGAGGGAGAGGTGTGGACAACAACCCTGCCACAACCTACTAGCACTCTCGTTGTGGCTCGAACTGTAGGTTAACAATTACCTAGTTCGAGAGGACCCACGATGTCGTGAGGGCAGACTGTGACAGTTTCTCATGATGATTCTAAAGGGCACGCAATAAGGCCGGGGCCTTATTCCTTAGAATCTAGTCTCCCACAAGTTCACTTGGTGGAGTGTTGACTCCAGGGGTTATTGATGTATACCAATCATTCAAGAGGCGAGTGGCACCCTTGGAGCATGTGCTGCATCCTGAAGGGCACATTGCGCAAAAGAATCAAAAGAGGCGAGTGGCACCCTTGGAGCACGTAGTGAATCCTGAAGGGAACATTGTACTGATGATGATAAAGGAACGAACCTAGATGGCCCTAAGACAAATATCTCATTAAGAAAATTTAAAACAACTTCCCTAATTAAAATGTCGCCCAGTTCAGAATCTAAGTCCTAAGTCTAAAACTTCGTTAGGGGTAAAATTTTGTCTACCTTTTTAAAATAATATATATATATATAATAAAATAATAAAATTTAAAACCACTTAAGTAATAATTGTGGGTGTTCATAAAAATTTTGGTAACATGAAGAGATAAAGAATTAAATAAAATGTGTGGATATAAAACGTAAAGAGGCAATTAATTACTTTAACTTATGATAGTTTAAAAAAAAAATACTAAATTAATAATAAAAGGGAAGGGAGGTTAACTTGCACAATTGTCATTTTTGGCTCTAATAAAAAGGGGAAAGAAGGAAATATAAAAATTAGGAAACTAGGGATTGAGGCAACATAAAATGGAAAAGAGGGGAAATTATGGTAAAAAGCGGGAGGTCAACTTAGTAAAGAATCTGCATTTAAAGAACCTTCTAAATCGAACTAAATTAGCAACTTCATAATAGGGAAAGCCTTTAAAACCTGTAAGGGAATCTAGGGACACCTAGGAGTAAATTTAGGAGTAACTCTAGGTGGGTGAGGGAAATGAGACAATTAATAAATTAAACAAAATAATTATTGGAGGAATGTGGGGGATGGGTGACACTTGTACGAAGGAGAGATTTTTAGGAATTTCTATTAAAACTTAAATTCAATGAGATTTAAGGAAAGAATGGAAGTTCAAAAACTCTATAAAAGAGAGGGAGGAGAAGGAAGAAGGGGATCGGTTGTTAGCGTAACGTTACGCTGTAGGAATAGTGACATGACTGGTTTACTTGTGGGAGTTTGGATTTCCCAGCACGTAGAGTAGTGGTAGCTCGACCTTGCGAGGCGAGCTGGGAGCTAGACGTACCATCTGGATAGTGTGTGGATGCTTTGAGGCTCGGGGGGGATAAGGGGGAAGTAGATTACCCATAGCGTTGGCTGGGAGGTATCGGTGAGGTCTCGATAGTCGATGAGTGAGAGTTGTACAGAGCGTGGGACGTCATTTGAAGCGGGCGATAAGGCAAAGGTATGCTCTTTTACTTTGTAGAGTAGAACACTTTAAGAATTATACTTGGATTTGAATATTGATTGTAGCGTATTAGGTGCTCAGATTGATAGCGGACCTCTTTTTCTTATCTTAGCTGATTGCTTGACTTGCGTCCTTCAGTACAACCTTCACGTTTGGATTATTTGTTTCCTTATTGTTTATCTTCTATGCTTCGACCGATAGAACTTATGTGATCCTTTCAATGAGTTATCCTTAGGACCCTGGCATTCTCATACTATTGACAACCCCTTTTTATATATTTGGTGTTCTGAGATGTTAAAGTATTTAATTTAAATCTGCTATTGGGCGCCTRATGAACTGTCTGGTTTTTATGGCTTCTGTGATTGTATTGTGTCACTGATGGAAATCATTKCCTCTGCTGCTRTGTTTCAGCATTGGTTGAGAATGGAGAATTGTCTTTGTATGCTCACTTGAGAATGTCTCTGTAGTTTGGCCTTCATCCACCCTTTCATCTATGTTTTTACCAAACCCTCCTCTTTACCTGCATTTTTCTTTTACTTTGAATGAAATTTTATAAAAGGGATATTCTTTTCCTTGCTAAGAAACAATGATTATAATCTGGACAACAAGTTAACCTAAGGATCGGTGGATTACTTGCCAATCGACTGTGTCTTATCTCCCTTACATTTTCTTTTTCCAGTAAAACTACACCAACCCTTGACCACAAAATCTCCTTAAGGACTGCGTTTGAATGTCTAATGCCAGCGAATTCTTACTTTGAGAAAATCACGGATTGAGATTGCATTCAGTGATCGATTGGTTACAAACTGGATGCTATTGAACCTGGTATAGGCATAATACTATTATTGTTCACCGATTTTTACAGTTATAATCTGGAGCATTTACCCTGATAGTCATTTAGTGTTGCTAGTGGCCAACCCAACAATTCATCTTCACCACTTACAATGGAGAAGCTTACTGTGTGATATTCAATACTGGTGAATCTTTCTCTTCATGCGCATTATATGATGACTGGCCATTAAACTCTACGCCTTACCCCTCTACTGTCGATTTATTTATGCCTGCCACGAATTAATGCATGGGGAATGGTTTTAGATGGGTGTTGGTTATAGATATGAGGGGTTCGCTCCGCAGTTTCACCCTCCTATGCCCACACAGCGATATCAAATTACCCACTGCACACGCACAACAATGATGTTGTTCTCTCAGAGGTAACACCGTTCACTCGTCTACCCACAGTGATAGTACCATTATGATGCTTACGCACAGAAAATGTGATTGGTATTCTAGTCTGATTGCGAATAGATGTTGTAGCTTGCTATATTTGATTAATGCACGACTGTAGCCGTTGATTTTGTTTAACGCTAAGCACAACTCGTGCACCTTGCCATTTAGGCTTAATTCTTGGCGTACTATTTGAAGACTCAGAATTTTCCTTATGCATTTTAGGGGCAAGACTCCCCATCAACCTTGTCATATTGTTGTAAGTCATGTATTCTGGTTTAACTGTCTTCTTTTATCAATGGTTGTTATCACAGTTCTTAGGTGGTAACAAAAAAAAAAAACAGTCCCAATTTGTGTAACGCTCTACCTATTCAATATTTATTTCCCGAAGTTCAACGTCAAGCCTTAAATTTTCCAACGATTATTATTCGATATGAATTGAATGTGAAGGAAGATAAATATCCTTTTTATTTATTCACTTGTAAGGCATTCTTAATTACGAACTCATAAAATTGAATTCTATCTTTTCATTCTCCCACAAGAGATTCACCTATTAAAAGAAATATGTTTGCTTTAAACGACAATAATCTTGGAATGAAAACGATGTTCTTGACCTCAACCTCTTTTTATTTTAAGAAACGTTCCAAATTAATCACCTACATAATTTTTGATTTATAGTTGATGAACAGCTACCGGAATGTTCCTGCAACAAAAAGTACTTTAGTTTCATTTGACCTTTAATTTAGTTTACCAAGTTTCTTCTTTTCATTTAAATAATAATATCATTTCTTTAACTTTTATCCTTCTATTATGTTATGTGGTGAACCAATAATGTACATGAACCATCATAGTGTAGACCTTTATTGTTCAATAGTGGATGAAGAGAACGATTACTATAGAAACTTGGTTTAGACATCCTCAGATGTTTAGGACACGGTTACGTTTTTAATGATTATTATATTAAACAATGAAGTGTCTTTATTAATAATAATAAATTATTATTATTATTAGTATGGGAAGAGGAATTTTGGATAAAGGTGGATAAGATGTACATAATCTACTTCTTGGGACATTGTTATATGTATCTACATGATTTTTAGATATCAACCTTAACACAAAATACTCTTAGCAAACAATAATATGTTAAGGAAAGTTGATTTAGACGGTACGATGATGACTCTTGTAAGATTAAGTTTGCACAAATAAGTTGGTTCTAAGAATAATTTAGATGTTACCTTAATGTCATTATGCACTTTAGACATGCGAATTTGGGCTCATAATGGAGGTCGAAATATACTGTGTTAATACCTTGCATGCTATATTATTTTTCATTGTCTTGTAATTTGATTAAAAATACACCTCCCATGCAATACTGTCATAGTAGTAATCAGTTAATAATGACACACTATCGTAAAATGCCTTAATGTAGATAACCTTGTTGTTTGCAATCTTGATGGTTATGTTATTGTCATTAGCTTAGAAGGCTTGGTCTGCTTGTGTCAAGCAGGTTGTAGACACCTCCATGTTCCTCAGAACAGTTGCCAGCCTTGAGACCTTAAATGGTTAAAATCGATGGGAACCTAGGCTTGAGCATTGCTTATGTGTCTTGGAGGTCCTAACGATTGTAGGGTAGGACGAGCGGGTAGTCAGTCTTATTTATTTGTCAATTGTTTATCGTTCATTGCATGTAGATACTTGATGTGCGTCTTAGGTCATCATGTTGTGTTTGTAGTTGTATGCATCTTGTTCATTGTTTGGTGGCGACGCAGAGTTGAATCTATTTATTACCCTTGTACACACACGCACACACACAAAATAAATAAATAAATAAAAATTTGTACTGGTTATAAGAGGTTCGTCATCGTACGAGGAGGTTCGTTACATATGGTATCAGAGTAGGTTCGACCGGCAACTTGGGATCACTATGGATTTCGTTGACATGATTGGATTATATTCTTGCTAATCAAGTTGATTGTGTACATGTAGGTAATCATGGTTAGAGGACGTCTCGGTGCTAGGGGAGGAGGCGCGACACCTCCAGTAGCATCCACGCCTGAGGGGTCTAACCCCCAGGGAGATGAGCAGGTTCTTGGGAAGGAGTAGATAGTAGTTGGCAACGTAGTCGGAATGATGAGATCCTTTCAGCGCATGTTCGAGGCACTGATCATCAATTTGGACAGAGATGAGGCCAGAGCATCGACACCCACTGAGGTTCCCCAACACGCACCTGCCATTACTAGTAGCATTCACCATGAACTCGAGAAGGTCAAATTTCCCGAGTTCTTTGGTGCCCCGGACGATGCCGCTGCCGAGGCATAGTTGGAGAACATGGCGATGTGCTTCACACTTCGCGATTATACCTCCAACATGAAGGTCTGCATGGTGGTATTTCAACTGAAGGGGAGTGCTCTTCTATGTTGGAAGACACTCCTACCATAGATGAACATGGCCGTCGAAGACATGTCATGGGAAATGTTCAAGGAATGGTTCCGAGAGAAGTACCTTTTAGAGGAATTCATTGAGCATCAGCTCAATGAGTTCAATGCCCTACGACAGGGAGGTCGTATGGTGCCTGAGTATGAGGCCCGTTTTATGGAGCTGCTTCGGTATGCTCCACACCTTAACATGGAGAAACTTAAGGTCAACATGTTCGTGTTTGGCCTTAACGGAAACCTACGTGCAAAGGTTAGGATTTTGATGCCCCAAACCTTGCACGATGTCGTCTAGAAGGTCCTTATAGCTAAGGAGCAACTTATCAGTGGGGGTCAGACCATGACTCCAACGAGATTAGCAGGGTAGGTTTCATCTGGAACACAGCAGCACCAGGCACCAGCAAGACATACATCAGGATATCATGGCTTTCAGAGGGGATCCACTTTCACTACACCTCGACGACCGACGCCTCAGCAGCGGACACCTTACTAGGGACCTCAACATTAGCAGCAATGTCACCCGCAGCAGCAACAATTTAGGCCTATTCAGCAGAATAGACTAGGGTTCCAGGCTGGTGGGCCGTCATCTTCTACTTTAGGTACCAGGACTACTGGGCCAAAGAAGGGGTGTTGAACATGTGGAGAGCCACATTACAAGCCTGACTGCCCTGTGGAGAGGACCAGAGCGACCGGATCAGCCAAACCCACTGTCGTGGGAGATATGGGCAAGGCCCATCGGATTCATGTAGTGGTGAATAACTGCTAGGCAGAGAACCAGTCGACTGTACTCGAGATGACAGGTACCATCACTGACCAGACTCTTAGTATTTTGATAGATCCCGATGCTACCGAGAGTTTCATTTCTGGTGCAACGCTAAAAAAGATTAAGGTAAAGGCAGTCGAACAGGATGATTTTAGCTTTGTAGAGATAGACAGAATTAGTGTAGATAAAATAGTCTAAACGTTCTATGTTTTTTCCCTTTTCTGGGCATGTTTTTTTGACGAGTTTTTCAAAAAATTCAACCAAATATTTAGAAGGATAGACAGAATTGCAGACTTTGATGGTTTATATCACATATTATGGGTTCCCGAGGGGGTTTTGGAGGGCATTGAATCAATTTATGCATTCAAAAACATGATTTAAGATATGTAAAATTGTGCTTTCGCAAACAATTGTGTTGTGGGATTCTGGTGATAGTTGTTAAAAAAAGTGAAAAAAATAGAATGTTTAGACTATGCCATCATATACTAGTTCACCTCACCCAAGGGGATTCAATCCGAGCACCTACTAGTACAAATCAAGCCAAAATTCCCAAAATCACTGGTAGCAACTAGTTGAAATAACAAAATATTTCAACAAAACAACATATACATATATAGGTACCTTTTCGACACTCTAGAATACTAAGTCTCTGTGTTTCTTCTCAACCAAAAAATATTGTATCTATTGATATACAATTTTAGTTATTACAATCTTCCAAGAGTTCTTGGCTAACAATGCTAGATTCCAAAACGTAACAAACAAGTATGAGTTGATATTATTGAAATCATCAAATGTCAGTTGCTAAAAGAAACAAGAAATACATCCTCGGATTCATTACATCTCAATGAAAGAAAGTTACCTCTTTAGGAAGTGGGACTCCTCCTCGATTTTAGTGATAACCAACAAAACCTACCGAAATAAAAAATCTTTGTTGAAAATATTTCGTACTTTCTCATTGAGTTCTTGATATGCATATTTAAGGAAAATATTTTCAAAACTACTTTTTAGCTCTCTAAATTTTTTTATAATTACAAAAATTAAATCCTCTAGTGTGGCATTACCATTCTCTCAATCTATTATCATCTTAGAGTCCCTCATGATTTATAGTCTTGATATTCTTCTATCAACTACATTTTTTAATACCATCGATAAGGAACAGAACTCAGTGTTGTTATTTGTGCATTGTTGAAATGTTTCTTTAAAAGAACTATGATGTTTTTTAGACAAGAATAAAATGACACCTGATCAATAAATTCTCGGTGTTCCTTAACTTGCTCCATCAAAGTGTCTCTGGGATTTTGAAAAATTAATATTCATATGTTTTGATATTATGGGATATTTAACCTTCACGATATTTCGAATTACACCATAAGAATATGTTACTTGGTGATTTACCTAAATAGGAAGCATTTA
>SNQJ01S0004608.1:316563-329878 GCA_010110895.2 Picea sitchensis | reverse complement strand
TTCATGCACCAACCTTTAAAACAATTTGAGATGGTCTCTCCTAACCACTTTGCATTTCCATTTGATAATTTCATAGCTTCAAAAAAACTTATCTTAAATAAGGGTAATAGTAAATCAATTGATTCATCATTATTTTGACAAAGGATGCACTACGAGGACCGTCCCATGATCTCTTCCCATAGTTGTCCCAAGTTATAAATTTATTGGATAGAACCTACCATAAGAATATTCTATATTTTAAATGTCTATTCAACTTCCAAATTAACTTCCACCGCCATGCATGCAATTTGTTTTTTAAATCTATAGTCCTCGTCGCTATAGCGAAGAAAAAGTGTGGCAAGTACAGAATTGTCATGGAAACAAAAAATTATCATTTTTGTTTTTCCACAATTGTTTGTCTCTACATAGATGGATTGTTGTCACTATATAGACAAATGATTGTCTTTCTATAGATCAATATTTGTAAAAAATTAAAAAAAAGTACTACAACAAATGCTTATCATTTGTGTCTTGCCACGAATGTTTGTCTCTATATAGATGGTTTTTTTTCGCTATATACATGAAAATTTGAAAAATAATAAAAAAATATTACTGTAACAAATTCTTATCATTTGTGTTTTTCCATGGATGTTTGTTTCCATATAGATGGATTTTTGTTGCTATATAGACATAGGTTTATCAGTATATAGACGAAAAAAATTATTCAGGAACACAAATGAATGGTATGTGGCAGTCATGTTTCATGGATATTTCCATGATGAGTTCTTCTTTTTGGATATAGTGAAAAAAACAGATCCACGAAAAATAAAACATGATTTTGTGGCAAGTGCAATGAATAAGTGTCACAATAGCAACAAAAAAGAGTGGGAAATTTGGTCATATTTAGTAGTTGATTTTTTATGGGTAATATATTCAAACTACATGGAATACACCATTCTATTCTCTCCTACCATGATCTAACTTTCACCATAAATATTTTGAAAGAATTTTTTAGGATCCAACTAACCCAATTGCATCTCAGTAGTGCCTATAACCCAGAGACTGATGGAAAAACTAAAGCTATCAAAAAATGTTTGGAAATGTATTCATAGTGTTTTGAATATTACCAACAAAATTAGTGGGATCAGTGGTTACCCATCACTAAATGGTGGTAAAACACATATTACCATACTTTGACATGCATGATCCTGTTTGAAGTGGTATACAGGAAAAAATCACCATCAGTTCCCTCGTACATGTCTGGTGTTTCCAAGGTTCAATAGTTTGACAATATTCTTACATTCTGAATGGCCATCCCCTGCACCGTCAAACAAAATTTTCTAATGGATCTAAATTGCATGATCCAACATGGAGATCAAGGATGTTCAAAATGCCTGGAGGGGATCAAGTGTTTCTTCTTCTACAACCTTATAAGAAATATTAACTCAAAGATAAACATTTTCATAAAATCACCCTAAAATTTTATGGTCCTGATACAATTCTTAAGCTAGTGGATCCCATATCTTACTAGTTGGCTTGTCCCCATCATTGTAATCTATATTATGTCTTTCATATCTCGTGATTAATTAAAGTGATCAGAATTAAGTTCCATACTCAAAAAAAATTCACTGAGATGGATGAAGAAGCATCCATATGGTTGAAGCCACAAGCCATATTGGACCAACATGAGTTTTCCCTTTGTTAGTGCACCATCAAGGATGTCTTAGTTCAATGAATGGATAACCACTAGAAGACACCACTTGGTAGCTAGATACCATTCTGCACCAATTTCCCCATCTCAAACCTTGAAGATAAGGATATTTTCAAGGGGGAGGGCATATTAAGGACCTAACCTCCTTAACCCCTCACATAGGTAGAATGATATGTTTTCTATGTAATAAATTCCAACATTAGTAAATAAGGTCTATTTCCTATGTAATAAAGGCCGACATTAGTAGATATGGCCTACATAATAGTGTGAACAACTCAATAGTAATAATGCTTAATAGAAGCTTCCACTTTTAGAAGGATCTTCCTCTAGAATTTTCTTTAGAATATGGAATTACTATAAATGGAAGTAGAAGGAAAAAAAAGCCTTGTATTGAGAGATATTGTTATATATATGCTCTATTGGAGTTTATCCTCTCGAACAGGAAAGTGAACATTGATTTCATTTAATAAAGGTATTATTCTTGTTGTTGGTATTCTCATTATTTTGTGGTTCCACTCTTATTTTATGCAATATTTCTATTTCTTCTTTTTATAATACATCTAGTCCAAAAAATTCCATAGAAAATTGGATCTTTGTCACTTACAATAATATTGGGGACTCCATGTAGCTTTTGAATTGTTTCCATGAACGTTGTGGCTACTATACTTACCTTAAAAGGATGAGAAAGATATAAAAAATGGCCATACGTTGGCAATCGATCCACTACTACCACAATTATAGTATTTCCTCTAGAATTGGGTAAAACCATAACAAAACCCATTGACACTTCTTCCCAACATTGACCTACTATAGCTAATGGTTTTAGGAGACCTAGAATATTCATTATCTCTACCTTATTTTCTTGGTAGAACAAACATTCATACACAAACGTTTGGACAATATTTTTAGGACCTTCCCAGAAAAAATCATTCTTGATCCTGTGGTAAGTTTTCAACAACCATGAATGTCCTCCTATAGGAGAAGTGTGCAATTCTAGAAGAACCTTTTGTCTATGTTGAGAATTCTTACATAACTATAAGTAATCATGATACCATAGAAAATAATTCTTCCATACAAATTTATCTAATGCACAAGGATCCTCGTGTGGACTTTGAATGATCTTGCATACCTCTTGATATTACTTCCATTCTATCCTTGATTCTTCCACCCAATAAAATTGTGGAATAGAAATAGAACATAGTGAACCCTCTATTTCTTCTTAGTTCCTTGAAAGTGCATTTGTCACAATATTATGTTTTCCTTTTTTTCAGATAATTTCAAAGTCATAACCTAGCATCTTTGTAACCCATTTTTTTTTCTTATGAAGATAATGATTTCTCCAAGAATTACTTCATACTATCATGATTTTTCATTACTTTGAATTTTCTTCCTATTATGTAAGGGCAACATTTCTTAACTGCATGTATTATGGATAACATTTCTTTTTCATAAATGGGTTTGAGTTCTTGGAACATGTGGTTCCATTGTAAACCTTACCTTGTTGGTTGAGTGTCTTGACCAAGTATTTTGGGTTGAAAATTGACTAAATTGGTGCTGGATCATGCCCACTTAGGATCCCAAATCCAGATTTCTGGACATGTGTGACCAACTTCAACCGATATTATTGGTCTTTTCCATGACCAAAACCTATTTATAGATGATCCTTATGATCCTTCTATCATCAAAATCATCATCAAAATTGTTCTATCTCATGGAGAGTTTCCATGCTTCAATTATTTGGTGTCTTTAGACACCACCGATGAATTTAAGATCTTTTCTCCTCTATTTTTAATCCTTATTCCAACATGGTATGAGATCCGATGATCTTTTGATCACAGGATCATAGAGAATGAGACAATGTCTTCATCTGGATTGAAGGAAACCTTTCCTTTATTGTTGTACGTACTTTTATAGCTATTGAAGTTCATTTATGTCCTTTATTCCCTATATCTGTTTTGTAGAATTATTTTTCCCAAGCCTGTTTCAAATTCGAATGAGAATTTTACTAGGAATGTACACTTTCCGAGAAGGGCTTGATTGACTTGACCAAGATTAAAGCATGAACCTACATACATATCTTTAATATCGAATAACTATTAAGAAGAGTTGAATGCATATAACAGAGAAGGATTCTTGAAGAGTAGACTAGTATCTACAAAATCATACCTTCCTTGTACAGTTACGTCTTGGCTGGAAATGCACACTTGACTCGACCACAGAAATATCCATCACTCAAGTCGACTAGTGAAACCCTCTATTGATGTGAAGGCACACCTGACCCAACATGAATGGTACTTCGACGCTTTGAATTGACTAGCACGAGATTCTTGCATATTATGACTCCAATCAAGATGGAATCTCAAACGAGTTACACTGGACTTGTGAACCATGTGGATTTTTATTGACTCTACAATTTCCTATACACCCAACATTTTCTTCAATGAGAGATAGAAGCATGGATTGCCTCACTAATTGAAAAATCTCCCTAGGTGGCTAGTACATTAACTTGACTCATGGATGCTTTAGAACCATGTGTCGATGTTGTACTCATATTCAACTTAACCATTCTTGCTAGGCTCATGAACCCTTAAAGTGGATGGCTATCCATTCACTTGAATCTCCGTTAACCTCCGTTTCATATAAATGAGTGTTTGACATCTTTCTCAATCCAATCCATGAAAATACACTCATGATTGATTGACCTTTGGTATTATCAAATCCACCATCAAATGTCTTTGTCAAGTTGTTAGTAACAAAGACAAATTTGTGGACTAAATCTCTCATCCATCACTTGGTGCCTTCTTAAACTCACCAATACAATGATACCTTCTATCATTTGAATTAAATTTGAGCTTTGCATTTTTTTATAGCCCTAAATTTCTCTATACATGCATACATGGCCTTGGCCCTCTTACTTGCATTTTTTTCCAAAGCATTGTTGACTAGCTCTTCTTAAAAAACCATTTTTTTGAAGATGTACATGCTCTGCACCATTACTTCCTATGTACATACACTTGTTGCACCACTAAAACACACGTACATATGCATGTTGCACCATTACAACCCACGTATACTTGCAAAAGTTGCAAAAAAAATAAATTTGCAAGGAATTCATTGAAATTGACGGGCTATTGGTAGTTTTCCAACTAATCCACCTACTATAGTCCGTCACCCAATCGAATAACCATCCTTTTTTTATATAAAATTATTTTTTGGGGTCTCATTTAAGATCTAAGCATAAGAAAAGTGAAGCTCTGCCTGATTTCACTTCCCCTCATTTCTAAATTTATTGATGCCTTTTGTGAGAAATTGCCTCAACATTCCCTCATTATCCCCTTCTTCCTCCATTTAACCCATTTCCTTCGCTAGAAGAGATTAGAAGGTTGAGAGTAGAAGTTCATACAAGGTGCAGTTGGAGCTTGGTGAAGAATGTCCTTGACCAGGTTTGTGGAATGGTAGCCGACTTAGATTGTAAAGGTACAATCTTTGTGTTATTAATAAAAGAATTACATTTTCATGTCCCAAATCATGGTGTCTTAAATACTTTTATTGATTTATTCTTGACATTCTAACATCTAACCCTAACTTATATATGGAATAGCATGCTTGTAGTTTTTTGTTTGTCAATCTTTGGATGTAGGTCAACCTTGGTAAGAGGTGTGAAGTCAATGGAACTTCCAAGTGCAATGAGGTCATCACCAGACGTGCGATTAGAGGTATAGTCACCCGATCTCATTTTTCCTTGATTTCTTTATATTAGTTTTGGTATGTTTGGGGTAGTATAGAGAATTAATTGACTTTTAGACAGTTAATCGATCTGCCTACATTCTAAACTGTGGTGTAGTCAAAGGGGGGGTTTTCCCACTAGTAGAACTGGCGACCATACTCGGGAATCCTCTAGGGTTTGTTAGGGGATTTTCAGTTGTTTGATTGGTTTGTTTTCCTTTCAATTTTTTGTGATTTTTATGAGTCTGTCAAGGGATTTTGGTCACCTTTAGGTGTTATACCAGTTGTCCCTGCCCTATAAGTCTGTCTAATATTTTCTTTTTTTTGGAAAGATAGAGAGGTTTACACACCTTGTCTTGAGTCAGCTAGTGTACATACCCACTCTACTCAATAAACAACCTATGTACATATTGAGCTTGTTGATGCAACATCTCGCATCTCTATTTGAATAAAAAATTTGAAAAAAAGGGATTTTTCCTCTTTCCATATTGAATTTCACACTTCTGAGGGTTTTCTTGGATCAGTCCAGAGTCTTTGTTTTACAGCCATAGCCTCGTTTAGAGTTCAATTTACTTGTCTTCTTGATTTTCTTGTGTTTACTTTTGAAAGGGTTTTGAGCAAGTTATTGGATTGTAGATCTTCCTTCTTTGTTTCTTGAGTGATTCCCTATGATCCACAGTGGGCCAAAGATCAATTTCAATCTTGTTTTAGTCTTCTTGTTACCCCTTTCGCTTTCTTTGAAAAAAGAAATAAATTTTTATTTCAGTTTTTCTCTTTAAGGCAATTTAAGAAAAAAAAAAAAAAACTTTTCATTTTGGTAAAGTATTTAGAGTTGGTTTTTTTCTAAAAAGGAAAAAGAATCTTTTTTTTAAGTTCTTTATTGATTTCCTAAAGCATAAGTATCTTGTAGTCAAGAGAAAGTACATTTTAGGTTTTCTTTACAAGATATTGAAAAAGTTAGTTAAAGAAAAGTTAGTTAGAAAGAGTTAGTTGTAAAACTTTACTTTTAGATTAGAAGTAATTTTTCTTTTAAGATTCGTATTTTTCTCCTCTTTTGCATCTCTTATAACATCACAAGTTTCACATCCATATACCATGAGTAAATAAAGCCATTACAAACAACGCTAATCTAAAATAAAATAGACTTTTTTATTTGTAGGGTCAACCAACTAGTTTAGGGTTAGGGCCTTGAATTAGGTTGGAGAGGAAACTCTTTAAGGCCATTAAACAAACATTGGATTCAAATTTAGGGAGTGCTTAAGTCTAGTGTTGTAAAATTTATCTGGGACCCCCCTCTTACACATGGGATAAAAATGAGGGCACGTGAGGAAAGGAAATGGAGATAACCCCTCCAAAGTTGGACTAAACGTACTGGGGAACACATATTGAGGATTTGTCATGGGAGTACTATCGAATGCATTTGCCTATAGAGATTCATGGACCTCGAATCCATTAAATATCCTTTGCTGTCTTCCAAACCAGTTTATCTCGATACCCTCAATAGGTTTAAGACTTGTTATCCTGCTCATTGCGATTGCCCCGACTTTTGATTGTACCCGCCTTGTGACTGACTGCGAGATGGAAACTTAGTTGCCCATATTCTAGGGACTTAACCGATACAATGTGGGGGTATACTAGGTACCTAGGGTAGACGTTAGGTCATGCTTCACAGAGTATACCCAGAGGGTGCTTCCTTGTTCATGTAGCACTTGCATTGATTAGTTCCTCTAGTGTTGATTGGCATAACTCTTCTTCCTACTAGATAGTTGATTGCTTGATTTGTTTGATAAAAAAATTTATAGTGTGTTCATGGTGTTTAAACACTATTTAATCCTTAATGTGTCGATTGATATTTTCACAAAGTGGAATATCAAGAGCTTCGTCGATCGCAAAGGATCTTGGGCTTGTCGATGGTTGCATTGGAGCCACATCTATCATCGTTACAACGAGGACTTGACCAACAAGGTTTGTTCGAAGTGACCAGGCCGTAGGAAAATGTGCTCGATCCTACTCTGTGAGGAAAGTATTCGAATCTAGAGGAATGTACTATTTCTAAAATTGGGGAGGAAACGCTCGGGCCAACCAACACTCTGATTACTGACTTGTCGATGCCAATCTTAGTACAAGTTGTCCCTCCTGAAGTGACGTCTTTCGAGCACTAGTTAGTCTTACAGGAAGCCATGGAAGAAAATGTTTCTACTTCATCTAGGAGTCCTCATACTCCCATTTCAGATCATACTCCCTAGTCCAAACTAGAGTGGTCTTGACTCCCTCTACCTCAGTCAATGGTCTGATACCATCATCAATGGCAACCACTGCTACGTTTACACAGAGTGCGACTAACCCTCCATTATCATATGAGATGTCTAGCTTTGATTCGAACTTAGTCCTTACCTACTCCACCTTATAGACAATCAT
The DNA here is from genome assembly GCA_010110895.2 of Picea sitchensis. NCBI lineage: Eukaryota > Viridiplantae > Streptophyta > Pinopsida > Pinales > Pinaceae > Picea > Picea sitchensis. Next base: position 322,044 of record SNQJ01S0004608.1, on the reverse strand, counting down.
TCTAGGGGAAGGGAGCTCAAACACTCCCATGCAAGGGTCTACCAAGGGAACTTCAGTCCCCTTTAATGCTATCCCTTATGGTGGGGGTCATATACCTCCTCCATCCCCCTCACTTAGTGGTGCTTTCCAGCAACCCATCAGGTCGAATGCTAATTACATCGTGGTTGAAGCAGGAAGTTTAGGAACTCCATCTTACACTATGTCTGTGGGATCTATTCCATTATCTTTGTTCGACACATTTGGGAACAATGTGTTTTATTCGATTGCCATCTTGGCTTGGGGAAACTCTAGTTTCAGGCAAAAAAACCCTGTGTAGGGTATTATTCCTACACAAGGAGAAAGTAAGGGAGTCTTATCCTCTCAGCACATTTGGGATACCTGGCAAGGATCAGTTCCCTCATAAGGGATGTCGGTCAGGGGTAACCCCTTCCATGCTCAATGGAACCCCGGGCAGGGTTCAATACGTATTCTGTCGAATTGGATGGGGGCAACCCCTTTCAAAATAGTTGGAACAAAACACAGGGAGAAATCCCATCCCAAGCCATCTCATCCAATTATGGGAGTTAGCCAATGATATCATAGAAAACATAGTTTCTGTATGCTGGTCAAGGCCATGATTTCTACCAGAACCCTAGCAAAAAATCCAACGTTTCCTGACAACATGGTGCTAGTAAAACTCTAGGACCCCTTTTTCCTGTGCATAGTACTCAACCTAAACTATCGTTTATGGAAATGCTACATCTTACAAAATTGTTGAGATTTATTAATGACCCAATTTGTCATGATCTACGTTGGCCTTCCATGACGACTAAGTTGCCCTCAGATATTCCAAAATTTTAAGGCAATCCTGGCAAAGACCCAGGTGGAAACCTTTCACTTATGGTGCTCGTCAAACTCACTATGAGATGAATCTGTCAAGTTGCGCCTTTTTCAACGCACTATTATCAGTGGTGCCATGAAATGGTACATTGATCTTGACCGCTCGAAGTATTCTTACTTTAATGACTTGGCGATGGTGTTTTTTAACCATTTCTAGTTACTTGTGAGATACGATGTCAGCACCGAATTGATGGCCAACTTTGAGCAGACTAAGGATGACCATATCTCCAATCGCATCGAAGAATGGTGACGTCAAAAGAAGTTGATTATGTTCTAGGTCCCACGGACTTTCTTATTAGAGGGGTTCCTAAAGTCTTTGGTGCCTTGCATTTCCAAGGACGTAGAAAATTCTGGAGTGTTTTTAGAGGATGAGGTGATAATGAGAGCGTAGTAGCTCGAACTGATCTACCCTCAATCTGGCATGCTCTATGATATTTTTCCAGATTCTCCACAATCCCTTCTTGACAAGGAAAAGAAAACGTTTGGACCCCATGCCAATGGTACTGTGGGCTCAACACAAGGAAATTCCATTGACATGTTGTCAAATCAATTGCAACAATTTTTGATACAACAAACTACGAGTAACCAGACCTATGGTTCTAATGTTTCCCCTACCCAAACCTCATACGTACACAATGTGTAGTTGAAGAACCCAAAGGTCAACCAACAAACTAAAGGAAAGAACAAAAAACAAAACAAGAAGGGTAAAGGGGACAAAAAGGCTAATAAAAATGTTGGCAGGGGAAAAATGAAGAAGAGAAAGTTGAATTATCTATGTAACCTTTACACAAAGGACCACCCGACTCACCTATTCCTTCAACTCATAGAAGCTCAAAAGATATTGGCACAACAACAACCTCTTGTGCTGATGAATCCATTTCAACATGGGAAGAACATGGCTCAAGCTTCAACATCCTCTAGCGCAAAAGGGGGCAATCAGGGACCCCCTGTGTCTACTAGTAATAACCCAACTACGCATGTTTACTTGTTGAAATATGATGTTCATATAGTGACCAAAGCTTGATATTATGGAATGTTAGAATCTTCCAAAAAGGGAAAAGAAGCCACAAACCCACTGATTCCTCTCTAGATTGAGAAGACGATGGGGGAAACAATGACACACATCTTGAAAGAGGAATTCAATAAAGATTCTCATAATCTGAAAGTGAGGGCTACCAAGAAATACTCTGTTGTGGAAGATTTGGCACAAGCCCCTTGCACAATTCCTTATTTGGAAGTGCTTCAAAGTTCCCCTTCGTAGATAAAGGCTCTATTATCCACCTTCGAATCTATAGATACTTGTAACCTGTCAGCAATTTTTATTGATCCAAATGACTTGAAACCTTGTATTCCTTACTATGTGGCATTTCATATAGTAGTGGATTACACCACAAAATATTTTACTGGGAATATCTTTTGTACTGTGGTTGACGAGGGTGCCTCGACTTCCATGATATTGTTGGTGTGTTGGAAGGCCATTGACCAATTGGATTTGTCTTCGTCACCTACTTTTCTTACGGTATTCGACGATCGGTCATTTAGACCACATGGAATCATTACTTCTTTCCCCGTGAAGTTAGGATGAAAGACTTTCTGCGTCGAAGTTGAAGTGGTCAATGCACCTCTCGAATACAACCTCTTTCTAGGGAGGAGTTGGGACTATGCAATGCAGGAAGTGCTTGCTACAATTTTTTGGCTCTTGTTGTTTCCACACGAGGGTCGGATTGTGACCATTGACCAATTGTCTTTCTCTTGTCCTGGACCTTTATCGGGGGAATCCATGGTCTCGATGATTGATAATCCTCATCCCGAAACCATCAACTTAGGGGTTGGTTCGTTTCCATCATTGATGGATACTTTCGATTACCCGCCACCTTTTGGAGATTTAAATATTATATTGACTACCCTTGAGCAACCTAGGGCATAAATTTTTCAAATGTATTTTTTTTGAACAACTTACTTTCACGATCCATGGACTCTTCCTTCCCCATCAGCTTTGATGGAAGGGACAGGGTATTCTGGCATAGCCATGCCCTTGTCTGTAGCTGAATTTGCATACAACATTATCCAACAAGCTTCATTCGACCCCGATCTGACTCTCGCATAGGAGTTAGATCCAATTTTCAAGCCTATTTGGGCTCAAGGTTCTCTTGTCACTATAGATCCTTTAGACCTATTCTTACCCTTAGATGAGGTGATTCTTGAGGAATTGACTAGTCCAGACAGACCTTGGGATGATCTCCATCATAGATCTTACTTCCTCCTGAAGTTAATGAGAATAGAAGTAGGAAAATTTGTTTTGACTGTGAATGGAGATAGGTCTTGTCCTATTAATCCTTTGGACACACATGCAGTTTATACCAACTATTGTTGAAACTATTCCATAGATATATCAAGAAACCTTGGCATCGTGGAGAATGTTTTTGTCGAAGCAGACTGGTCCCCCAAAGAGATTCAATTTATACGTAGTTATTTATGGAATCCCACAATGTTTTTGCCTAGTCTTATGAGGAAATGTTAGGCATAGACCCAAGAATCATCGAACATGAAATAAAGATTGATCCTGATGCCAAGTTGGTATGATGGAAGCTCCGTCCAGTAAATCCTGAAAAAGCAGCAACAATTAAGGCTAAAGTAGAAAAAATTCTCAAAGATTGTTTTATCTAACTCATGCACTTGACAGAATGGATGTCAGACCCCATTCTAGTTAACAAGAAACAAGTTATGATTTGTGTTTGCATGGACTTCCGGGACTTGAACAAGTCCTATCCGAAAGATAATTTTCCCACCTGATTCATCAATTAGATTGTCGATGAATGCACAGGCTATGAGGTCTTTTCATACATGGATGGTTTTTCGGGGTATAGACAGATTCCTATCAAACCCGAGGACCATCATAAAACTGATTTTATTTGTTTTTGGGGAGCTTTCACGTATCGTAATATGCCTTTTGGCCTAAAGAATGTTGGAGCCAATTTTCAGTGGGCCATGTCATTTTCTTTCCATGACCTTAGACATAGAGTCGAGGCATATCTTAATGATCTAGCATCATTCTCTCGAAAGATATATGATCATCCCGTACACCTTCAACTTATCTTCAAACGATGTCGCTACTATCGAGTTTGCGTGAATCCTAACATGTGTAGTTTTTGCATGATGTCAGGTCCTCTCTTAGGTTTCATTACTTCAACAACAGGGATCATGGTCGATCCTCTCAAGGTTCAGGTGATAGTTCAATTGCCTCCCCTATGCATAATACCCCAGCTTCATATCTTACAGGGGAAAGCAAACTTTCTTCTACATTTTGTTGTGAATTACGCCAACATCACTAAAGGGTTTATGCGTCTGTTGAAAAAGGATGTCCCTATATGTTGAGCCAAAGCCTCTCAATGCTCTTTTGAAGTGTTTAAATGCATCCTTACATCTTCCCCTATGCTCTGGCCTCTCGATTATAACAAGTATTTCTTGTTGTACTTGGTTGTTGTAGAATCAACCATCAGCATGGTTTTGGTTCAATAGGATGACATGCTCGAGGATAATTTTATTTATTACCTAATCCGAGGCCTGGTTGGACCGAAACTCAACTATTCCAATGTTGAGAAGCTTACTTTGGCAACAATGCATGCTGTCTTGCAGCTTTGTCATTACATTCTACTTCGTAAGACCACTATCATTTTCGTTGGGAACCCTTTCCAATATGTGTTGACACAACGAGTCATTGGCGGAAATATTAGTATATGGATTGTAATCCTCTAGGAATTTGACTTGGATTTTGTTTTCGCAAAATCCAAAAAGTTGTTGATCTTTGCTGAACTTATTTCAAAACTTTTGGTCGAGTCTAGTGATGTCATGCCCAAAGAATCACCTATCAAAAGGGATATTTTTCTAATCTCATCTTCGGACCCCTGGTATGGAGATATACTAGTCTATCTCCATACTTTGAAGTGCCCTACTTCTTCTTCTGGTGACGAGCGTTGACAAATTTTCCATCAAGAATAAAACTATATCATACTCGATGACACTTTGTATCGTCGAGGTATAGATTTCAATATTCATCGGTGCCTTATACATGAGGAAGAAGAGATGTTTCTGAATGGTTTCCACACTAGAGCATGTGTGTAACACCCTGTTTCCCCCAGATTGTAAATATAACTGAACTGGCCAAGGACTATGGCAAAACTCATAAGTATGAATATGTGCTGTAAATGGACCTGCAGGAAGAGGTCAATGAATGTAAATGATAGTTTAAATTTATTGCAGAACTGCTAAGAGGGGATGTTCGGAAAAGAGACCACAATGGTGGTGGAGGGCACCTTGAAAGAGGGGCGTTAACTTCCACCAAGAATTAAAACACCGTATTTGGACTCCACTAGCCCGGAGAACCAAAAGCGGCTCGCTAGCCCTGAATTGAATGCCTTGCAGGCCGGTAGGTTGATGGCTTGATGAGGGATGGGGAGGTGGACCGCGTATCCATAGAGCCATCACGACTGACCGGCGTAAGGGTAATCGTGCCACACGCGACCTCACGAGAGGATAAGGTGTGGGGATGAAACGATTGAAGGAGGGGACGCGAGGGGAACTTGGGAGTTCTATGCAGAGTGA